>JADFUC010001470.1:0-225617 GCA_019722365.1 Lithospermum erythrorhizon
CAGCGTGGCTGTTGAAGCCTCTTGCTCTTTGAAGAAGGTGGTTGCTCGGTACACCCCTTTGAA
This sequence comes from Lithospermum erythrorhizon, assembly GCA_019722365.1. NCBI lineage: Eukaryota > Viridiplantae > Streptophyta > Magnoliopsida > Boraginales > Boraginaceae > Lithospermum > Lithospermum erythrorhizon. The sequence continues at coordinate 64 of JADFUC010001470.1, forward strand.
GGATCCCTTTATACTGCTTGCTCAATCCATGAAACATATGACCGAGGTTTGCTCCTCCCCCTCTTTGGTTATATATCCTATATATGTATACTTTCTCTTCTAATATATCTATCTTTTTCTCTCATTATTTGAATGGAGCCTATGTTTTGGCAAGATTTGCTGGCATTCAAGATGAATGTAACCAAGAACTTGCTTCTCGAGAGTGGCAAAGAAAGAATTGTTCTCACCCAAAAGGCAAAAATTGATGAGCTAAAGAAAAGAAGATGGAGTCAGCCGTCGTAGAGCTGAAGCAGGCGAAGCGATACGGCCGCCGGAAGTCGTTACTTGGGCTACCGTATAGTTGCTAAGATGAAGGCTCGCTATGAGGAGAGCCACAGCGAGCCAAAGGGAGATCAATGAGGACGACCGGAGGCGGCTCCAAAAGGGGAAGGAGACAGTCTTGTCTTCTGTGGTCGCCAAAGCTGGCTGGCTCGTATGGAGTTCTACACCCTCCAAGCGACTTCCCGCGAGTAGCTCAACCCTTTGTAGCCAAAGTTGGGCGCGTGCGCCTGATCTTTTCCTGCTTGGTTATCTACTGCAAGGGAGAGATTCCCCGAGTTTGTTACTCTCTTCGCCTCGAGAAACATAGTTATCTTGTTTTTGGTTTGAAAGCTTAACCTTGGATCCACCTCCAACTGCTGCGGCTAAAATGGAAGCATTTTTGTGCTTAGCAAAGGTGAGGATACTAAACTCCTGGCGAGACCTACTTCCCAACCTAGCTTAAGTTTCAAACTTTTATCCTTAATCTTTGTGACCGCTTCTTGTAATGAACAATTTTATTTTATGTAATATTTTATTTCTTGGCTTTTATTCTTTACAATTTTTACTGTTCGTTATATATCTTTTCCCTTGTGATATTACTTGGACTATCATCGAAGGGACTATCACAAAGTATGTCGAGTTTAAAGTCGTGGCTCTCGAATCAAGCCATGCGAGCAAGTTTCTTATGAGGGTAGGGTTCGCCCCTGAGGAATGGTACGTCACTCAGTAGAGTACCTTCCCTTTGTAAGATTTAAGTGGTAGGATTCCTTTTTTGGGCTAATGTTGGCCATTTCACTCGGTATATATGATACCTTCTTTGGAAGGACTTTTAAGTGGTAGTATTCGCATAAGCGAATGTTACTTCACTTGGTGTTAAGGTGAATAAATAGTTCAGCCTTAGAGTCATATGGATGACATTGAGTTTAATAAGTAAATACTGATATGAATAACTCTAGTATGTAATTGGGTGTACACTGAACCGAGCTTACAATTTGATTCATAAAAAAAAGGGGTGGTGGATATAACCGAACCACAAGGTACATCATAGGTGGTGGATACAACCGAACCACAAGTGTACATTTAGAGAATTGAACTTAAACATAATATTTAGCCAGATTGGAGGCATGCCATGTGCGAGGAATCGCATCTCCATTCATCCTTTCCAATTCATATGTGTCCCAGGACCAATCACGTGGCTTATGCGATAGGGTCCCTCCCATTTTGGGCTCAATTTGTCCTTGTTTTTGGGATGAGTGATCGAGTATTGCCTTAGTACCAAATCTCCCACCATGAACTTTTTCTGTTCTCACTCTGCTGATTGTGGTGCGGAGCCATAAGGTGCTTATATTTCTTCATTTTGTCCAAGGCTCAATGCACCATCCACTTGTGCTGGAGCTGTTCTTCCATTCGCTGGTCATTCTCCCTCATTTCCAGATCGCCTTCCCGTGGGAGTACCTCCGAGCAATATACAAGGCTGAAAGGAGTTTTCATGTTGCATTTGAGGGATTGGTTCTCAATGATCAGAGGACTACTGGGAGTTTATTGACCCATGCCCCTTTCTTAGATCCGCTTTGAATCATATTCATCCTAATGCCTCTTAAATAGTATCATTTGATTCATCACTAACTTGACCATTGCACTGTAATAATAGACCGGTGTTCTATATTATATTTGTCACTGAATTTAGCCAACTCTTCACTCATCGAACTGGTGGCCCGTTGTCCTCGATACGAGTATGCGTGCGCACCCCAACATGCTTCCATAAGAGGCGTAGAACGATCCTATCACTGCCCATCTTCTTAAGGGCGCAACTTCTACCCATTTACTGAAGTACCCAACCGCTTTTGGTAGCTTACCCACGAGATCAATACCCCCACATGGCGTAACTCCAGCTAATACCCAATACGTGTGATTTTGACCGCGAGTGACCGCCCCCCGATGTGGCTTCCACACCATCCTTGGTAACTCCAGCTCATATCTTGGGAAATGTTCTCTTGGGAGACACACAATGGAGTAACAGACCATCCCATGATTTCTTGTAGAGTTCATCATCATACATATAGAACCTGAAGCGGCCGAAATGTTTTTGGGGAGAGGATGAAATGAATTGCTTAGGTTTTTCATTTCATCTTTTCCCTTATATAGTCCCTCTGTTTCGGCCGAATAGTTTTGACTCTTTGATAAAGAAGTTAAATCATTGCCAGCACCAATCTTTATTATTACCATTAAACGAGTAAGTAACTTCACAAGTTACTAATAAGCTTTCTCCCCGTTAAAACTGTCACAATTGAAATAGCAATTCTAATTGATTCGGGTTTTATTCAATCTGATATTTTACATTAATGTGTAATTCAATCGATATTTTACATTATCAAAACTCTCGATTGGGTATCTCGTTGATTTCAATCAACTCCCAATTTAACAATCTCGATTTAATTCCATACATGGAATATAACTCAACGTCATTGTATGTGTGTGACCTTCTGGGCTCAGATAATATTAGTCGTATAATAATATAATTGACCATTATGATTATTATATCGGTTATGCATGGGATCTAGCAATCTGGCATAACCCCTGATATTATCGTGAGTTCCATTTTAGTAATTTACAATTACTATTTATTGAACACTTAGTTTGAGTAATCTCATTTAACTAAAACTAGTAAATGAATTGTTACAACAATTGTCGCAACGGGCATAATTATAGAAATCAAAATACTCTGATTTCCAACACTCCCACTTGCCCTTGGACGATTACTTTACAATTCCTTTATCACGCGATCTCTAGTCATAGGCTAACCATAAGAAGCGTGTCATGAAACACCCACGACTTTCTTTACTCGAGCTGAACTGAATCAGGTACTATGGCGTCCCATAAACCAATCAGTCCCAATACTCATTGAGAGGCCTGAGATCTACCTTGTATATCAAGGATGGATAAATCCCTTATAATATATCAACACCTACTGCTATACTTACTGTGTCACCCAACATATGCCGTTATAATCCCCGCTTAAGGCAGACGTTTGACATAGTCAAAGCACACAACTCATATAACATAAGTAGTTATATACGCAGGTCTAAGAATTGTTAAACTAACAGTTCTAAGCAAACATCATAGGACACAGATATACATATCTTCTATGATTTTGCAGCGGTCAATCCAGCTCCTCAGTTATGCAAACTGATAGCCCATAAGATTGATCAAGCTTGCAAGCTCTTACGATCCAAGAGAATTGATCATCAATCACTATGTTGGTCATCAAATGCTTGTCGCCCCAGACTGTCAGCATCTGACCAAGGTGGAATGGCTACCTTTATATTTCCTAGACTCAATATGTTCTCTTGTCAACACTTTCAGGTTGTCCTCTAGAAATTGTATTGTAGCCTGTGGGTCTTCATTTCACTCGATTTAGTGAACAATAAAGTTATATGTAAAATTAAGACATAAACACAGTATTACAATGAACAAACATGTATATAAGAACTGCATTATTCACTATCAAGCTCACATAACAAAGACATACGCTTAGCTTCCCATCGAATCCAACACCACTTGACATTTGTCTAGGACCAATGTTCACCGCATATTCAATACATGCTTGGCTGAGGCATCAAGCCTGCAGTGGATGCTGCTATTAGCCTACATATGTTCTCGAACTACCTTAACACACTACCCACCATATAGTCGGCTTTGAAATCGGCATCGGGTGTACCTAGTCTACACCCAACTATTCATTTCATCTCTACCACTGCTAATGCATCTTAAGTTCTTTCGTGATACTACAAGATGCCCTTCACCGCACCAGCAAGTTTCTCTCGGATTAGCTCGTATCGGCCGGGTAGTGCACCGATACATACGACACACGTCGCGGTGCACTCATACGGGTGTGTATTTATGGACCCTACATCCGAATCATAAGGTAAGTCCTTCATCTCTTGTCCATCTCAACATTCACGCGGATTGGCGACTTCTTGGCCGAAATAACTCCACGCCCTACGGGTATGACTTTTCCCCTCGAATCATTCATTTTGAACCTTTTGCTACACCCCCTTATCGATATAAGTGTTCCCACAAAGTTCACAAGTCGGGTTGGCTCGATCTCGGCGAATTTAGATTCCAGAATGTATTTTGCCTCACTTCGAGTCCTTCTATCGAGAAACGCCTTACGCTAAAACACATTTCCATTCCAGTTTAGTAATTTTACTCTTTCTTCCAATGATTAAATGATTAGTATCTCATCGACATACGTATCCAAGTGAATGTCAAACGATAACTCCCACTCACCTTCTCTTTTGTTTATACAAGATTCCTCTTATTTGTCTTTATTTTGAATCAAAAAAAATCTTTGATCGCCTTTATCAAGCATCTAAGGTTCCAACTACGGGACGCTTTTACTTCGAGACCATGAATAAGATCTCATAGCCTACAAACCTTCTTTAGGTCCTCGGGATACAAAGCCCTCGAGATTGTACCACGACACTCTTTCTCTAGTTCAGAAAATGTATTTTACATCCATTTACATCATTTCATAGTCATGGAATGCAGCAATGGCTAAGATTTATCCGAATGGATTCCTCAGTTAGCCACTGTGATATATTTCATTATAGTTCATGTCATGAACTTCTTCGAAACTTTCACCACGAGTCTAGCTTTCTAAACATGGACGTCTCCGTCTTTGTCATGTTTTTTTTTCTTAAGTACCCATTTACACTCAATGGAGCGATCCCCATCAGGTAAATTTGACAAGGTCAAATCTTTCTTTCGTACATTGAATCCATTTCAGATTTCATGGCTATTAGCCATTTATCATCATCTTTGCTACTCATTGCCTCTCGTAAAGAGGCGGGCTCGCCATTTTTCAAAATGAATCGTCATACCAATCCGCCTAGTTCTTTATTTATCTCCCGGCCAAGTCTCCTTAGGTCAAGGTTTTCCACAACTCCTCGTGGAATCAAGAATCGGCTCCTCCCATGCCGAAGATTCTAATTCTTGTAGTGTATGTCGCCTCTACACTAGTGTATTGACAAATGCTCATCATCTCGAGTTTCCTCAGCGAACACCTTCAATTCTACTCCTTCCTCGACGTGCATATCTCCTTTACAAGAAATATTCCTAATCTCGCAACGGGTATCTTATTCTCTCGCTTCAGTGTAAGTAGTAACCAACGGTTTTCTGATACCAATTAAAGTAGAATTACCGTATTTGTGCACTAGTCTATCTTTTATCAACTTCAACATGCTCATAAACCCAAATCGCTGAAAATCCAATTTTTGGGAACTCCCAAACACAATTCATAAGGTATTTCATATGCTAATATAGTTGACATTTTATTAAGTGCGAGTGATGCGCTTAGCATATCCGTAAATTAACCGGAAGGGATAGATAGGTTTTCATCATATCGAACCATGCCAATCAAGTGTTCGAGCCTTTCGACGCTGGCCGTGGCGTTCCTCAAGGGAGCGAATAGAAACAATACTACACTCTTTGAGATGAAAGTATTTCTCTGAACTCATGACTTAAATATTTCCTCTCTCTCTATAAGGTCGTAAGAATCTTTTATAGTCTTCTTCAATTGGTTCTTTACTTCATCATGAAGTTCCTCAAGGGATTTCAGCCAGTGTTACACGTGAGCACACATAACCATATTTATTTATAATCATCAAGAAGTTTAATGAAGTAACCGTAACCATCTCTCGAAGGGCAGACGTGTTCATTGGTCCACATACATTGGTTTGTATGATTTCCAACAAACATTTGCCTTTCATTATATCCAACGGTGGCTTATTTGTCATTCTACCCAAGAGTCTCGTATTCATACTTCAATCGTATGATCCATAATCGAAACCTTCAAGTATTCCACCGATGTGAAGTTCCTTGATACGGTACTGCTTATATTACTCCATTCCTCTCAATGCCATAGGTATATAGGCTTTAAGCCTCTAGGCTTATGCCTTATTAATGTTATAAGTTCCTCGCCGACGTGTTCAGAGTCCAAAAATTGCCATCTGAGAAATGTATTACCATATCACACATTTTTATAGAGATTCTAAACGATTGGGATCACTTTTGAAACGGAAGGAAAAAATCCTTCATTATTCAAAAAAATACCAAAAAAGAAAAAGTAGTAAATATTCTTACTATAAGCAAGAAACATTGTTTAAATTTTAGAAACACGCCTCAAGCAGTAAATTCAAACTGATAGATCCCACGCTGTGGTCGCAACCTCCGTGATCATCCCCCTTTACGCCGATCCATCTCCTCTTTTCGAGTCATTTCTACTTGCCTGTAGTTCCTCGCATTATCTCGACAAATACGGTAATCAGCAATCAGTGACAAGCACCCACGAAGTAGAATTTAGAAGTTATACAAACTTCAATAACATATATATACATATATACCTGTAGGCTGAGTGGTCGTTAGACCATTCTTCCTATCTTCCAAGAATTTCTTGCAGGTCGACTTCCAGTGACCCAGGATCCCACAGTAATGACACTTGTCCTCCTTTCTGCTCAAGCTTCCATCCCAAGAGCCTGTAACCTTAGGTTTCTTTGAACTTAGCCTACCATTGTACTTCTTAAATTTCTTTGTTTCGACCACCAAAAATGTAAGAAAGGCTTAGAGTCTTAGCCTTCCCCTGCATTCCAGTCTCAAAGATTCATGATCATCTTATGTAGCCTTTCGCTTTTAGATAACTCCAAAACTTATAATGTCGTGGGGTTCATCAACAAATGTATATAAACTCTCCGGAGGACTTTAGGATAAGGTCTACAAACTTCTTTCGAAACACGGAAATGTGACATCGAATATTCCTCGACTCAAGGCTATCACTTTAATGAAAGTCAGCGATCGCTAAATTGGCCCATTTCCTCCTGTGATCGTCACAACGGTAGCATGATAAGGTCATATTCTCATATGCTTTCACCTTCTCATACCCAGCCTGAAACGCAGTTCCATATTGGCTAGCATAAGACATCGACATCTAAGCTAACACGATTTCATAAGCTTCCGTAGGCTTCCTCTCTTCCCTATTGGGCCGGGGCAAGGCCATTTGGTAATGGGATGGACTTAGTGTTTAACACTTACTGCTCTTCCGCTGAGAACAATCCTTATGTTTCGAGACCGGGCCATCAAAGCATCAGTTGCTTGCACTTCTCAAGTGCCCGGCAGTTTAGGTGGATTAGCCATTTCAATTCTAAAAAGAATAATTATGTAAATGACAACAATTTCAGCAAATCAATCAAACACTTATGTAAAAGTAATACCAATACTCAAAATTCACAAATGTATTAGTATGTAGCATCTACTTTATTGTAATTTCAAATGGCAATACCGCAACACATTTTTGAAAGTCTAACATAAAGCAAGTAGTTAACTAACCAATTATGTAAACACGACATAACTCTGTGGTTACTAGCATACCTACAGATGCTACCCAATGTGTATTACCGAGCCCACAACGTTAATGGAAATCATCCCCCCCTCACCGGTTAGTTCCCACCAATTAAACCAACTTGTTACTTGGAAATTACTCATCCTAAAGCCCACAACGCATGAAATCACTTCAATACGATCTTATCAACAAGCATACTATCACGATATCAGATACCTACCATCAAGGCCGTGCCTGATCGTGATAAGTTTCACAACTAAAAATTGCTTCGATACGATGCTTAAATTTTATGGGCGTAGATTCATATTGTTTGATTAATTGTTTAATACTATATAGCTATACCAGTTAATATGCACATCATTTTAAAAATAAAACAAATGATACATATTTAGAAACCTCCGGGAAGCTGATATAATAAATAATAAACCTATTACAACACTTATCAAGCGCACCAGATTCTTAAATTGAACCTCCAGCATTGACACGGTGGAACGTACCATCTTCAATGCCTCCATCGCTGTACATTTATTTCAACCCAAATCCAAGATAGCACGCAGCCTTGTGGGTAAAAATAAAATAACAAAATAAACGACTCAAGAGGTCGTGGTACAACATAAATCCAAGGTTCTGTGATTTCAAAATTTCAAAATACAACTAGGTCATATCAATATATCCCCTTTCCATTCCCATTACAATATATAATAAAATTGAAACACATAAACTATGCATTTAATATATTAAATGGTACAGATTAAATGACTCATGAATGTCATTAAGCGAATTTAATGCTATTAAGTATGAAATAAACACGTCATTAATACATAATAAACATGCACTTAATACACAATAAATATGCAATCAATTATATAATAAAATATAATAAATACTAATTTTCATGAGGCTGAGTGATAAATACTCCTTAATCAATTCAAATTTCAAATACATGATTGACAATCATATAGATACTTTTCATTTTAATTATACAAATCAAAAATCAATCATATAAATATACAATTTAAATGTGATAGGAAATTAATTAAAATGAAATCTCATAATTATATTCATGCAATATATATAATTTAAAATATATTAACTTCAACATATACTTTGTGTCCAATAATTATTACAATAACTATTTTATTTATACAATAAAATAATTATTACAATAATCAGATGCATATAATTTAACTAGAAATTGTTTTCATGATTATATCCTCAAATAAATACATTTATGAAAGGATAAATGATGAGTGGATTATTGAATTAAACTTATTATCATTAAAATTGATAATTACAATTATCATAAGTAGCAATAAATGATAATGATACACAAAAACCAGAAATTAATAGTTTCAAAAAATGGATTAGGTTTTGTAACAACTAAATCCGATGAAGAACGCGATTCCATCACTCCGCCTGGCCGCCCCACATAGTCAACAATACGCTGACCACCGGGCCGGGCTCGGCCTGCAGACGGCCCAAATCCAGAGTCGAACGGCCCCATTGCCACCGGACGCCGCCTCTGTGGCCGCCCGCAAGGGTCGCCTCCATTTCACAAATTTTACCGTACATTCCACACTATTTTCTTAAACTTTTCCAACTAGAATTTTGTAAAAAGAATTTACCAAAAATTAATTATACAACAAACATTCCAGAAATCAAAAAATTATTTCGGGGACACTTAAACAATCCAAAAAAATTTCGTAGATACTGGCCCTCCGAATAAAGCGAAATTGGTGGAAATTTTAGAACATTTAAACGCTCAATTCAATAAAATGTTTAGATTTTAATCAAAAACATGTTTTAAAAACCCTTCAATTCATGAAACACAAATCTAAATTCAAACTCAGTCAATAATAATAATAATATGATGAACTCTTGAAAAACTCTATAAAATACATATTTATTCATGAATTACCTTTTTCCATAACATATATTCATAGTCAAAGAATATATAATAAGAAAATCGATATAAAAATATGTTATATAAGAAATTATATATAAATGTAATCTAAATTATACAACATAAACATGCCATGATGCCATCAAGAAAAGTACTAAAATTGTTCATGATAAAATAAACAAAGCAACCAAGATCGAATAAATGTATAATAACGAATTAGAAAACATATATACTATAATTCATACACGATGAATACGAGCATTTACAATATCGTCGGATGCTAAGTACCCTCTTTTCCTCACCTCAGAAAATCCCCTTAGCACCTCAAGTGAAATGCCTCAAGTTAGTCCACACCAAGAGCGGTTGAATCACGCGATTGGACTTTCTATAATCTACGAGCAATTGGACAAGAATTTGAGTCAAAACTTTGGCTAAAACCCAAAAAGTGAGTAAGTGGTGGGGCGTCGAAGTTTAGAGAGGATGAAATGAATCGATTAGGGTTTTTCATTTCATCTTTTCCTTATATACCTCTTGGTTTCGGCCGAATAGTCGACTGCTTGATAAATAGTTAACTCGTCAAGTCGTTAACTAACTTATTACTAAACGAATAAGTAACTTAACAAGTTACTAAAGCTTTCCTCGTTAAACCGTCATTGAAATAGTAATTTAATTGATTCGGTTTTGTCCAATTTGTATTTCACATTATCAATCAACCCTTAATTTAATCTCGATTTAATTCCATACATGGAATATAACCTCAACTTCATTGCATGCAGCGACCTTCCGCTCGATAATATTAGGCGTATAATAATATAATTGACCATTATGATTATTATATCGGGTTATGTACGGGATCTAGCACCGCATAACCCCGACGTTATCGCTGGCCTCCATTTTAGTAATTTACAATTACCATTTATTGAACACTTAGTTCGAGTAACTTACTTCTTAACTAAAACTAGTAAATGAATTGTTTCAACAATTGCTCCAGATAATTATAGAAATCAAAATACTCTGATTTCTAACAGAATGTTTCCTCCAAATTCTTCAGATGGTTAGTTCGTACCTTACTCTTTACCAACACATCATCAACATATATTTCCATGTTACGCCCAATTTGTGTGGCAAAAATGGAGTTAACCATTCTTTCGTAAGTTGCCCCCACGTTCTTCAAACCTAAGGCCTAAGGGCATCACCTTCCAACAATACAATTCATATTCAGTGATGCAATCAGTTTTTTCTTTATCCTCTGGATACATCTTAATTTGATGGTATCCCCGCGAGACATCCATGAAATCAAAGACTTTGTGACCCGTGCTACCATCCACAAGCCTCGCCAGGTAAAAAGTGGTAGAAGTCTTGGGATACGCCTTATTACTTGTAAAGTTTCAGGCACATCCTCCGTGTCTGGGCTTTGGATTTTTAACGAACTCCATTCAGAATCCATTCCGGGAACTAAGCTCGCCGCGGATTGTGGCTCTTTCCTTCAATAATCACTCTCTCTGCTCGATCGCTTGGTTATTTCTTTACCACAAAAAAAGTTCGATGTTTAATGGAACTGACCTGACGCTAAGTTTATACTAAGCATATCCTCTCGGGTCCCCTGCTTAATATATCCTCAGACTCTATGATTAGATTAACCAAGGTCTCTTTATCGCCTTCACCCAGCATTATTCCTATACGGAACGTCTTCTCTGGTTCCTCTTTATCGAATGGAACCTTGACAATCTCCTCGCATGGGGGAGTCAGTCTCTGAGATTTTCTCGCTCTTTTGTACGACTGGGATTCTTCTTCCTGGCCTCTGCTTGTGTGTGACACCACCGTGCATTCTCAACCACGCTCACCTTCTCTCGCTTCCTTTCCAAAAGGGGGAACCGAAGTTTGATAGAACATTCTTGTCTTCTTTTGATTACCACGTATCTCTCCTATGCCCCCCCACGGTTAGGAACTTCAGCTTGAGGTCTAATGGACACACAATGGCTCTTAAGGCTGTTAATATTGGTCGCAAGAATCAACCCAAGTTATATGATGAATAGCCCAGATGCCCACCACATGAATGGTCATTATTGACTTTTGCTGTCTCATCCTCTCACAAGAAAAATCCATTGTTGTCATCTCCTCCGTTTTCCTTTTGGTTTAGCCTTTGGGATTAAAGTTGCATCACAGAAAGCTGTAAAACCCTAGCCTAATACTCTAGATGAAAACCCGCACGACGCCGAAAAGCAACTATCTCACTAAAAATTTCATAATATGGCTCTAAAAGAACCTCCAAATACTATGTTAGAAGGCTTACAAAGCCTCTTATTATAACGCTTTTTTATGTTGTCCAAGTACTTTCCTTTAGTAGCGCCTAAGTGCTTGGGCAATATCAGAAGATAAAGTGCCAAATTTCATTTAAGCACTTGAACTATTGGAATCATTTCAAATATACACTTTAAACCTTTCAATAGTCATTTGTAAGTGCATTTTGACAATTCGAATGTCTCAAAAAAAATCATAGCACCTGAAGTTTTTGAGGACTGAATCAATTTTGAAAATAGTATGAGGTTATTTTGAAATTATATTTTAGCCCATAGCAAACATATTCCCACCTCTTTACCCCTTCCCTCCCCACCTCTAAAGATAATCCCCATCCCCATTTGTCAAACTCTCACAAGCAGCCTCTTCTAGACTCTCTCAAGCAGTCGCCTTCCATCACTTAGTGCATATAAGTAGGGACGCTGGTTCGGTTTCACGGTTTTTTCTCCTCCGATTTTTGTGTGAAACCGATCATAGATTTGAAATTACACAAACTGCTTTCGTTTTAAATAACTCTCCTCGCTTCAATCGGTTCTGCTGATATCGGGTTTTCATGTTAAGCCTGTTCTGCCCGGCCGATTTTTTCTGCTTTATAACAATAATATAATACTACCTCCATCCCTTCCTAAAAAGGATTGGCTTCACATTTCTTTTTCTATAGCTCATGATTACCAACAACTATATTAATCGGTTCAAGTCCCTGACACTTGCAGTCAATCAAATCCATAGATGACTCAATTTGAAAAAGACTCACCCCGTCCTTAAATAACCAATGATTAAAATACATCCGAGAAGAACGCTTTAAAATAACTAATTGGATATTTCCCAAATCCATACAACACAAACTACATACAACAACCGGCCAAAGTACAAAATGACAACTACATACGCCCGAAATCCCAAAATACAAATATACATTCCAAACTACAACCAAAAACAACAAAAGAAGATCAAGCGAGATCTATAGCAAATCCGCCTCACCTAAGCACTCAACCCGATCATTACCTAACGAACCGACGCACCACCCGGTCAACCTCACACAAATAAAAAATGCCGCCCATAATGTATCAGGTGTAAAATGGGGCTTAGTGAGTACTTATCTCAAGAGTGGAAATTAACCCACACCCACTCGTAGCGTAACATAATAATCGTTAATTAAGCAGAAACATAGATAGATTTTTTTTTCAGAATACTACACGATCTAAGGCCATTATAAATTGAGAATATCATTAGCGAGTTCATAATCATGCTGGCATCATAAAAAGTATGCTACTAATACCGACGCAATTATCATAAATTTAGAAAGCATGAATCTGCAATTTCAATACGCATTTAGCCTACTAAAAAGAACATACAACCATAATCATGCATCTCAAAGAAACAGTGGCAACAAGGCCCAAATAAGACCACAACTCTACCAACAACACTAGTACTACTCAATCCCACAACTAAACAACTCAATCAACTCAACAATATCAACTCAACAACTCAATCAACTCAACTCAATCAACTCCAATACGACCAACTCGCTAACAACTCAACTCAATTCAACTCAATCAACTCAACAACGCATCAACTCAACATGAACCCGATTTCTACAACTAAGGCGCCTCAGAATCAACCCCCAACCCCGGCAGTGAGAAACCGGATGTCCTCTATGCTCTTAAACATCACACTGTGAACGAGGCAAATACATCACACTCATACCGGCACAAGGCCACTACATCACGCCTCATACCGGCATGCGCCAAGACATCACGCTCATACCAAAGTACAAGTGGCACTAAATCAATACAATCCTATCATATCGTCAACAACTCCATAAACAATTCCCACACGTCAATCCAACCAACAAACATCCCCGACTTCAAATGATCAACACGGCCTCGAAAATCAACTCAATCATACACAAATAATCAACAAAAACATATATAGAGAACATGCTCATAATTATCATCACCCAACAAATTCAAGATAAAAGTAAATTAATCTACACCGCTGAAGTCAAATACTCACCAAGCAATATGAAACGCCTTCGCCTAAATCAATCTGTGCCGCTCTACTCGCCCACGCCAATCACAAATATCCGCAAAAAATACAATTACTACTTTACTACAATCTTAATCCCATTTTAGTTTCCACTTAACACCTATTTCGTAGGTTTAAGTCAACAACTACTCTCAACCTAAGGCTCAACTTAACCCTTAACACGCTTTAGTTTTTATTTTCCAACTCAAACAATATTTAATTATCAAATTAACAACTCTAAGTGGGAAATATTACTACGCCATTGCTTAAACGACTAATAAAACGACAAAATCCCAAACCACCCCAACACTAATCAATCTCGCCCTCCATCTACTCCCACCCAACAGTTCTTAAACAATTCTAATTTAAATCCAACAATCAATTCCCCAACTAATTAATCCATTTCTAACAAATCTTAAATCAAAAACCCAAATATTAATCAACTTTACAAAATCCTACCACTTCAACATACTCTCTTCCAATCAACATCAAATTACAACTTATACTTCAAAAATCTATAGCTATGTCCCATAACATCCTAATACAATTTAAGAAAAATTTGGAAAAAGTCAACCTAAAAGTCAATTCAACACATTCAACACATTTCAATCCCAAAAGTCGACATCATCACTTCTAGTAACCATATAATCCAAGCTTAGACGAGACCGCTATACCATTTAAAACTCTCAAAAACAAAGTCAACAAAGCTCATTCATAACTTATTTAAATATCCAACAAGATTCAACTTCTTCTTACCTCGATGTGTGTAGGACGATGCAGGGAGATGAAAACCAACTTTTGTATTTGAGCCACAAAAGTGAACCAAGAAATGGAAGAAAATTCGTGGCGAGTACGTTAACTCGCCGCATTTAGGAAACGGGTCAGCGGGTTTGTTCAAGCATTTATTTAATGCTGATGTGGGTCATGGGAGATATTTAGAATGCATGCTTTTAAGTCCCATTTGGTCAGAAGTTTTATTTCTCCACTTTTAAGATAAAACTTTAACGAAAAACGATTAACCGTATATCTCTCGAGACATAAATTACTACTCATCTAGTCTCGGCATAACATATAATTCCTCAAATTAATGATACTATCTCCGGGTCCCACCACCAACCGATATATAATATAATTTAATCGCTTAGGCCTGACGGGTTATTTCATTCACGATCTTGATTAACATAGAAAACTTTTATTTGAATCAAAATTATCAAGTTTATAGTAAACTATGTTGAAAATAATACATATTGATATATATTTTTAAATAAATATGTAACACATTAAAAGTTATTTGAGTTTAAAATTGAAAAAAGTCAACCTATTAAAATCAAAATGCTCTTTTAGTGACGGAGGGAGTATACAAAGTTCATGATTTGAAATTAAAATAAAAAATACATAAAATTCAACCACATACACCAAATGCATGATATAATTTAATAACACATTGTTTTCAACACATGCACAATAATAAATATAGTTCCCAAACAAATTACTAATGCATGCATAAGAACATATATTATTAAGAGATGTTTCCAAACATTCACCAAATACATGATTTCAAATTAAAATAGAGTACTCATGATTTCAAACTAAGGTAAGAAAGTTCAAATCTTTGGGATATTTCAGCCGGTTTCGACATAGTTGACTTCTTTTAGTTGACTTTACTAAACCGAATTTAATCTGTGTTTCTAAGTTCATATGGGTAGTACGATGAATAAGTAGTTAATTCATGATTTAAGATGTTGTTTGAGGATTATGGGCGACAGTTGACTTTTCTAGGTTAGTTGACTTTTGTTGTTGACTTTTTTTATAGACTTTAAACGCCAGAGGGGTAATTGGGACCCTATTGTAGTTGTTGTAATGTTAATCATGATTTATAATCGACAAGTGCATAGCTGAGAAAGCTCTGATTGGTAAGTCAAGTAAGAATTGAGATTTTGGAGTATGATTGTTATTTATGGACTCGAGTATATAAGCATTTAATTTACGAGTTGATTTGAAATGCTAAAGAATATGTGGAAATTTTGCAGTGGGGGCTATCAAGTCCGCCGGGGTTGTTATTTCGTCTTATTCGGGTCGCTTGCATCATTTTAGCAATCGGCTCCACCAAGCAGTTGGTACGCATTCTGTGAACGCAAGATAAGTAGTTAGGGTTTCGATTGTACTTTCCAGTGTTTTTGTTAGGCGCTGATCTGGGAAGCGGCGCCACTGGATTTGTGATTCTCGAGGATTTCAGGGTAAAGGCCAGAGGTGAGTACTTATCTCACCCAGCGCCATATTAATACGCATTCTTTACTTTTAAATCAAGCGAAACATGTCATCACAGCATTTATGTGTGATTCATTCGCTGTGAGCCAACATATGATTATGTGATTGTACTGCGATTTGCTCGAGGCAAAAGAATAGCCTGAACTCCTCAACTCTACTTTTCCTTTGTGTTACGGGTCTTCGGCATTTCTCTGTTCGGCCTTGCTCAAGCACTTCTGGTGTTTCCTCGTATTCCTCGGGCTGCGGTTCTCGATTGATTTTTGATTGCGAGACGCTTTTAGCCGGCTCGCTTTGATATTGGGAATAGAGCGCTTAGTTGTCGGGAGGTGCTGGTTGGGAGCTGACTTGAGGTGACTTTGAGTATTAGCATATGACCCTATCAGTTGGGATGGACAGGTTGCGCCGACTCTCCTTCCTCGCAGATACGCGACGCTATCGCCATACACGGTATAAGCGCTGCCTGGGCCTTATACTCGGTATGGGTGCAGTGTTTTGGCCTTATACTTCGGGTATAAGTACGGCTGGCCTTATACTTCGGCAGGTATAAGAGCGCGTGATTATCTATGACCTTGGCCGGTGGTGCATTGTCAGCGCTCGGCCTTATACTTCCTAAGAGCAGCGCGGCGGCTCGGCCCCTTATACCACGGGCAAGAGCGGTGTTTATTAGCGATTGGTCCATTCCCTCGTTGTAGACGGATCGAGCATACGCAAGATTAGAGATTGGTATACCCGTGGAGATATGAGAGATGTATGGCTCAATGACTAGAGTTATAGTCGCTGCTGAAGCCCTCTCGCGGATTTTATTCGTGACGGTGCCTTATTGAAACTTTGTATTACATTCCTCGGCTACGTTACGCCTCGAGACCTTCTTTGGAATTTTATGATATGGCTTCGTATTAGGTGTCTTGGGTATATACATATTTATTCATATTGACATTATATTTATTGACTGCTCCTCGCTTCGTATGGCTTAAGTTTCACCATGTGTTAAGCTTTTACTAAGCTTCTCGCGGCTTATACCCCTCTATTCGCTGAAAGCATTTCATTTTTGCCAGTCGACAAAGGCAACAGTCGAGGTTGTTTGAGAGTTTATATTCCGAGTGGTCAGCGAAAGCATCGGGTGGTCAAGTGATCCTCACTACCGTTTTGTTGTGTCACAACCGCTTGATTGTTGTATTTCATTTTCGCATTCTTTAGCCTTGTCGGGCAATTATTTTGTATTCGTGATAATTTATATTTATTTCCGCTTGTACGCTTATCGGCTCTTTGGGATATGTTATATATATATATACGGAGTCATTTGCTAAATATCACCCCTCACGTGATCAGAATTTTAAAAATTGTTCTTTCTCGAATTTTAATTGTAAATCAAATTTTGGATAAAACGTGTAAGCTCTTAAAACTCGGGCCGTCTATCGCATGGCGACTTCTGTGTTTAGAATATATCACGATTCTCACCTCAGACGGCCGAATTCGCCATGGTCGTTACAAATAGTTTTGAACTAAAAATATCACAAATATAAATATTTCAAAACAAAATATATATACTCGGTTCGTTCGTCGATTTATTTTTACTACTTTGCCGGCCTCATTTTATTTCCAACCAAATCGGTAAAATTTCGATTCGGTTCGATCGGTTTTTCGGTTTGAACCGAACCGACAATATCCCTAGATATAAGACATCCAAGAAGCCTCACATAACTTCACATTTGTAACCCACTTATGGAACATACAAGTTAGATTTATCATCTCCTTTCAGAGTGAAGTATAAATAAATAAACTCGGCCCACCCTTAGTGTCAAGTATCGGTCCGGGATCGGTCTCGGAGCACATTCCGATCCCCGTATCCAATTCCTGCATCGGATACATCCCGTCCGGGAGCGTAATCTGACCAAAAATTGACCCGACCGAAATCGGAAGTTATTGAACGTACCCGATCCCGTCCATCAAAACTAGAAAAAATTAAAAAAATCTCGTGAGAAACAATTCTTTTTTTAAAAGAAATTTAAAAAAGAGGGAGAATAATTAAGTCTTCAATATTGAACAATTGGTAAATACATAGAAAATGAAAAGATAAATTAGGTGGAAACTAAAAACGTTTTCAACATCAAAAGATAAATCATATGAAAAGGCCTGATTATATAAAAATTGAGGCCTCGATTTTTAATAGGTCAGCGGCTCAAAGTAGGAGGTCGCTGATCGAAAGGATGGTGACGCCGAAGCACCTTGAGCCGTTTCAAGTCCGAGGAACGCAAAGCTTTCGCTGGTTACGGGCGGCGGCTCGCCTCATAAATAACGGCCTGTAACCTGGGGATACAAATGAGGTCATTTTTATTAAATTTAAATATATTTTTTGCAATGATAATAAAAGCTAAGTAATTATATAAATTATAAAAATTTGCTTTTATTTAATTTGTGGATTATTCCTTGAACATTCATCAAAAATTACTCTAGCTGCTTATCAAAAAATAAATTTCTAGTGCGCCTTTGAAACAGGTAAGCATTCTATCAGACACCCCAAACGACGCCCGACATTTGAAAAGCGAGAGGTGGGCTAAGTGGAGAATTTGTAAGATGAGGTGGTGCTACTGGTGTAATGAAATAAGGGGATAAGGTTTTTAGTTTATCTATCATTTAGTTATGGATTTGTTTGGTACTAAAATTAATCGGATAATTTTATCTGATTATCGGGTCCTGGCTCCATTCGGTCGTCGGTGAAAAACTGAACCGAACCGATTTTTAATGCTGGTCTGGGTAAATCGAAACCCACTAACAACACTAGTTGCACATAGGGGTTGAAGACGAATCCTATCATTAGTATTATATTTTATGAGGTCATTTAGGATAGTTATAATTTCACTCAAGTCAAGATCAATTGAAGAATCAATAATCTATTTCGAGAGGGGGGAGGTTGTGGGGGACTTATTTGTTTTGAATTTTATTTCAATTAATGATATAATTAATAATATTATAAATAACAAATATCTTTTATATGACACCTGAATTTTTGCAAATATTACCTAGAAAAAATCAATTTTTTTTTAATGACACCTGAACTTTGGCAAATTTTCCTCCAAAAAATTAATATTTTCAATATGACCAACTTCTCCTTGGGTTCAGGACCATTTAGAAGTCAAATGGAAATCAACAACTCAAAAAAACGATTTTCGAAAGTTCAGGTGTCAAAAATACACCATAGGTGCTTATTTGAAAGGTTGAAACATTTAAATACCTATTTGATATGATTACAGTAATTCAAGTGCCTAGAAGACATTTAGCCTACGATAAAAAAACGAACGAATGGAAGCAATGGCCGTTTGACAGGCCTTGTGACTTGGAAATAAGTGTCACCCAGAGATGGCCATACTTCAAAGTCAATCTTAAAGAGAAACAACACAATGTCTCTCTTGTTGCAGATGCAACACAAAGAACGCCTGTGCATGGTTTTAATACAATCGAGAGTCATAACATACAACAAAGCTACCAATCTACAATATAAGCATTATGTTCTTCGGGTTTCTTACCCAACAAGTTCTCCCAGATAAAATTTGAACAATCACAATATAGATAAAATAGACAGTATTTGTCAACAATACCAACCAAATGATACGATTCCACAAAAGCCTTGAGCTAGACTAGCAAAATGAACCTATACACATGGTTACATTTCTTGATCACTCATTTAAGCACTTATTTTTGGGACCTTATCCAGTTCCCCTGGGGAGTTCTTTCAAATACTCGAGGTTGTTTCGACGGAAATGTTTCTTCCCAGTGAGGATGGTGGATTAAATAGTCCCATTTCCTGGATAAAAGAAAAAAGCAGGTAGACAATCAAAATATTTTAATAAGACAACTATCATGCACAGACATCCGCTCTCTATTGGATTTTGTCCATGAAAAGAGATTAATTGAAGAAGTTAGGGTGTGAGAGAAAAGTAGAAGACAAAGAACTTGTTAATAGAGAATGATTAATTATACAAGGTCACTTCTCAACCTAACAGTCCGAGTAACATGTATATAATTTAGGGTTAATGGCAATAACCATCAGTTTATCACTGAACTTTCACCTTATTCACCATTCCATTACTCAACTTTCCATTCTATTACCCAAACTTCCAGCAATTAGCAAATTTGATCTGATTGTCAAGTTGGCTGTTAACGTGACCTTCTGAGGTTTATTCGATTGTCTCGAGTTTGGCTATCAATCAAATTAAAGCAAAAAATCATAGGATTTGGATTTGTGAATTCTCTAAAAATATGAATAAAAGTGTAAGTATAAAGTATAAACATAGGGATGTTCCATTATGCATTGGACAGTGTTCAAGGAGCACTTATGCACAGAACAAGCCTCAAGACTCCATTTTTGTCAAGACGGTGGGGTGGGATAAAGCTTGAGTTGTTCGAAAGGATGGTAATAGAATAGTTCTCCAGTGTTGAAAAGGTGAAAATTGGCCCCCAACAAAATTGAGGTAAAAAATTCATGATGCTACATATGGTAACATAATCCATCTACCTAATACCTCAATCATGTTTACGGAGATGGTACATGATTTGGGGGAAGGTGGTGCTAACTTGAGGATGTGTAGGGAGGGTGATGTGAAGATAATGGCGGCTTTAGTGGTGATGGTCAGGTTCCGATTTTGGTGGTGGAAGTAGAGCTGGAGGAGATGGTGGGGTTGGTGGTGGCGTGATGGAGTTATGGTGGGGGTAGTAGGGTATGTTCTTGAAGAAGGTGATAGGTGGGCTAGAGGGGCTGGGGAGGAATAAAGGTGGGGGTATTTTTTATTTTATTTTGTTTGTTTATTTATTTATTTTTGTTTTGATTAAAATAACAGCCATATCGGCATCTAGACGAACATTGTGAATAGAGTTTCGTTGTCCGTAGCGGCGAAGCTCCAACAACTATAGCGTTGTAGCGTATCGTATAGCAGTAGGTTTTTTGGACTATATATATATATATATGAAAAAAGTTTCAAATAGAAAATTAAAACAAAAAGAAAAACATAAACCCCAAATTGTTAATAAAAAAATAACATTAATTTTAAGCATATAATTGCAAACAATTATATAATTGTTGTATGCTCCATTGAAAAAGTATTACAACAACTAATCCAGCTCAATTGAATGCTCACATATATATAATTGTTGTATGCTTAGTTTTTACCCCGAAGCCTTTGTGTCTTTTGTCCCCTTTCTTTCTTTCTCCGCCTCCTCCTTAGGTTTTGAAGGTTTTGAATCGACAAACTCCGATAAGCTACCATTCATAACGTTATTATTTGACCAATGATATATCATTATTCAAAAAACTACGGTTCCGGACAAATTTGCCAATTGTCGAAGTCAGCGATTAAACGACGCTTTAAAAGTCGAGAGATGAAATTCATTTAACGAGGTGTAAGAAATGTACGATGAAATGATGAAATTTGCGCTGAATCGAAATGGATTAAGCACGGCCAAGTAACCCTATAATCTATACAAATGTGTGTAATCGAGTATACAACTAACTATACTAATCGAATTTAACGAGCTACTAACTAACTTTCGTTGCTGAAAATCATCGTACATCGTATATGATTTTAATTTCGTATCGCAAAATTAGCATCCTGCGGATCGCCTAATTTATCAATGTATATATATACACTAAGTACAAATTAGTTCCAGAATTTTAAGATTGAAAGTGGCGAATGCAAAATCCAATTATAAGAATGACGATTGAAATGACAAGGTTGATTCACACATTATTTTAGCTAGCAGATATTTTTTTTATTGTACATATAAATCATTATATTATGTTGGATCATTCAATTATTTACATTGTAACTTTCTAGGAGTTGAATGTCATTAGTGTGTCTTACGCTTAATTAGTGGTTTAAATACTACTAAATGTGTCATGATGACATTTGGGAATTACAAGAGTCTCCATAACTCATGATTCTGTTATAAATGTCAAGTTTCCTCCGACTTTTCGGGGAAAAAGCTGATAGTTTTGATTTGTGAAGTCTTCTTGGTATACACCAGGTTTCCTGAGATGACAAGCTCTAGAATTTTCGGCGAGGTTTAGTGCGCTTAAGGCCATATTTCAATTATTTTATTTATGCAAACACCTTACCTAATCCAAGCACTGTGCTGCGACAATTTGCTTAAGCGAAAATATTATGCCGGCTACACGCATTTTGGCCTCTAAAAGATTTTTACACGTTTTGAATCGATTTATTTTTTTACTAAAATTATTTTTCCCCAACACTTGTACAATTGACGGTTCTGTTAGTTATTTGATCATTAGGTAGTTGGTCAGATTAGCTAGTTGGAGCATTTGTTTATCCAATTGCAGCTAATGGATATGCCAACACATTCTGTATATTATAGCAAACAAGATATAATATTTAAAATAGATACAGACCTAATACTATTAGAGAAAGTAGTCAAAGGAAACTACGACTTCATTTGATACGAATTAGAGGGAGAGAGTGAAGAAGAGACGGAAGAAAAGACTGACATGTTTGCTCAAGGGAGAGGGAAAGGGCGCTACAAATTAGCTAAAACGCCTAAAACAACTGAGATGCAAAGTGTGGAACCCCTACTTCAACTCCTTCCTCACTTCCACTCCATCTAAAGAATAAAAGCAAGGTATTCTCCTCCTCCCCCGGCAAAGGGAAATCTTTACATGGCGTGCCCCCACTTTCATAGTAGACACATCCTATATATGTATTTTGTGGTAGGAAAGAGGGAAGCGAAGATTCACCTGACAAATGAAATTATTCTGTCTTTGACATGAATAACATTCCACTTCCCTTTTCTACTGAAAGAAACCCAGTCTTCAATATTTTTCCACTCACAAGTGGACTTTTCATTATCCTTCTATATGCATTCATCACAAGCCTAAAACTTTGCCTCAACCAATACCTTTCAGATATCTATTACTCCCTCCATCCCTAATTGATATATCCATTTCATATAGCACAAAATTTAAGATAAATTTAAATTCAACTCACATCATTCAATTTCTCTCCATTATATCTTTCTAATTTTGGTAAAAAGAGAACATAAAATGGGATTTCTAAATTGGAAAAATGGGCTAACAAATAGGGATGGAGGGAGTATAAAATATGTTTGGAGTGGTTGTAAGAGCAACAAAAATGAAGTCCCCATGAAGGTGAGAAATTGAAGTGTCTATGTATTGTGTGTCTATAAAGGGGAAGTAGGAGGGGAAAAACTTCTATACTCTTAAAGCGAATTGTGGATGTCTAATAGTGGAAGCGGAAGTTCTTAATTGATCGTTCTCAGACATAGCCAAGGAACCTACCCATCCCTGTTCATCCTACTCCTCTTGCTTCCCCTAGCTCTTTGATGCACATTAACGACGATCTAGGTTGGCTCAAAAGCCAAACAAAAGATAATTCAATAGATAATAAGCAAGTAGAAGCTGAAGCACTTGATTTATCCACTGCACTTCTATCGATTATAGGTAAGGCGAGAACAATTAAGTAGCAGGTAGCAGCTGTAGATAATTCTCACAAGAAAAGAGGTGGAAACATAATAAGTTAATGCATACCTTTTCAAATTTTCAACAAAATCAGGAGCTTCAGCAGAAGGTGAAGTAGAACAAGAAAACAAAATTTCTGAATTGGATAGATTTCTCATTGACAGAGCAATATGGAATTGGCGGGTGGTCCTGCCAACAAACCAGAAGTACCATCAACACAAGAAGTAGAAAATAAAAGATCCAAATGACATAAATACAACAAATTCTAGAGTCACTGATAGAATGAGAAGCCATACAAGCTAGAGTAAGAGAAAAATGAGTGTCCTTTGTGCAGACTAATTGTACATGCAAGGTAATAGCAGAGAATCTAAAGTCTAAGCAAAGCATCGTAATAAACTAAACAAGAAGTAAGAGCATAAAAACCAAGATTATACCATGTGCATGGAGCAATCATAAATCGATTGGTTCTAGTATCATATGTTTCCAATAACTTCCCTTTCCAACTAGGGTCCTCAAAAGCTGCTGTCACTCGGATTCTCCTTACAATGTGATCAGGACATCTTGTAATTTTGTCGAAAGTAGCAGGCATGACTACCCCCGTAGACATTTCTACCTGGTGAAAGAATTGTTAAAAATCCACTTTAAAATATGAAAAACTGACGCATTCGTGTTGATGTACATGAGGAGAAGTCTTTAAGAGTGAGAGGAGCAGATTTGATGCATATTTTATTAGCACAGTCCTGCTTTCAATTTACAAAAACAGCACGACTATGAATAAAGTATTATAGCTCTACTGTACGAGCAAATAACAAAGATGTAAGAGGCAAGGAATAAACCACATGCATAGAATGATCTCTTAATAAGTCAAAATCTATCCCATGTAAGAATGTTGGAGCATGGAAAAAAAGGTGAAGCCCAACTTGACATTTTACTATTGCATTCCAACTAAAATATGGTAACTACGTCCACCACATCTAAATAATTTTTAAGGAAACCACTTCTAACATTTAAAGAACATATATTTTTGTTCTTTTAAAATGATGTACTACAATCTATTTTGGTTATAAGGATGCACTGCTCGAATCTAAAGTCATAAATAGCATAACAATCTAAAAAACATATCAAATTTAAGGAGATACAAATTTTCAGTAGTAGAAATTACCAAGATTCCATGAAAAATGGGCTGGGCAGTTCCTTCAGGTGTGTATCTGGTATTTTGGTCAAGCACATGAAGAGTTTGAATGTGAAACATCTCATTGCGCTTCAATAGTGTCTCAGCAATTTTTGCACACAAAGAAAAGGAATAACCATCCACTTTCCCATTAGTTCTTGAGAAACCATTTGTCTGCTGCATGAAAAAGTCCATAGATTCACTTCATTATTTTGTATCAGGTGGATAATAAGAGCTCTGAAAATCAAACATAGAGCAGAGGGGTGGTCAAGACTTTGGATGAGGTGTCATTAAAACCACCAACAAGATGCACCTGCAAAAATAATTACATCAAATAATTACTTCATAAATCATGACTATTAGGTAATCAAAGAAGGAGCAACATAAAATTCATGAGAGACAAGTGTACATCCAACACCGAATCCGAGTCCTGATCTAAGATCAATGATAGCATCTGGGTAAGCCCAAAATCAACAATTTTAGGATGATCCATATGAGCAACAGAGGTCCTGAAACAAATATAAGATAGTGAGTTTGATTTATATCATTTAAAACCTCATTTGTAGATTATTTTTGATGTTTATTGCTCACATTCCAGTTCCACGGTTTCGAACAACAATGCCCACACAAGTGGTTGCCTCATCTGTACCAGCAAACTGTCATCCATAAGAAAAAACCCAACAGCAATTAACAGTATAAAGAGTGATAAATATATGCTAATATGAAGAGCATGGATACACTAAGCATAGGCTAACATGAAAAATATAAAGCTCTGACATGTAATTGTAAATTGTTCGTTTCAGCATAAAAATTAAACGTAACACCAGTAGTGAAAATGAAGCTGCCTTTCTGCTATTCTATCTCAAGACAAATGAAAGACTAAGAAAAAAGAGAACATAACATGGATACTAAGCCAGATGCAATACGGGTCTCAGTTGTCAAAACAGAATATACAATAGTGTTAAATCAGTTAAATGTTTGTACGCATACAGATATCAATGAAAAACCTTAAACTATGAGGTTTAAATCAGCTATTTATGTTTTTACTAATCTATATGAAACATACGACTAAGTAAGCTGGATGGACAAGTAGCACAAGAACTTGGACCAACAAAAAAGATGAAGTAATATGGTAAAATGGTGGATATAGGAAAGATACTTCAATAGTTTAGTATGATTACAGTCAAAAAATGTTTGGCAAATTAAGAGGAGAAATATTAAAAGAAACTAGATCAGATTAATTCTTCTTGTTACAAACAGAAATGGCATCCACGACAGAAGTATCATGCCATACTCATTATGATTGTTGTATTAGATGTGTGTAAATTACAGGCTAACTTGAAGAATTTCTCATCTTACACTATTTAAAATAAAAGACAAAACAAAGAATCATCACAAAAGGCTAGCTAAAAATCCTGAATAGGTGTGTGAGTCATCAGAGGGAAATTACTTGATCTAAAAGAAATTACAGAATCTTTACTTTAAGAAAAAACCCTGAGTTCAAATGCAGGAAAAACAAAGATAAAAAGGTACGTCTACTAATTCCGGGTCAACTGTTGCATATTCCCTTTGAAAAACATAAACATGTTTCCCTTCTGCAGATTCTGAACCAGAGTTCTGAAAAGCCGTGAACGTCCTCTCTGGCATAGCATTGAATAAACACGAAGCAGACATTAAAAGGGGATGCTTCATTAGTTCCATTAGGATATTACTCCCCTGTTCAAAGAAAAGTTTCAACAAGATATTGCACGTAATCAAATCCATTAAAAGTATGTTATTAGTAGAGGAAATCAAAACAAAATGGGTATAGATGTGTCACCACATTGTTCAACGCAAACTATCACCTGTGTTTAAATAAGTGATATGATATTTGTCTAATCTTAAAGCACAATAATAGAACAATAGGAATATACCAAAACTCTCTCACACCCCTCATGTGAGGCGCCTCATCTATATATACCAGAATAATACAAGAGTCATGATACAAGTGTGTTACATAAGTGATGAGCTCTGCAACTAATATCCTATACATAAGGCTCGATTATCCCAACTAATATACAACTCATATATTTATCTAATAATATTGATTGGAGTTGGAATAAGCAGCAAATGGATTCATGGAACTTCAACTAAAGATACGAAGACCAAAACTTGGTAGCTTGTATAAAATGTCAGGACAGGAGTTGGTGAAATAAGTTTTTTTTTTGTCAATTATTGACGACATGATAAAAGCGCAGTTTTGTCTGTCCGAAAATGTTTGTAATTGAGCACACATTATGTGGTAAACAACGAACTTTTGACTTCAAATTTGGAAAAGTATACAACCATGCCACTATCAAATGATTTTGCAGCGGCCTCTACGAGTAAATCAAATATTCATAGAACACGTAGTATCACAAGATGGCAACCTTTTGTTAAGAAGACCTTAATCAAGCATTATCAAATAAACTTCTTTAATGTCTATTTGATATCCATCAGTCATATTATTAAGACATTAAATCTCATTTCAGTTTCAAAACATTTAAAAAGTTCTAATTTAATTATGCTGAACATCAAAATTAGACACTTGCTTAAAATAATTACTCTTGTAAGATAGACTATGATCAAGATTAATTCGAAAGGTTTGACTTTTTTGGCTAGACAATTACTCAGTTAGTAGTAATGAATTATGTGGGTGAGAAAAGTGAAAAGAAATACCTGAGAAGAAGAGGAGGAAGACGATGAGTCTTCAATAAGTGTAAATGGTGATCCATCAACGTATATCATTTCCAATTAAAATACCCAAACTGTTAATATTTCAAAAACACAAATCTTATTTTTTGCTGATGCTTAGTATCAAAGATCCAGTTTAGTCATTATGGCTTACCGCAAACCCTCCGTTTAATTTTTAAATACGAAATTGTGGGGAAATGACAAGAATATCTTATTTTTCGGTCAAAGTAGCACCGATGCTAATTTAGGGCTGAAATGAACGTGTTAGCGCAGTTAGGTCGAATTATTGAAATAGTTTGGTCGAATCTGGGTTGGTGGCGGTATGAGTAGAATTCGAGCGTTGGGGAATTTATTATTTATGTCGGGCAGTAGAACTATTCCAGGCAATATTCGCTTAGGTCCGTTAGTCTTGATCCGTTAAAAGAAAGTTCGGTAATTTAATATATAAGTCCTCGTTAGCCCGATTCACATTACATAAATCATAAACGCTTCCATTTCCCCGTTGTAGCGTTCCCGACTTCACGTCCATTCGCGGCTCCCCTCTCACATGACATGCACCTCAAAAGAAAGTTCGGTGATACTCCTCCATTCACATCCGCTTTCTCTCGATCTAGAGGAATTAGGTATTCATCAATTATTATTTTTATTCAATTAGGTATTGAATTAAATATTTAAATTGGTTTAATTTGGTTGAATTAGACATTCATCAATTATTATTGTTGTTCTCATTAAATTTGTTTCAATTTGTTAGGATTTTAATTATTATTTCAATTGGTTTAATTTGGTACAATTGTTTAAAAAATAGACAATTATATGATTCGGACCGAACTATTTTCGAACCGTCCAAAAATTCGGACCGAATATATATTTTTAAAAACCCTTCGAACTCGAACTCGAACCTTCAAAATTAAGAATTCGGACCGGACCGAACCTTAGGTTCGGTATACTTCGAGCCGAATACGAACCTACCATAGTTCAGTATGGTTACGTTAGATTTCATTACTATTCTTTATAAGCATATCTTAAATAGTGTCAAAGAAAGTATGAAATTATTATTTTAGCTCCCCTATTTGTAACTCAAGTATTTGAGTAGGTTTTATTTACGGACAAAACCATCATTTCACACCTTTTTTGACATTGTCTCGGTGTGCTTTTACTCCCCCTCTCAAAGTACCCCTAAACTAGTCGATATTTTGGGCTTGAGTAATGGTTTAAGCATGATACTTAAAAATGACACTACTCTCGTTTTCACCATACTTTCAATTTTTTGGATAAAAAATTTAAAAAAAAAAAGAAGAAGCAAATTGACTAATTATTCTTATATAAAATTGATGCAACTTTAAATGATTAATATCAATTGATTCAATATAACTGTATTCGTGTGACCTTTTGAATGTAAGAAATAATAATTGTAGTGTAACAATTAATTGACTAATTAATTAGTACACCTATTATAAGTAGACTCTACCAAGTCATCATAATACCTAATATTATGAATTGTGTAATTATCAAACATAATGAATTGTTTGAGCAATTACTTTTTACATGTAATCTTAATTAGTCATACTAATACGAATTATCTATTATAATTGACTCAACGACATAAGCAACGGTTCTAATTCGATTTTGATCATGTAGTAACACCAATATGGTACTAACTCGTGCTAACTTTCGTAAATGTTGACCGGTTGATCATTGGAGTTGGTCGAGATTGATCGGGATTTGAATATCATCAACCGGGGGTGACCAACGTTGATCGGTCAACATAAAAATTCATACTCCATAAATGTTTCCAGAGTACATATTTGTACATATGTACTCTGCTTACAAATATAAGAATTTCTCAAGACATAATATTGATTGGACTACCTTAGTCATTTTGTATCAAGATAAACTTCATTGAATACCAATAATATTGTCTATAATGTTACTAACATTGTTTAGAAACATATTGTGTTCGATGAGTTACATGTCTTGGTTGTTACAATACTATACCTAGGTTGTGGTCCTTAAAACAAGTAACGCAACATTACAAAAATGCTAGTAAAGCTTCAAGGACTGATTTGTCACATATTAATAGTACAATTATATTTTTTAAGCATTCTTCTTAGTTTCTATTATTTTCTATTATCTAAGTGTACTTGTTTTGATCATAACTTTAACTTAATCTGATGAAATTCATATTTATATGCATTTAAAAAAATTTAATTATTCAACCATAGAATATATAAAAGTTGCATTGACTTAGATGACCACGTGTCAACAACCTACACGTCTAGTTTCAAAAATTTATTGTCTTCCTTTTTCTGGAAAAGTTGAAGGCGTAAAAAGTATTGTTGTTCAAAAATGTCAGAAACCTCAAAATATGAAAAAACATGAGATTAGAATTCATTGTGTAAAATACTTTCTTAAATATATGAGAATTATGATTTCCACGGAGAGTCATATGAGTCTTTCTTTACACAAGAATAATGGTGCAAATTTTCATAATGGGAATCAAATGGTGGATATGTATAGAGGGTACCGGATATTAAGTTAATGAAACATTTGAAAATAATCAAATTGATGGTACAAATGATGGGGAAAAGATACTCTGAGCAATTTAAAACTCGTACGAGCTTTCGCCAAATGTCGACCTATTGATTATTTGGAATTGGTCGAGGGGTTGACCGTGTCATCGATTGGAGGCGGCCGATGTTGGCACATCAACATAAAAATTCATAAATGTGTCAGTACATATGTACTCATATGAATACATTTGTAATGCATAGAAATATAAAATTTACCAGCGTTAGAGTATATTTGTTATCACTTTTTATTCGTAGATTTTTTTAAGATGCGTTTATACACGTATGTATTAAAAACTTCCAAAGAAGTTAAAAAGAAAAAAGTTTGCATCGTTTGGATCATAAATGTGTTTGGACCGTAAACTTGCCTTGAATGATGAGCCCAAAACGTTTTTCAAAATTAATGGAGATGGAAGTTATAGAATTATATCCACGATCTCGATTTTTCAAGTTATCATTTATCCGTTTTCTCGAGTTATCACGTGTAAATAATATGGATCGATTGTTGTAGGAAGTTTGGCTTTCATGACTCGCTTTGAATAATTAATTACGGACAAATGGTTCAAATATACTACCAATTGAAATTAAGGGCAATCCCAATCTCAAATGCCTCCAGACTCTCTCAAAGATTTACACACAAGGTATTTATTTGAGAGGGGAATCAAAAGTAATAGGAACAAAACTGTCACATACGTACAAAACAAAATAGGTGAAAGGTTAATTTTTTTTTCATTGGCTTAGTTAAAAAGTAGACAATACAACTAATATATAATGAATATATTAGGTTTAGGTTAAGCGTCTTAAGAGGGTGACCTAAGGGGTTTGGCTAATTTCGTCTTTGGGCGAATAGATATTTAACAATGTCCATCGTTGGCTTAAGGCAATGTATTTGACATAATATAGCATTACAGGATATCATCATCGTCAAACCATTACCTGTAAAATCGAAAGGACACTTTGTACCTATATTAGCAGTATTAAATCCCGAGGGAATGTTCTCTAGCTTCACAAAGCGCTGCTTAACAATATCATGAATATATTGAACTTTAACATCAATATGTTTAGTCTTATAATGAAAAATAGGATTTTTACACAATTTAATAGTAGATTGACTATCAGAAAATACAACCACATTCTTGTCAAGAAAACTGATTTCAGACAACAAGGCCTTAAGCAAAATAGCTTCTTTAAAAGCATTAGTGCCAACTACATACTCAAATTTAGTAGTAAATATAGAAATAATAGGTTGAAGTTGAGAATTCCAATTTATCAAGAACCACACAAAGTAAACACATAATAAGTAGTAAATTTCATGTTATCCCTATCATTAGAATAATTAGAATCCACATAACTAAAAAGTTTAATGCCATCATGATATTTAGCTAAACTCAAGCCAACATCAACGATTGTTTTCAAAATCTTAAAAGCCATTTTAAAGTATTCCAATGAGCCATACTAGGATTTGACATCCCTCTAGACGAAAATCTCCCCGAACTCCAAATCGCAGAACTCCCAACTTTTTTCACCATTAGGATATCCGATAAAAATACATTTGCTACTACGAGGTGCGAATTTATCCCTCTTGCAATGTAAGTTGTAAGCAAAACATAAACAACCTACAAATGACTGAAATTCGGAACTTGGCTCATTAATACCTCTAAAGGTGATCTAACATCCAATAATGTTGAAGGTGTCGTATTAATTAAATAACAGATAACACGAGTACCAACACAAGATATGTAGGTGTTTGCGCTAGACACGTCCATTCTGTTGCGGCGTACCAACACAAGATGTTTGAAATAAGATGCCATGTTCATCAAAATAATTCGAAAGATTCTTAAATTTGGATTTCCATATTACTAGAACAATTTTAATGTCGTAACAAATTTAATCGTTGAACCCGTGCAAAGACGAAACACTTTGTGCTTAGCTTTAAGAATACTTAAATAAGTACACCCAAATAGCACGCGAAAAATCATCTACTATAGTCAGAAAATAATGAGTACCACTAAAGAAGGCCGTTTTATTAGGTCCCCATAAATCACAATGAATGAGTTCAAAACTCATTCCTTGGCCTCGGCTGAAAATATTACATACATTTGGCTTGAGGACCTACGACACAAGCCCTATACAACTTACGTACTAGAATTAACTGCATGAATTAAACCCCGTCGAGGATGACGAGCGATGATGTGGGCTTGGTAAAACTAGAAGATTCATCGAGAGCTGTGTCACATGTGGCATCGTGTTGAAACCCCTCGGAAATAATAGAGTCCCTCTTTATGCTCACCGGCTCCAATCAGGATCCCCGTATGTTGGTCCTGTATATGACATATAGAATTAGTGGGAAATGGAAGCAAAGCAATGAATTACCGTCCCCATCGATTGAGGCGAAAGTAAATTACAATTTAAATTTGGGACATAAAGAACGTGCTCCAAGATTAAATCCCACAATAAAGTTACTGCGCTACTTGTCGCCAATGTGCTATTTGGTCTAAAAGCAGATGCTTAATCGCCTCTGAGACACGGCGTAGGGACTGGTGAGGGGATGGCATGGGAGCGTGTCGGGAAAGAATGGGGAGCGTCTCGAGGATGTTTGTGATGCGGGGCGTTTTGGGATGGGATCGGGCGTTTCGAAGCGTTTCCTTTTTGTATATAGGTGTTTCCTTATAAAAGAAAATAAAATAAAAATAAAATATGGTTAGAGTTTTCCAATTTATTATTAATCTTTTCATTAACCGCTCACTTGAGGTATGTACACTATTAACAATTGTTCTAAAAATAAATGAAGATTAAGATCAAATTAGCTAATATATCTATTGAATTAACTTTTATGATTAAATTTTTTGTTTGTTTATACTTTAATTTCTTTTATCGATTGAAATTATTTTTATTCGAATAATCTTGGAAGTTAGAAGACATATAATCGTATCAGTAATCATAAAACTTTCGATTGCTTTGTGATTATTTTGATTATTTTCGATTGCTTTTGTGATTATCTTGGAAGTTGGAAAATTTGGACCGTATAGTCATATGCAATTTTGTTTCTTTTTTTTTTTAAATTATAACATTGAAGCAATAAGATGAATTCTCCAAAGTGGAAGTAATAATATTGGTAGTAGTTACGGTAGTAGATTACGCTAATAATTTATCAAGTGGGACGAAGGAGCCTCCCATTATGGAATTATGTGAATTAAATTAGAGAAACAAAAGGAGCGGGAGGAACTTGGAATTTCACGTGTAAAGCTTTGTAATGGCCGGTAACCGAGAGTTATTTACTTGGGTAGAAAGGGCATGGGATTACTATTTGTAAGAGAAAGCAAAAGCGACTCAACAACTTGAAATGCAAAATTTGGAAGATGAATTTGAAGAGAAATGCGTGATCTGACGTAGGGAGGTTCCTTTGGCTTGTGAAAGTGCTTAGTCTTCCGCCCAAAGAAAAGAAATTATTTTTCACTATCACTTGTCATTTGGTATTGACTAAAGACGATTGGATCAAAGAAATTGCAAGAATGTTTTATCTTTGGAGGCTTGCCGTTCAATCTTCTGAGAAATTCATTATCATAGGTCTTATCGGTTTCTTTCTTTGCCGCCCAAAGGTGATGGTTTTATACCTCACAGTTTATAATAAGCTCGGAAGCTACCTTATTAACTAGAAAAAACAATGTCGAGAAGTTATTAGTGCCACTGAAACTGACATGGAAAGAAAAAGGGGTGACGATTGTGAGTGATGGTTGGAGCGATCCTACAAGAAAGCCTTTGATTGTTACATAGCTACTCTTTACTTAGTAGTCCTTTGTTTCTCAAGGGCGTGAATTGTTTCGGCAAAGTGAAAGATAAATTTTTATTGCAGTTGATGAAAGAAGTTAATGGCCAGTGGGAATAAAATGTTGTGCAGAGTAATCAACGATAATGTAGCAAATTGCAAAGGTAGGCTAGGAGATTATTAATTACCTTTATCATTGGACACCGTGTGTTGTTCGTACCACCCAACTTGCTTTGAAAAATATTTGTGCAGCAAAAAATGTGGAAGGGAATGCAACAACATATGAGGAGTGTAATTGGATAATTGACATTCATGGGGATGCGCTTGCAATAAAACATTTCATTATGAACATAACATGAGTCTAGCAATTTTTAGTAAGTTCTCTCCTCTTAAATTACTTTTGAATTCTTTGATACTCATTTGCACCAATCATTGTGATGCTTAAAAGATTGTGCTTATAAAAAAGAAAAGTCTTGACCATGGTTATAAGTGAGGGTGGTCTACTTATAGAAGATGACATTGGGAGAAAAAATTTTATTAAGAAGGAATTGTGAATGATGATGATTGGTGGAAAAGTGTCTTATATTGTTGATTTCACAAAATCTATATATGATATGATTAGATTTTGTGACCTTGACATAGCTTACGTACCTTAAGCAGTATATGGATGTGGGATTACATGATCGTAAGGTGAAACTTGAGATATACAAGAAAGAAGAAAATCGTTAATCGTGAATTTGGTATCTTACATGATGTTGTTTATGGGATCTTGGTAGCTCGTTGAATGAAAGAATAACAACTCCTTTACATTTCTGGCTCGCTCTTTAAATCAAGGTATATGATTTAATTATATGATTAATTTTTATTTTGTTTCATTGCCACATATATATAATACATTTTGTATGTTGTAGATTTTATAGTGATGAATGGTTGAATGAGGATTCCTCAAGACTTGGATGAAGTGTTTTCGAAGATTGTTTTCAAGTGATGATGATCATAAGAAAGTTATGGATGAATATGGAACTATTCTCGATGAAGATGGGTACTTTTGAGGATTTAACATGCATTTTGATGATGTAAATTATGGAACTGAGTTGGTGGGCTAACTGGTGCTAGAACTCCTCTCCTCCCAGAACTTGGCTTTTAGTTTGCTTGGACAACTTCAGTTCTGTCTTGTCTTGAGGCGTAATTAGGTCTTTTTGCTAGATTTCGTTAAACAAACTTGGAAGGAACAAGTTGAATCGAGTTGTGCTTAAGATTTGATTTACATCATGACCGATCTCAGTCTTTTATTAAGGAATTCCGATCAATATGAAGCTGAAAAAACCAAAATGTGGGATGTTGGTGGAGATGAGTTTGATTCTATGGAAGATGTGGGATTCTTGGAGTTTGCGGACCTCTTACTAGATGAGTTGGATTTTGAAAATGAAATTTCTTTCGTTGGGTAAAATTTATTTTTTGTTGCTTTAGATATTAGTAAAGTATTTAGAACTTTTCTTTTGTTGAGGCTTTATGTGTAGTATTTATATTTTAATATCTTCATATAACATTATAACTGTTCATATTAGAACCTGAATTTTATATTTTTTTCAAATGATGATAAACTATAACAAAATTATTTGCTAAGAAGACAAGACTGCTTTATCTACATCTCCTACTTGTGAAGTTGAAGAACAAGCAGCTCCTGTTTTGAGCCTTCCACCTCACGTGGTTGTACTACTCCTACTGTAGACTGTGTTGTAGAAATTGAACTCCTCATTGATGGAGCCACAAACCTGCTAGAAGAATTAGAAGTAGGTTGCGCACCCCGGGAAGCGGCACCTTGTCTTGGACCTGTCCCACGGCGGTTCCGCTCCACCCACCACTCCGGATAGCAGTGAATCTTATAACATGTAGCAATTTCATGACCTGCAATGCGACAATTAGTGAAAAATAGTTGAGTTATCGATACGATCAAGATAAGACTTTTGACAAGTTGTTGCACCACTCATCTCTATCTTCAGCAAACCGAACAGCAAGATTGAAGTGCAATGTCCACAAGTGCAGTTGTGCAATGGCTTTAAACGAATTAGTTCATCGAATAGACCTACCAATTTGTTGTAATAATCTTCAATCGACATCCTTTAGCCTGATGACAAGAAGTGATGTCGGCCCGAAGTTGTTGCAAACGAGGGCCATTGGCCAAGGAAAACCGCTTCTCCACATAGTCCCACAATGCCTTGGCTTCATCAAAGTATGGGATGGAGGAAGCAAGCTTCGATTCCGTACTTTGCAAAATTCATGACACAATCATAGAATTAACTGTCTCCCAATTCAATAATTTTCTATTCTCTGTAGGTTTAGTAATCTTAGCATCAAGACAAATTTTCGTCAAGCTTTCAAAGATGCCAGTCGCAACGTCATATGATTAATAAAGTTACCAGGTTGATCACCGAAACCAAGATAATAAATGGAAGCTGGATCTATGCGGCCTTCAAATTATTCCATGATCACTAGGTAGAATAAGGGATGGAAAGAAATAAAATAGTAGGAAAAAATATCAATCAATCAAATGAGTGGAGAAAAAAAAATCAGGATCGTAAGCTCGATATCATGATAAAATATGGTGAGGAAATTGATTTGACAATGACGAAATACCTCAAAAGACAACTAAGGTTCTGTGGAACAATAAATCTTATTCACCTTTTGTTTTTCAGAGAGTTTATATATATATATATATATCCTTGGGCCCAAACCTAGTCCTATTTGGCTGGTATCACACAACCAGAAGAACAGTCCCACAGACTATTGACTCATCAGAAACAAAGGTTGTATAGTCGCGCTAATAAATATCAAAAGTTGTGCTAACATGACATATATAATAGATCCTATACTATTCGAAAGAGCCATCTTTATATCATTTATTTTGGGCTTAGCTTTTATAATCGATTCTTACAAAATATAAAAGTCAAGAAGTAAGAGATATATTCACAAAGCATCAAACGTAGAAAATTTACTTAAAAATTTTTTCAACATATGCACTTTGATTTAAAAACAAGAGTATATTTCTTTTTTGTCTCTAATAATGTCTAAGCTTCAAAATTTTCTTAGTATCACCCAAGTCTTTCATGTCAAAATTTTCTCAAAATATTTTGCATATACTCAATAAATTTAAACGATCAACATGTCATCCACATATATAAATAAATACGGGTACATTAATCTATATTCTTAAAGTAAAGAAAATGATCAAAAGAGCTTCTTTTAAACTTCAAAGACTCCATACAATTGTCAAATTTAATATTCCATTGCCTACTTAGATTGTTTCTTAAATGATATAAGACATTTTTAACAAACACACATTATTGTGCAATTTAGGATCCGGTAAAAGCATCTCACTGATGACATACATAATTTTATCAAGATCACCATGTAAGAAAGCAAGAGTAACATTCAATTTTCTAATTCCCACTAAAATGAGTAACTAAAGTGAGCATAATTCTAAGAGTAGAGTAACTCGACTTAGGAGCAAAAATTTCTATGATAATCTATTTTCTCCTTTTGACTAAATCCCTAGCTATTATCCTATCCTTAAATCTAACCTTATCGATTTTTGTTTGAACTTAAAAAAACCACTTACACTATACAATAGAGAAACAAGAAGGTTTAAGAACAAGTTTCCAAGTTCAGCATTCTCAAGGATTCCCATCTCATTATTCATAGAATTAATTCATTCATTGGAATATTTAAACTTTAAAACATTTTTTGTAAGTTTTAGGCTCATCATACTCATGGATTCAAATACATTAAAGCAAAATAGATAACAATAATCATTCAAATTATCATCTCTATATCTCTCAAGCATTTTAATGGTTCTTCTATTTCTATCCCTAGCGAATGATAGTTATTCAAAGAATTAGAATCTAAACATTGAAAGAAAAGAACATCTAGACCTAACATTAGAATCATGTAAATTATCAAGCATTAATATCCAAGTATTATTTAGAAGAAGTTAAAATCATCGTATACCCATTATTCTCCACCTCATTGTGAGTCTCATCTTAATTCACAATAAAATTTCATTTCGTAAGAAGATTCAAAGTTGATTAAGATAACGGTAAATTTGCTCCACCTCATTTGAGCATCATATTTATAGGGAGTTAAGTCACACTACAATGAAAATTATTTTCTAAATTAAAATCACATCTCTATCACAACTTTCAATTCCTGTTCACTCTTATCAAAAAGCCTATACCTTTTAGCTCCTCTTCAAGATACCTCAAGAAAATACATTTTAGATTGAGGTTCTAACTTATTAACTCGGAGCACATAACTAACATACAAGTTTCTCACCATTTAAATCAAGTCATTTACATGTAAACACGTATTCAAGAACTTTATCTCAAAAAGACACTATGAGACCTATTAGAATCAAATAAGCAAATGTAGAACAAAGATCTCAAAACTTTTAGAAAGACCGTAGGATGTTAACATAGCTTTAACCTTCTCTAAAAGAGTTTTATTATGAGGTCTCATCCACCCCATTTTTGATGGGGTGTATAGGAAATAGACTTATGCGCTCTTAATATCCTGGTGAAAGAAGTCATTCATTTTGTTATTGTAGAATTAAGACCATTATCACCTTTAAGGTTCTAATTTCTTCGAAAGTTTGATTTTCAATGAACACTTTCATGTTTTTAAACTTATAAAAACATTAGATTTGTGTTTCAATAGTAAAACCTCAAACTTTCCTTTAGAAGAATCATCAAGATGAAAATTAAAAATTGGTTCCTCCATGTGTAAGAACACTAGAGGGCTCCCATACATCAACATGCAAATACTCAAGCACATTAGTGTCAGCTTTGATTAGGTACGAAGAACGAGAAAACTCACCATATGTCGGGTTCCCTAACACAAGATTCATAGAAGTGGATGGGATATATTTTATCTCTTCCAAAGTGACCATCTTTATGTTGATATTTGAGTTTGTGAACTAAAATTTGGGCAACACTTTTAAAGACATATTTGGGGGTAGAAGTTGAGTTTATGTTCGAGTTGTGTTATTAAACCGAGACGAGAAACTAAACCGAAAACCAAACGAGACCTTGCACTAATCTAGAAATATCTCCCACCTACCTCCACTTAACCATTTCATCATTATCCAAACTCACCAAACTCCCTCCTTCCTTCTTCCTAGGGCCGAAACCCACACCCCAACCTCCCCCTTGATTTTTTTAATTTTCTTGGTGGAATCTTGTTACAACTCACTCCATAATCTTGTTCTTCATCTCTTAATCATCTAAGGTATGTTTTTAACCTTCAAATCTAACTAGTTTGAGCTTTAGTTGCTGATTTATCTATGATGTTTGACTTTTTGGATTTGGGGGTTTTAAGACTTTATATGGTAGGAATATTATATCAGCTTGATATCATGAGTAGAAGCCGGGTTATGATCGATTTTGTACTGCTGAAATGCCATAGAAGTTTATAGTTGACTTTAGGGTTGACTTTTCCAAATCAAATTTTAGCATGTTAATGGACTTATTAGAGAGATGTTTTGGAGTTTGAGTTGTGACTTTTGTGTGGTTTAAGATTATGCTAAGATTACTGCAAAGTGAGTAGTATTGGTATTTGGAATTTAGTGTTAATGACGGATATATTGTTTAGAA
Organism: Lithospermum erythrorhizon; assembly: GCA_019722365.1. Classification (NCBI taxonomy): domain Eukaryota; kingdom Viridiplantae; phylum Streptophyta; class Magnoliopsida; order Boraginales; family Boraginaceae; genus Lithospermum; species Lithospermum erythrorhizon. Next base: position 39,604 of record JADFUC010001470.1, read on the forward strand.
GAAGTCGATTTTGGGCTGAAGTAGAAGTTGTTTAAAGTGTTATGTTTGAGGAGGATAATGACATTGGGAAATGTGATGCTCAAATTTTTATGATAATGTACTAACTCATGAGTACCTTTTACCTTAAATTATAATTGGTAACTAAACGGTTGTTAAGTTGGATAGATAACCAAATAGAGTTATTTAATATGGTAGTGCGAGTAATTATATCTCTCGTTGTTTTGATTATTAGGCGTTGAGCATGGGAAGAGACACGTGACCAATAGGCGAGCGTAGTTTCATTAAGCAACAAGTGAGTATTTATCTCACGGGCGTTGATTAACTACTTGATTGCCGATATGTGTATGTGTATGATTTTGTGTTAATTGTATGTTGAATATGAATTGTTGGGTTGAGTTGTTGGGTCGGTATGTGGTTTCTTCATGAGTCGTGATAGGTGTTTTGAGGTGATGTCGAGTCGTATTAGGATGAAGTCAGATATGAAGACGATGTATGTTAAGTTGTATTATTCGTATTTACCTTATACTTTTGGTATAAGGGGTGTATTTGGCTTTCGCACTGCTATTTATTCGTGATTTTATGTCGACGGGCATAAGTTCCTCTCTTTGTAGTTGAAATTGATTATATGCGCATTAGTTGTGTAAACCGGATTTATATTGAAGTTGATTTAGCCGTTGAGTTGATAAAGTTGTTGAGTTGCCGAGTTGATAGAGCTGTTGAGCTGGGTCAGTGGTTTAGTTGTTGTGGATCGAGTAGCATAGTTAAGGTCGAGTTGGGGACTCGTCCGATTAGTTGTTGAGTTGCGATGTCATCCTTATCGCTGATAGGTGTAGTCGAAATGTCAAGTTAAGCATATTATTACGCTCTTTTCTTGGAAATGTACGATGTTATTGTTGATTGCCGTTATTTGAATGTTTATGACAAATACTTAATTTATGAACATACTAAATGATAATGAAATTTCTAATGACTTCAGATAAGATCTTGGGTTGAATAATATTATGTACTACTATTATCAGGATGCGACATCAACTACATCAGTACACCGTGGTTTTGGGGGGTTAATTTCATTCTTGAGATATATATTCACTAAGGTTCGCAGCCTTACACCGTTCAAGTATGGGCGGTACTCTATTGCTAAGTTGATGTGCTTGTTCCATCTTCGGACTTGTTCGCAGGATCGCAAGGTTTTAGAGCCAGGAAATGTATGGTGGCGCCGATCCTCACAAATTTCATTATTTTGTTTGGATTGGGGTTCTGTTCTCTATATTGTTGTTATTTTGGGGATTTTGACCAAGTGTATGTTGATACTTTTGTAATGAGGAGATATGTTGTACATTGGTTGCTATTCCTCAGTGGTTAGAATACCACGTTGATCTTTTTTCTAAACTGCTCTTGTCCGTTGTATAAGAGTTTGGGGTTATTTCAAGACAGTGTCTTTAAATTTGAGTCATCCATCGACATGACTCAAAACCAGATTTTAATATTCTAACTCTTAGGAGCGCATTTACCCTGGGCGGGTCGTTACAATTTTGTTATCAGAGCGTAGGTTTCATATTCTTTGGTTGTTTGTGTGGTTATGTGTCTATCTCGTTGTGCTCTGAGTTGCTGGGTTGGCCTTTTTCTTGAGATCTAAGTATTTCTTTTGCTTTCATAGACTGCTGATGATGCTACCAAGAGCAGACGCTGCAGGACCCGTGCCGCTGAGTCTGGTAGGCCGAGGGTGCTAGAGGTGGCGTACATGCCGTGGAGCGCAAGCTGGAACAGCCCAAGATGGAGCAACAGAAGTTCCATAGTACACCTGCATTTCCATGACCCCTGCTGGCTGGGATGAAGCTACATGTCAGGAGGATTTGGTACATGCACGTGATGGCGCCCAATGAGGCCGAGCATTCGTGAGTAAGCTTGACCGCTCCTCGAAGAGAGACCCCAAAGTTCTTTGGAGCGGGTTCAAATTCAATCGGGACATCGAATTTATTAGAGACTCGAGACCATTTTCGATCCTATGGGTAATGGTGGTGAGCCGAGGTCAAGTTCGCCACCTACGATCGCATGAGTGCTCAAGCGACAGGGTAATTCCACGGCTATCTCTCGACTACTGTAGGGAGGACCGTGTGACTGGGAGCGCCAGAAATGTGTTCGTGAGAGAATTATTGTAACAATGAAAGTACCCACATGGCCGCTTTTGTGAGAGGATCTCGATTTTGATGACCTCCAGTGACGACCGCTGAGGAGTACGAGAGGCGATTTAGTGAGTTATGTCGCCTGCTTCCAGCTGTACACCCGACCGAGGAGCAGGATTCGCATTCCGAGATGGCCGAGCATGAGATCCGCCAACATGAGTCCTTGATGACCTTCACCAATTTCCACGAGCCGAAAGGAACGCTGACTGGGTAGAGGAATTTGGCAAACCCGAGGCCAAGGTCGAAGAGAGAGTACCATGTGAGGCAACAAAGACAGATCATCTAGTTCGAGGTTCCGTGAGGAGACCTTTCACCGACTCACCCAGCCAAGAGTTGTCCCGCTGCACCCGTCATTCAAACTTAGATTATTTATACTATCACCGGGTCCCATCGATCGAATTACCCGCTCGCTATAAACCTCAAGATACACCACTTAACCCCAATAATTACTCAAAGTCACCTTAAATCCCATAAACTAAACTTAGATAACATTTATATTCCATAATAAAGTCAAGATCTAAAAGTCAACATAAAAGTCAAACTAATAAATAGTCAACTATAGCCTCAAATAATGAGATTTGAAGATTAAAACTCATACCTTTGATGAACGAGAGATGGGAAACAAGATTTGAGGGTTGGATTCAACAAGTTTCACCAAGAAAATGGAAAAAAATCAAGGTTTGGGGCTTAAGGGGGGTTTCGGCCCTTGAGAAGAAAGAGGAAGACAAATGGCTTTTAGTAGTATCGAAGAGAATACACGCTAAGCAAATAATGAGCTCAGAGAAGAGATGAACTTATAATAGTGGAAAATTAAACAAAAAAGGGACTTATGGAGTTATAAACCTTTATGGGAGCTTAGAAATTCATACGTTGATCAGGTTGGATGGAGTAGAATGTAAGTTTATTAAAGGAAGGAATTGAGTATTATAGTGGATTGGCAACAGGCCACAAAATTAAATTGCTAGTGTAAGTGTTAAGCAAATTTTTCATGTTGAATAAAACGATAAGATTTCGTGGAGGTATAAAAGTCATGAGGACATAAATCAAGTTAGTTAATGTTAGTTGTGGATTCAAGGTGAATTTGTTAACAAAAACGCAAAGGATAGTGAAATTTGGTGGATGTGTTTTAAGTAGTTTTACTAGTATGAGGGGATTGGTAATAATTTGAGGTGATAAAAAGTGTGAGTGAAAAGTTAGTGGTAAAATGTTGATGGACGGTCTAAAAAATAAAGATACTTCGATATTAGATAATAAGAAGTATTTGGAAGTGAGTCAGGACAACAAGACGGGAGTTTTGAGTAAATTCTCGAACGAAATTTTATAAGGAGGTAGACTGTAATAATTTGTCCCAAAAATTTAAAATATGAGTAAATGCCAAATTATTTAAATGTTGAGTTGTCAAATTAATTAACATGTTGGACCTTAATTTTATGTTCATAGAGTATAAAATGTTAATGTTTCGGTGTTAGATGCTCTAGGATAGGTTAAACCAGATATCGATCAATTAAACGACGGGGTTTTCACATAAATAATTTTGTGACTCCATTCACCACACAAACCAAACAAGACCCAAAACCAAATCCCATCTCCTTCCCCCAACCCCCAAAACCGTGAGTCCCCTCCCCCTCCCCCTTGGATTTTCTTTTTTCGATTTCTTCCTCATCTCGCAGCCTTTTAGCTCTAAAATTTAGTTTCCTCATCATCTTCTTCGAATCAAGGTAAGAAAGTTGTAATCTTTTTTGAGTATTTCTTGAGTTATGAGAATGTTGACTTTTTGTGATTTGGGTTGACTTTGAGTTTTGGGGTTTAAAATGGTATAGAATTACTATCCGGCTTAGATTACGGTGTATGTGTCATAACATCTGATTTTATGAATTGAAACGCTGAGATGGATAGCGTCGATTAACTTGACTTTTGTAAAAAGTTGAGCATTATTGAATCTAATTACAGCGATAATCTGATGTTTTTAAAAAGGTGTATGGGGTCCTCAATCGCTCGAATACTAAGAGACGAGGGAAGTTAGGCCTTTTGACTTCTCAAGACTTTTTCAAGAAAAAATGTAAATTTGTAAAAGTGACTTGTTGGAGTTTAATTCAGAATAACCGCCTGTGTCGGCCACCTGAAGTAGAATCATTAAAATCCGGAACACCAGAGTCACCATATCGATGGACGACTCAGTTTAAAGAACTACTCGTTTCATCCAAAAATTTGATTTCCATAAGATTCTCAATAAAACAGTTTTAAAATTTACAATCCATCAGGTGATATCTAACCAACCAACTCCATATATATATACAACATATCCCAAATAAACAGTAATGCCGCAAGCTACAACCGAGTAAGCATCAGATTCCGAATACAAAACAATCACAAGTAAGGCTAAAGTTTGAAAATAGCACAACAATAAAAAACGGCCGACAACACATCAAATGACTGCTGAGAATCCTCACCAATTCGATGCTCACCTAGCCACTGAACAAACTCTCCAATGTTCTCCCGGCTTAACTAGCCGTCTCACAATCCTGTACAAATGAAATGCCGCCTAAAGCAGCCGGTGTCAGCTTAGTGAAACTTAACACGTGGGTGAACTTACCGGTGACGAACGAGACATACAATATTATAATAGTCAAATATGAATAAAATACATATATATCCAGATTACCTAATGAAGCTGGCATAACAAGATTCCAAAGAAGGTCTCTTCTGCATAACATGTTAAGATATAATACAAGGTCTCAATAAGACACAATAATCACCCAATGAAATCATGTGAGATCAACAACGACTATAACTCTAGTCACCTTCTATCTCATCTCCACAAGTATACTAACCTCTAATGCGTATATTCAACTGCCTACCCGCAGGAATGGAGCAATCGCTAATAAACACCACTCTTATACCGAAGTATAAGGGCCAAACCGCACTTATACCGTAGGGTATAAGGCCACACCGATAATGCACACAAAGCAGTGATCATAAAGATTCTCATACCGCTCTTATATCAAGAGCAAGGCCAACCGCACATTATACCGTAGAGGCCACCGACACGACACAAAGAAAGTGATCAAAAGAGTCATACTGGGCTTATACCAGAAGCAAGGCCAATAGCGCCACATATCCTCAAGTAAGGAAGGAGAGTCACCTAACCTATAATGTCCTAACTATATAGGTCATATCCAATTACTCAAGTCACCTCAATGTCACGCATAACTCCAACTAACACCTCTCAATAACCAACTACTCTACTCCCAGACAATCTCCAAGCACACAGCTAAACAGCTCACAATCATAAATCAATCACAAGTGTCGATCAGACCACATAAATACCACAAGCGCCGTCAAGGCCACATAAATACAATACGCAAACAAGGCCATTGCAAATCAAGATAAGTTGGGAGTTCAGTTTACATTTACTACAAATCTTCAACGCCACAGAAATATAATCTCATAATCGAACATGACTCAATAATAAATGAATCACAAATATTCATACCTATTAACATGTATATCATCGCTACATAATCATACCACAATGACATGTATATCATTCTCACATAATCATACTCAACATGTATATCATTCACATAATCATACCACAATGACATGTATATCATTCCCACATTAATCATACCACAAATGACATGTTCAATAATAAATTTTAAAGTAAGTGACGAAAAGTAGCAACTGCGGAGATAAGTACTCACCTCTGCTAGCTACCACAAAAACCTTCGCAAAACACAATCACGGTAACTGCCCCTTTCCACGATCAACGCCTAACAAAACACCCAGAAAGTATAATCAAACCTACTACTATACTTGCGTTCTAGAAGATATACAACCAACTCTTAGTGGAACGATTTCTAAACGGTCTAAAATGACGGATAAACAACGAAATAATAACCCCGTCGGACACAACCCAATCGGTTTCCCCGCTAGAATTCCACCTTATTACTTTAACATTTCATATCAACTTATAAGTCATTCTAGTCAACCCTCAAGTCCATAATTAATCTTACTCCATACTCCAAAATATTAATTACAACTCAACTTATAAATCATACTTGCTCAACCTAACTCCCTTTAATTAATTTTAAATCACAATTCTAACCTTACAATAGCTACAATAATGTCCCAATTAAACTCCCTACACATTTAAAGTCTTATAAAAAAAATATCAACAATAAAAGTCAACTATAACCTAGAAAAGTCAACCCATCTCTAACATCCTCAAACAACTCTAAATCATGAATTACCACTTATATACATCTATAGCATTTATTAACAAACTTAGAAACATCATCATAAAATCGCAGTTATGCCAAAAGTCAACCAAAAGTCAACATTAAAATCAACTTTAGTAAAACTCTTAATTAGTACCTCAAATTTGTAGGAAAAGATGTGACGGAAGCCTTAATAATCAACTTGAGGATTTTAATAAGCAACAAAGTGAAGAAATGGAAGAAAAATTCTTGTGTTCATATATGGGGACTCTCGCCAAGCTCTCAAGATGTGGAGGAGATGATTCCTGTGTTTGTGCTTCGTGATGATAATGATGAGATTAGTTTAGCCCTTAAGTCTTGTGGAAATTACACATGAGTTCGCGTCTGCTTTTAATCGAATCGAAGTATCAAATGACTTAACCATCTAATTTTAACTCCGAATTATCCCCACTACTACTACCAAATTATAAATGTAATCTGCCCAAATGATACCAAATAAAGCAATACAACTCACATCTACACCTAAAAGTCAAGTGTGGTAACGGTTCCTCATCTCATCCTCACATTCCTAAGTCGCCTCCTCTACATGCTGATTCCTCCACTGAACTTTCACTAAGGCCACTACCTTACTCCTCAAAACCTCTCCTTCCAAATTCGCACTTCTACCTGGCTCTTTCCTCAAACGCTGAAAGTCCTCCTCATTTCCACCGAGGTGGGAGCTAAGAATATGCGACTCATCGTGATATATATTTCCCCGGAACAGATACATGGAACACATTAAGAATCCTATCTAAACTCGGGAGGCAATGCCAACCGATGGGGCCACTTGAGCCAACTCTCCCAAGGATCTCAAATGGTCCAATATAACGAGGACTCAACTTCCCTTTCCTCCCAAATGCATCACTCCCTTCCACGGGGATACTCTCAGGAACACACGGTCACCAACCTCAAACGACAAGTCTACTCACATTCAGATACTTCCTCTCGCCTCATCCTCGAGCCGGCCCCCGATGATGCCTCGAATCAACCTCGATCCCCATCAACTCTCACCAACCTTTAACCGTGAAACTTTCCTCTCGCTACCTCATTCCAACAAACTAGAGTGCGAAACCCTCCCGCCTCACTACAATGCCTCAAAAGGTGCCATCTCAATGCTAGCATGGAAGCTGTTGTTGTAGGCGAACTCTATCTTGGGCAACTCATCGTCCCAATTCCCGGAGAAGTTCAGAACACAAGCCCGGAGCATATCCTCCAATGTCCGTATCGTCCTCTCAGATTGCCCATCAGTCTGGGATGAAAAGATGTACTCAACTCCACTCTAGTCCCCAGTGCCTCCTGGAAACCCCTCCAGAACCTCGAAGTGAATCTAGCGTCGCGGTCCGAAATGGCCTGCTACCTAACCCCGTGCAACCTCACAATCTGATCCACATAGGTCTTCACTAGTCTCTCAGCCTAACTAGATCCGATAGGGTAGAAAATGAGCCGACTTCGATAGCCTATCCACAATCACCCAAATCCCATCATGTCGCCTCAACGTCCTAGGAAGCCCAAACACGAAGTCCATGGTGATATTCTCCCATGTCCACTCAGGAATAGGAAGAGTCTGGTGAATAAACTCAAGCAGGATGTCTATGGTCGGCCTTCACCGCCGACAACCAAGCACTTTTCCACAAACTCGCGATCTCTCTCTTCATTCCCCGCCACCACGGGGCCAACCTCAAGTCACGGTACATCTTGGTGCTACCCAGGTGTACGCTGTAGGGAGTGTTATGAGCCTCATCAAGAATCTCCTTCAACTCGTCCGAATACTAGACACATAATCAAGCTTCCATCCTCAAGGCTCCACTCATCAATCGTGAAATCGGATCTGACCTTAATTTCTCACGGCCCCCATCGATAACTCCGCAGCCTCATCTCGCTGCCGGGTACTTCTAAGATTCGATCCACAAGCACCGGTTTAACTTCCTTATATTGGCGAATTCTCTATTGTTACCGACATCAAAATCAACTCCCAGCTGTTTCATCTCTCCGGTCCTTTTGATTTTCCCTTTTTCTACTGGGCCGCATCGCCATTACATTTGCCTTCCCTCGGTGGTACTCAATAGTCAAGTCATAATCACTGATGAATTCCATACACTTCCTCTGCCTCAAATTCAAATCTCTCTGCGTCGGTAGATACTTCAAACTCTTATGATCAGTAAAAATCTGGCATTTAACCCCATACAGATAATGTCTCCACAATTTCAACGCAAAGACTATCGCCGCTAGCTCAAGATCATGGGTCGGATAGTTCTTCTCGTGATTTCTCAATTGTCGGGAAGCATAGGCAATCACCTTCCCATTCTGCATCAGAACACACCCCAATCCCTGATGCGAAGCATCGCTATAAATCACGTAGCCCTCAGAACCGTGACGGTATGGCTAACACCGGAGTCAGAGTCAATCTCCCCTTTGTATCCCCAAATCAGCCCCTCACAATCATCATCCCAAATAAACGAACCCCTTTTTTCTCTCGTCAACTCGGCCAATGGCGCTGGGTGATCAAGGAGAAGTCCTTATTAATCTCCCCGTAATAACCACTAATCCCAAGAAACTCCTCACCTCAAGCTCACACTGGACGCTCCCAATTGTTCACGGCCCACCTTCTCTCGTGGATCAACACAAATACCCCCGCTGTAAATAATATGACCCAGAATTGCACTTTCGCCAACTGGGACTTACATTTAGAAATCGAGGCATACAACCGGCACGCCTCAAGGTCCTCAACACAATTTGCAAATGCCTCTCACGCTCCTCCTCCCCTCCGAATATATCAAAATATCATCAATGAATACTCACTCACAACCTATCCAAATGTTCCTAAATACCCGGTTCATCAAATCCATAAAGGCCGCCGGTGCATTCGTTAATCCAAATGGCATCACTATAAACTCATAATGCCCATAACGAGATCGGAAAGTTGATTTCGGAATATCATCCCGTTTGATCCTCTAACTGTATTTGATGAATTTGCACGCGAACCAATCTTCGAGGAACACCTGTCATGTTTTAGCCGATCAAACAAATCATTAATTCGACAATGTGGCATCGGTTCTAATGGTCACTTTATTCAACTGCCTATAGTCAATGCACAGCCTCATCGAACCATCCTTCTTTTTCACAAACAGAACTGGTGCACCCCACGGAGATACACTCGGTCTGATGAATCCTTTCTCCAACAACTCCTGTAACTGAGTCCGCAATTCCTGTAACTCGGCTGGAGCCATCCGGTACGGCGGAAGAGAAATTGGTGCCGTACCCGGAATAACCTCAATAGCAATTCGATCTCCCTCTCTCGGTGGCAATCCCGTAAATCTCGTAAAGACATCCTCAATCCTCTAACAACCCGCACATCCTCTAATCTGCCTCTTCTCTATTCAAATCAATCACATATCCCAGGAACCCAACACATCCTTTCTGCATCAAACTCCTAGCCTCAAGTGTTGATACAAAACTCGAAGGCAGAACCTTTCCCTGCCCCCCCAAGAAAACCTGATACGTGGTCTCCCCGAACTCCCGTGCAATCTCCTTCCATGACAATCAATCACGTACGACAAGTTTCCCACTTCTCCTTCTTCTTCTCTTCACGCTGACAACGTGATGAACTCCCCCCTCGATTTTTTTTTTCGATTTCTCTTCCATCTCGCAATTTTGGACCTCAAACTTTTGGAGAGCTTCTCATCGCCCTTGCCGTTTCAAGGTAAAAAAGTGTCCGATCTTGTTGAGTATTTTATAGACGCTCTAGTTGACTTTTTTTATATTTCGAATTTTATTGCTCCACCGATTGGTTCTAAATTAGTTATTCTCGAGTTGAAATATCGTGTTTGATGTGGAATTTCTGACGTTTTGTACAAGACTTTTGGTACTTCGGGTTGACTTTGGGTTTTTATGAGATATCAAGTAACATAATTATTGTCTAGGCTTAGATTATAATGTGCAGTTGATGATAATCGATATTCGGGGTGTAGTGCTTTATAGCTTCGAGTTGACTTTCGAGCTGATTTGGGCTAATTTTTCTAAAATGTTGTCGAGAGTATAAATATGCGGCTGGACCTTTTATTGTGATTTGTTGAGGTGAAATATGAGTATTTAGTTTCGGAAAGCTGGGGAAGTTAATATATGTTGAAATTAGTTTTAGTAGATTTTGGCAGTAAAGTTGACTTTGGAATTTGAGGCTTGTTGGGGAAATGGCTGAAGTTAGTTGGAAAAGTTTATATTTTGGGTTAATCAAATTGGTTGAAAATGTTAGTATTTTGCTAAGGTGTCGACGTATTATGGATTTACTCTAGATAGTCAAATTGGCTATTTTAATAGTCTTCGCAACATAAGTAGCGATCTATACTTAAGTAGTGAATTTGTAACTAAAATGGTTGAAAAGCTCAGGAATTTAATCAAGATAAGGATCAAAATTGTTGTGAGTAGTAATTGAAATTTCGGTGTTTCGATTAGACGCTGAACGCTGGAAAGGTACTGGATCGATTAGATCGATCGCTTCCTTATTGCTAACAAAGGCAGTACTTATCTCACGGGTGCTACTACGTACTTACTTTAAATTGTTGAATGATTATGTGAAAATGGTATACATGACATTGTGGTATGATTATGTGAGAATGGTATACATGTCATTGTGGTATGATTAAATCGAGTCGAGCTTCGAGCCTCGGCTCCTCGAGAGTAGCCGCTCGATTGAGTTCGGCTCATTAATACCTCTACCTAAAATCCAATTTTTTTTATCAATCACCAACACTCATCGTCAAAGTCGTATCATAAATGTAGGATTTATAGAGATCTTTCATATCTTACGAGATCTGCCCTATAATATGGGATAAATATTCAAAATAAATTGTTAACAAAGCGGTGAGCTCGATTTTGTTCGCCCCTCTATTTATGAGAAATCCCGTAATGGACTAGGATCAAATGAACGGACGTTTGCTACACTTTTCAAAAAAATTGTTTTGAAGGGTTCTTTTGGATCAAGAGTATGTTTTCTTCTCACAAAATTTTAAAAATTATTACAAGATGATGCCTACTTGAATTAAGAGGACTGTCTCTCATAAAAGTTTTTGTGAAAAGTGCAATTGAATATCTCGTGACTACTTGCATATACTTACTTTTTTTCTTCATCACATCTAAGTATTAAGTTTATGTTAAACAAATAAAATTCTAGAAAAATCTCATATTCTAATATGATATCATACTACAATAATCCAAAGATTTCAATACTTCAGATTCTTTTTCTTCTGATGAAAAGAAATAGTCTCTTTAAGCATGGTGCTTAAGAAAGAAATATGTTAGAAATTTTACATACTTTTTTATCAACCGTTAGAGTCGAACACGCGACCTAATTGTTGCCAAACATCAAGATTACCAATCAGGTTATGCGCCCATATGTACATAATCCCTGGCCTAACTTTACTTATTATCAATTGTCTTTCATTTATTTAATTTACAATCTCAAATATTAATTACATTCAACTTACAATCATAGTTAATTATTTATGGCTTATTGAACCTATGAAATATTTAAATCTAAAATATTTCTCTATAATTTTTTTATTTTGTTATCTTCTTTTTCATATAATGTATCGGAGTATTCATTTTTTTTTTACGCTTTGACAATTACTAATCATCGCATCAATAAAAAATCACATTAGTTTATATTTAATTTTTTTACTACCATCATTGACAAAAAAATGATTATTTTAACTAAAAAATACAACCAAAATATGCAATAAATTATTAATTAATATTTTGTTGATTTTTTTCATTTTTCTACTAGTACAATAGATTCAAAAACTGAAAATTACAAATAATTAAACATGATTATGTGTTCAATATGATTATTTTGTACTTTAAATTACAACCATCAAAGTAATTTTATGGTTATTTTAATAATCGTGATCAATACAATCATTATTTAGTTCATATTCAACTTTTTCATTACCATTCTCAACAAAAAGTGGTTATTTTAATTCAAAAAGTACAACCAAAGCATAAAATACATGGTTAATTATTAATTTAACATTATATGTATCATATTTAGTTTTTCATTAGAATTCTTAATAAATTATGGTTGATTATACTCAAAAGATATAACAAAAATTTGTAAAAAATGGTTAATTATTGTCAATTTAATGATATATATCATATGTAATTTTTTATTATCATACTTGACGAATAATGGTTACTTGCACTCAATAAATACAATCAAAATATGTAAAAAATGGTTACTTGTTGTTAATTTAATAATACATGTCATATTTAATTTTTTATTACCATACTTGACGAATAATGGTTACTTTCACTAAATAAATACAACCAAAATATGTAAAAAATAATTACTTATTGTTAATTAAATGGCATATGTCATATTTAATTTTTCATTACCATACTCAATGAATAATGGTCATTTCAATTCAAAAAGCATAACCAAAAGATACAACAAATATAAAGTCAGATACTGTAGACATTCAAAATTTATTAATTAATTTTAATTAAAATCGATTTATTATAATCGATGAAATTAATTAAATAAAATTTATCACACGAAGTCACATCAGTGATAAATTAGTGTTCAATTCAACTCTAATGAAATCGAACACGCTTAAAACGATAAGGGTTTCCAGTTAATTGCTTCCCTAAACTTAATCGTCGTCAAAATTAGGTTTTCACATTAATTAACCCCAAATTTTAACTCAAACGAGAGCCTCTTTAAATAGTTCGAATTGTGTCACCAGTTAGGGTTCAAAATCCCTAATTTTATTACAATAAAGACGGCTATTTGGCCTAAAAAGAAAGTTCCGAAGCCACGCCGCTCTTCAAATGAAAATCTAGAAAGTTCGGGGTTAATGTAAAAATTTGTTCGACCTAGAGAAGTTGTCCGATTTCCTTTTCTTCAAAAATAAAAGAGCCCGATATAATTTGTTTGCCTCAAAATCAACTAAGCACATTATCGAACTAAAGCGATCGCTGATCAACCAATCGTAAGAGCCTCGAAAGCCTATATATAACCCCTCGCCCCCCTATATATAAAGTAAAAATAACAACCTCCACAACCAAAAAAATACATCAAAAATACTCTGAGAGAATTTAGCATAAAAATAACTCTGTAGGTATTTCTTCATAGAAAACCTCCTCGTTTTGTTTTTTTTCGCGTGAAAACCGTCAGCTACATAACCACAAAAATATTAAAATCTTCAACCTAAAAGTTTTCCAACAATTTAAATTGAATAACGGAGAAAGCAACACAAAAATCTTCAACTCCATCAACAAAAATAAATAGGCGCCCTAATATCGTGAGTGCGTTGAATCTGTGATCAACATCCAAAATCTAAATTTAACTGATCATCCGGGGATTTCATACGACAAATCACTACATGTGATTAAGCCTTGTGCCCTCACAGAAGAATCATAAAGTGTTATAAGAGACGCATAACCATGCCCATCCTCACAAGAAATATGGAGTAAACTATTAAGGTAACTTCGACAAAGAATAAAGATATCCACCAAGAAGCAAGACTAAGATCGGCAAGTTACAGCACCGAACTTCGCCTATACTGTGACGGTATCAAGACGCTTAAGGCACTCTAGCTGTATTATTAGCCAAATCAAGTCTAAGTCTCAAGACTATCCAAAGACCAAGACGTTCGCATAACCATACTGGATATAGCTGCCAAGAGCACTCGGCTCGGACTATATCCAAGTCAAAGACTAAGGCTCAAGACTGTTCTATCCACCTATAGGATCATATCATCCGCATCTTCTATCCCCCTGGCTCACATCCAAATCAGGCACAACCAAACTAAATTCTGGATCAATAACGGTTCAAGCACACCAAATTTCATTCCGTGCTCTAAATCAAGTACTCCAAGTCCGACCAAGTCCGACCAAGTTCAAGACTATATCAAATTCAAGTTCATCTCAAGCAATAATCCGCTTAAAGAGCAATAGAACATACTACCTCAATTGCTTTGATAAATCGTGGTTTGTACCTGCATAGGTTTCCCCAAGTAGGTTTTATTATATCACGCATACTCAAATAATAAAATCTTTATAGCTGTTACAATTACAAATCATAGAAAATAATATACAACCACCTAACAATGAAAATGGTTAATTTATTATTAAAAAATTAGATAAAGTAAAATAAATAAAAAACCGATATAAAGGAAATAATAAAATTTAAATATCATTGATTCATTATCGTAGTAAGTAAATAGATTATAAATGTAATTTAAAATTTAAAAGTTAAAAAAAGAATGAAAATAAAATAGTAAATTAATGCAACATTATTAATGAAGAACATTTATTGTTGCAATACTAATAACAAAAACGATTTCTAGTATAGGTTATTATACTTCCTCCTGCCTCTTTTAATCTTCCTTTAGCCATTTACATAAAGATTAAGAAAAATAAAACAGTCGTAGCACATTGAAAATATAAAATGTCAATTAATTGAAAACTATAATTGGTTGGTCGATAATTTATCAACAAAAAGTAGTCAAAAAGTACATCGTAAATGTAAAATATAATTTTCTATACTAATGACAAAAGATTAAACAAAAAATTGGCGCTTGGGAAAAGACAACTAAAGAGAATGCGAAATATTAACCATCCAATCGAGGAACAAACTAAATCATTTTAACGATTTGGATTCTCATATTTGAATCCGGTTTTGATCCCGTAAACACCATTACATACAAGAACACCACATGGGTGCAAACTCTCGCAAACTTTATAAACGCCAACCTAAGAATCATCGAGTTTGTCGGGTTGACGGGGTCAATTACATCATCTGACTGTACAACTAACGTTGACCGATCAACATAAAAAATTCATGGTCTGGAGAGTACATATTTATTTCATAACGGAGTACATTTGTAATTCAGATAGAAATATACAAATTTCTCAATGTTAGAATATATTTTCGTTTATCATTTTTATTCGCTGATTTCATTCTAATATTCAGATAATGATCTATTAAAAACTTTCTGCAAAGAAATTAAAGAAAAAAAGCTCAGACTGCTTGCATCATAAATGCTAAGTTTAGCACCATAACCTTGTCCCTACTTTGCCCAGTGTTCAAGTCTCGGCCTTGCATATTTCCCATTGTTATTTAAAATATAAAAAAGTTCATTTTATCCCTATTTAACTTTTCCATTGGGATAAAAAAAATAACTAAAATGTCACTTTAATTAATGGTTCCATAAGTACTTAAGCATCTTGCTTAAGAAATTTCTTTAAGCATGTAAGTAGAAGCTCTCGTGCCAATATTCCCAAATTTTTCTTATGTTTTGGGTCTTATAAAAGACACCCAATTTTTCAATTATTTTGAACTTGACTCCAAATCTCCATTATTTCAAAATAATTGTCGTTGTCTTAAATGAATCTCAATCAGCTTCAACGTCGACGATATGAAAAAAATTGAAAAGGAAAATCGGGTCACGATGCAAATTCTTTTGTAACGGGAATTCGTAACCGCTACTCATCGAGTGTGCACCAGATAGACCTCAAACTGACCTAATAACCTGACCACGAGTTCACGAAACGTTTAGGGGCCAAACTAACTATACACAAATAGTTAGGGGACCCATGAAACTAACCCAATTAAATTTGTTTGATACATGCAATTTGTATACTAAAATAATTCATTCCCATTAGCAAAAACAATTGAACATGAATACATGACCCATTCAACACGATGGAAGTCAAGGTCTACTCTTTCCACCAATATTATCATAGTCAAAATTCATAGTAATTCAATGTCAGAAAGTCATCAAAAGCCACCATTAAGTACCCCATCTAGATTTTATTGCAGACATAGCAGCCTGTTTGTCCCAAAAAGATGTCCAACTACCATTTTTTTCTCTTCTTTCTAGTGTCCATTTTTAACCTCCATTTTTCATATTCTCAACAACAATTGCATATTTCATCATTCAACTTATCAACTTCACCATGGACTCCATTAGACAACCAAATATTATTGTCTGAAAAGTCAACTTTTGCTGCTGGATTTCTCCTTACATCTTCAACTCCAAAGCTTTACAAATTTTCTGTGTGGTACTATAATATTTCAACCATTACTGAAATTTGGTCAGCCAACAATCAATCTCCAGTTGATGAAACTGCTTCATTGGAAATCAAGAATGGTGAGTTGACTTTGTTAAACAACTCCAGCTCCACTAATCTATGGCCTACAAAGCCTGTTGCTAGTACAAACACAACCCAACAACTGAAACTTCAAGAAAATGGTAATCTTGTTTATGGAGATTCTTGGCAGAGTTTTTCTTTTCCAACTAATACATTTTTACCAGGCCAGAACTTCAGTGGAGCTAATTTAACTTCAAATTCTGGAAAATTTATGTTTTTTGGAAAGAAACTTGGTTTAGCTGGTTTGAATGATAGTTATTATGAGAGTGACCATGCTTTTCTGAGTCTTGATGTTAATGGAAAAGTTAGTCGAGAGGATGGTGCTCCATTCATAACATCAGATTATGGTGATCAAAAGCTGAGAAGGTTGACTCTTGATGAAGATGGTGATCTTAAGATCTATAGCTATGATCAAAAGGGGGGGAAATGGGATGTTGTTTGGACTGCAGTTGTTGAGTTATGCAAAATTCATGGTCAGTGTGGTCAAAGCTCCATATGTATGTATGATGCAAGAAATGCTTCAACTTCTTGTCTTTGTCCACCTGGGTTCAAAAGGATTCCTGGAAATGAAGACAAATGTGAAATTAAAGTTGAGATGAGTAATTTGAAAAGTACCAAGTTTTTGCCTTTGGATTATGTTAGTTTTTCATCTAATCAAACTGATCTTAAGGCTGCAAATTTTACTGTGTGTCAATCGTTTTGTCTTAATGATGATAAATGTTTAGGATTTATGTTTAAGGTTGATGGGAATAGTTTTTGTAAGCTCATATTGGATAGTTTACTCTATGGATATTGGTCTCCAGGGACTGAAATGGTTACATATTTGAGGGTTGATTCATCTGAAACGGAGAGGTCGGATTTTGTAGGTATGACTGAGGTGTTGGAAACAACATGTCCTGTTAGAATTAGTCTCCCTTTCCCACCAGAAGAGTCTAAGGCTAATACTAGGAACATAATAATCATATGCTCTCTATTTGGAGCTGAGTTGATTAGTGGTTTGTTTTTCTTCTGGACTTTCTTGAAGAAGTATATAAAGTATAGGGACATGGCTAGGACTTTTGGCCTGGAAGTTATGCCGTCAAGTGGACCTAAACGGTTCACACTAGCAGAAATCAAAGATGCTACTGATAATTTTGCCAAGCATATTGGGACAGGTGGATTTGGAGATGTGTTTATGGGAAAACTAAGCGATGGAAGGGTTGTAGCGGTGAAATGCCTGAAAAATGTGACTGGTGGTGATGCTGAATTCTGGGCAGAGGTAACGATCATTGCTCGTATGCATCATCTGAATTTGATTAGGCTATGGGGATTCTGTGCTGAGAAGGGGAAGAGGATACTAGTGTATGAGTATGTGCCTAATGGTTCATTGGATAAGTTCCTCTTCCAATCAAAGTCGTCTCCTGAGTTACAACGGAGGAAACATGATGATGGTACCGAGGCATCAACAATTAAGCCAGTTCTTGATTGGAATACACGGTATAGGATCGCCCTGGGTGTTGCCAGGGCAATTGCCTACTTACACGAGGAATGTTTAGAATGGGTGCTGCATTGTGACATCAAGCCAGAAAATATACTTCTTGGTGATGATTTCTGTCCAAAAGTATCTGACTTTGGCTTGGCAAAGCTGAAGAAGAAAGAAGACATAGCAACTATGCCTCGAGTTCGTGGGACTAGGGGATACATGGCACCTGAGTGCATCGGACCATCTCCAATCACGTCAAAGGCTGATGTGTATAGCTTTGGTGTAGTTCTTTTGGAGCTTGTTGCCGGTGTGAGGAGCTCTCAGCAAATTTCTTCCGAGGTTGATAGTGATCAATGGTTTCTTCCAAGTTGGGCATTTGATAAAGTGTACAAAGAAATGAATGTGGATGACATTTTGGATGAACGGATTAAGCATTCATACGATAGCCGAGCTCACTTTGCCATAGTGAATCGGATGGTGAAGACAGCAATGTGGTGCCTACAAGATCGCCCAGAATTGAGGCCATCGATGGGTAAAGTAGCTAAAATGATTGAAGGAACGGTGGAGATTATTGATCCAAAAAAGCCAACCATATTCTACTTGGACAAAGAGGACTAAAACTATTCCACTGCACCATTGAACTAAATTGTGTGAATTCCTCGAACCAAAAGGTTCATTTCAAGTTTGGTCCAAGTAATAAAACTATAAGTAAATGTAAGAAACTAGTTTTGTCTCCTCTTTGTAACAGTCTGCTTTAGTATATTGAGAATATGCTAGCACTTCAGCTATGTTGTAACATTTCTCAGATAGCTAGCCTAATGACATATAGTAATGTATATACTTTTCTTTTTGCAATAAGATTCTGGTTTCGGTTTATTCGGGGCATATTTTCTTCAATGTAAGTTTCAGCCTTATCTAGCAGGTTATTTATATAATGTGAATTTGGTACGCTACCTAACAGAAGATAAAGCAAAAACGCAACCAAAACTATTTTATTGCATGCCTATTAGGATAAAAACTTGATATGCATCTAATTTACATCTGAAATACATCCTTTTGGTCTCTTGTGAGTCCAACATTGAATAGTTGTTTTAACCTACAAGATTTTTTTTTATGCCTTTTTATAATCTGTGCTTTGAATAATAATTGACAGTTTTGGATACCATGTTACAAGAATATTCTTGAAACCAACTTTTGAGCATTTGTAGATATAGTGGAGGACAATACCAATGGATGTCACTATTTGTTACCATCTTCCTTCCACTACTTCATACTTCCTTTTCTACAACTTTTACATTTTTTTATATCTATTGATTTTCTTGATCCATTTCCCCCTATATATTCTTGATCCATGAATCAACTATAACCATCAAAATATGAAGAAAAATCATGAAACATAACTACCGACTATTAGTATCATTAGTGTTTAGCATTTTCTTTTCTTTTTCTTCTTTAGCATTGTCCCAATTCTTGGGCACATCCAATAACATACCTGTTCTAGACACTGATGGACATGAGCTCCAAACCAGTTCAAAATATCTCATAGTTCCAGCTCAAAGTAGCAAAGGAGGTGGACTTTCGCTTGGCGCCAGAGATAGAGCATGCCCTTTTTATGTCATGCAGGAAAATCAAGAATCCAAATACGGTCTACCAATAAAACTGATGCCAGTAGATAACAAGCAGAGAACCATAATATTGTCATCTGATCTCAATATAGTCTTTTCTGCAGCTACCATCTGCGTGCAGTCGACAGTTTGGAGGCTCGGGAACGAGGATGAAGTCACGGGGGCGAGGTATGTGATCAGTGGAGGCGTAATGGGGCGTCCGGGGGCGGATACAGTGAGCAATTGGTTCAGAATAGAGAGGCAGGGGAATGGTTTTGTGTACAGGATAGTGTTCTGTCCCAGTGTTTGTAGTACTTGTAAAGTTGTGTGTGGAAATGTTGGTGTGTTTAGTGAGAATGGCAAGAGATGGCTTGGTTTGAGTGATAACCCAATTTTGGTCACTTTCAAGAATGTTTCGAGTTGAACGTAACCAATATTAATGTATCAGAACTCGAAGTTAAGCGTGCTGGCGAGGGTAGTAGGATGGAAGAAGTGACCTTGTGTAGTTTATGATTTTATGAAATGTAAATGCTCATTCTAGTCTTAAGTTACCTGTGGTCAAGTATTGACTGAAATCAAAGTAAGATTCTAAGATAATAAAATACGTTGTTATTGTGTGAGTTTTCTCCTTGTATTATTTAGTTTTTATATTCGGTTGGTATATATTTGTGTGATACCCAAATTTGAAGTGAATGGAATTTGTAGTAAAACTATACACAAATTTAAAAAGCTAGTATTTAGTTTTCTCTTAGTTCCATCTCTATTTCATACCCTTTAAGCTTAGAGACATAAGAAGATTGAATGGAGATTTTTTGGGAAGTGCTAAGTCAAAGAACCGGTCTAAGCTTGACTCTGCCTTACCCGGACTGACCCGGTCCAAAATCCAGATGGTTCGAGTGCAAATAATAATGAGTCGAATAGGACGGATGTAGTAGAACCTGACCGAAATAGATAAAAACATATCGGGTACAGAAAATCGGGTTAACAAATATGCTCATGCTCCCCGAACGGGTTCTTTAATAGATCAACCTTCGAACTTATTGGATTTTGGTTAAGTTCCAGCCCTCCGGTTTAACGAGTTTAGTCCCCTACTCGAAAACATCCCTCACTCTTTTGAAACGGTCTACCTAGTCCTACCACTACAAGAAATTTAAATGATATAGCGGTATAGGTATAGGTGCACTATATAAAACAATTAAGTACCATTATTATTCAAATAGTTCCACTCTGGATTTCATATTATCAATTTGTAGCTAAAAATCCCAACTAGACAACTTTGGAGCAATCAACCACAGGGCTAATTTGGAAGTCCAACTTTTGCCCACATTTCTCAGGGAGAGTCTGAAGACTATCAAGAAGAATGCCAGGGAACCTAGCCACAAACTTGAACGTCTCACAAACAAATTGCCGAAGTATCGTCGTATCGGCCGGCCCGACGAAAGCGTCGATTCCATCGCAACAAACAGCTGGAACTTCCCCTCCATTGTATACATAGTCGGTACAAAATGCAACCTTCCAAATGCCTAAGTTTTGTGCTGAGGAAGGGGAAGAGACTAGGACGAAAATAGTGAGTACCAAAAAGAACCCAACAAAATTCCTTGATGAAAAATCCATTATCAGTAGCTGTATATGTTTTAAAAAATGTTTCAATTAAGCAATGAGGTTATTGAGGGGTTTCATTTGCATGTATTTATAATGGAAGTGTGATAAGGTTAGGTGGAATGATTTAGTGATATGTAACTACTTTGGATTTAATTGGCATTGGTAAAACTTAGTAAGCAACTAATTTGTTTTGAATAATTACTTGTTATAGATTGAATTTAACCGTGGATGAATATGCATGCATGTGTTCATACATAGGTTCACATTACATTCTTAAGCTTGAACATTAAGAATGAAAGTTTTAAGTTCGATTCTTAAACGTTACTAGTTCATCTTTTATTACTAATAAAATTGATTTTCATATTCTAAAGTCATAATTTTTGTAACCAACACCTCACTTTGTGTGAGAAATAAAAATGCTTGAAATATACTATAGCGATGAGTTACAAAATCAATATAGTGATTAAAAGTAAATTAAGACGATTCTTATTAAGTTAAGCTTAAAAATGCAATCCACAACCATGTATGTATAATGAGTGTTACAAACATCAACAAACTTCTACAATGATAATTCTTTTCAACCTAAATATACTTATGTTACAAGGGCACATAACAAAAACAAAATCAAACTTGCTTATTATTTCTAGAAAAAGAACTTATTTCATTTAATTATTACAACATTTTGTTTAACAAACTTATACCGCCAAAACAAAAATAAAAACCATACAATTTCGGAGAATATTTTTCAGAATTTGATTCACAATTGATTTGATTTAGGTGGTAGAGGAGCAGGAACAATTCCCCATTTTCGACGAACATCATCAATATCTTCATGGAAATGCTTCTCATAATACACAGACATAAGATCAGTGCTCTGTAGACCAGCTTGGAACGCCCAAGGAAAATAATGCCCATAAAATAATTTTGACTGTTTTTCATTCAACAACAAAGTTAAGGAACCTCCAACCATAATGAAAGCCATAGGGAGTTGCATTTGCATAAACTCGATCAATTTCAACGACGTTTCGCCTATTAAGTTCGTGTTGAGTCCGAATAGGGTGTGCCATAAGTCGTGTGCCTCCCGGGAACGAGTCACGACGTAGGAAAGCTCGTCGTCGGGGAGGAATCGGACGGGTGTCCGATCATCCGCGGAGAAGTTCCTACTTCTCATGAAACTTGCATAGGCACCTCCAAATGTATTTGGTGGAAGATCCCATATATGTTCGATATTCGAAGAGATTATACGAGGACGCTCTAAAAGTATGGCCTGTAATCATCGATTCAGAAATTTAATTTTAGATGTTCGAAATATCTTCGATAAGATTATTCTAATCTACATAACATGTTAACTATAGCACAAAATAAAAGTAGACGTAGTAACACCATTTCTCCTAAAAAAAATTGAGTGTTGGATTGAACAATCCGCCCCCAAAATAGAAATATATTTATTGTTGAAGGCTGACTTATGTAAGTTTCAGCAGAGTTACGAAAATTAAATTTAGGAGGATCATGACATGTGTGGACCTGTAGTAGAAAATGACATAATATTTTACTAAGACAAAATAAGATGGAAGTAATAAGACTATTACGGAGTATATGGCAATACAATAGTTGGTCAGGGGAGAACTTTGTGCTAGATTGAGAGTTTGAGACATCATCAGTTGGCGACTGAAATTCTAGTAGATTTTTCTTTCCCTAAAAAATTAAAGTTTTTTTATTGATTATTATTGATATTGATTTCCACTAAATTTTGTGACAACTTTAACCCTTGACATCAAAGTTTTAATGTTTTATTAGATATGATTGAAAATGATTGATATGGATTCCTGGCCAGTTTTATGTTCTCAATCAATAATATCAAAGCACAATATGATTTATATTGGTAATATTAAATTATATATTGTGAATCAATATCAAGCCTTCAATTCCAGTTACATAATCTGGAGGCTCTCATTGATGGTATAAAATTATGGTGTGCATGTGAAATAAGTTGCCCATAATATTGTATAGATAAATGAACTTTGGTATATGATTGGTTTCATCACTAATGCAAAGAAGATTTTGATGGTTTGTAAACAAGAAATATGTAAAACATAATTTAGGCGAAGAAAATTTTACAATAGATCACCTAGCAAATCTTGCATTAGATCAAGCTCAAGGGAAGAAATTCACAAGACAAAATGTATCTCAACATATCAAAGTGTATCCTAGAAAATGAAGGAATTCAATCATCAATACATTATTAGAGAACAGATCCTCATGCTTCGTTTTCGTTTTTGTAAGTTCATGATGGATACACGTTAGTAAGCATGGGTGTTGATCAGTAACATATTCAATTTCTATGGAAAAAAAATTGATAGTATAAATCTATTGAAAAAATCATTAGATTATATGGATAAATTATTTCTTCAAAAGTCAGGGGACGGACTATTTATTTGTTGAAGAAAAATCATTCAATTAAATTGGGTAGATGGAATTGTACTATACTACTATACAATAAATTAAACAAATACTCCGTAGAATGTAACTTTAATATGGTTGAGTTAAACACTTATGGAATATAAATATAATTATTTTGGCAAACTAATTAAAACCTCACCCTGCCTTCAGGAGTTGTCTTCATCCGTTCAAGAACCCTCTTGAAAGCAGATTTTGAAGTTGTCTCCGCCATTGCAGCAATGAGATCTGCCCTTCCTGGATTATGTATTGACCCTACGGCCGAACCGACGGCAATAGCTGCCCGTTGCCACCCACTAAGCCTAGTCCGGGCAGCTTCTAGCATAGTCATCTTACTCACGATTACAAAGATTGTATCGGTAACGGAGCAAGATAAATAAATATGGACAAATGTAATGTTCACTCTTGCATAATTTTATAGTTCAATAAGTTGATTATTATGTGTTTTGAATTGAGTACCCCTTGTACGAACTATATTATTATTGGTTCCTGGTTGTAGTCGAAATGTCAACAATAAAAGTTAGGAGGAAAAAGTCGATGACTATATTCGAGTAATACTTATTGATGAGTTTTTTCAACTCTCTATGAATAGTCATGTGTAAGATAATTATGTGAGATCCCTACCACAAATTTTGTGGAATTAATTGAAAAATCTATCAGAAGCAATCGTGGACGTTGGTCTAACATGTTTTATTTGATTAATCAATGCCGTAAGAGACCAAGAGTTCGTTCTGGACTTCTGGTGCACACCTTTATAGTTTATAGTCTAGTTGAGACTGTCATTTAATAATTTTCGAAATTTACCAGCTTCCTAAAACAATATTTAAATAATATTATTTAATCAAATCTTTGCCGCCTTTGCTTTGGAAAATGATTTTAGGCGCCGGCAACTTTAATTCAAGGGTAAGTTTACCCTATTTTTTATCGGGCCGCCATTTGAGCTCATTTGTTCAAAAAATCCAATTTTTATTTCGTTTTCTCCTCCAATTTATTACTAAAACCCCGTAAATTTATGACTCCCTATGATCCTAGTCTACACTTGACCAAAAATTTGGGTGAAAGCGTTTCTCAAATCGAATATGCTAAAATTATTGGTAGTGTGATGTTCCTCATGAATTGTACTCGACCTGACATTGCCTATGCAGTCAGCAGATTGAGTCGTTATACTCATAATCCTAGTAGTAGTCACTGGAATGCCCTTCATCGTTTGCTTAAATACTTGAAAGGGACATCTGATGTATGTTTGCACTTTGGTAAGTTTCCTGCTGTTCTAGAAGGATATTGTGATGCAAACTGGGTTTCAGGTAATGATGAAATCAGTTCTACTAGTGGTTATGTATTCACCATGGGTGGCGGCGCTATATCTTGGAAGTCTGCTAAACAAACTTGTATAGCGCGCTCTACCATGGAGTCTGAATTTATTGCTCTTGAGTTGACAGGACAAGAGGCCGATTGGTTGAGGAACCTACTGGCAGATGTGCCATTGTAGGGGAAACAACAGACACCTGTCTCTCTTCATTGTGATTCTCAGGAGCCATTGGAGTTGCTAAGAATAATGTTTATAATGGGAAGAAGAGACACATCCGAATCAGGCATGGTGTCGTTAGACAACTCCTGAAAAATGGAGTCATTTCTCTGGACTATGTGAAGTCCGAGAGAAACCTTGCTGATCCTTTTACTAAAGGGTTAACAAGGAGAGTGGTTCTTGATGCGTCGAGGGGGATGGGGCTAAAACCCCTTATTCAGGATAATGTGGTGGATATGCTTTAGTGGTCAAACTAAGCCACATGATTCTTGATGCACCACCTTCCCATCCCTATGGCGTGTTGTAATGCTTGATTAGCCATAGCCAATTATTTGGTGGTGCTTGTGAGACGCACTTGATGGATACTGATCATGATATTCCATAGCTAGTTATTTTGTGGTGTAGTGCACTTGATGAACATCAATTTTGATGTTCCATAGCCAGTTATTTGGTGGTGACACACTTGATGGACAGTGACTTTGATATTCCATAGCCAGTTATTTGGTGGTGTGGTGCACTTGAGGGTGCACTTGATGGACATCGACCTTGATGTTCCATAGCCAGTTATTTGGTGGTGACACACTTGATGGATAGTGACCTTGATATTCCATAGCCAGTTATTTGGTGGTGTGGTGCACTTGATGGACATCGACCTTGATGTTCCATAGCTAGTTATTTGGTGGTGACACACTTGATGGATATTGATGAGGATGGACTTTATGTCCTTAATAGCTCGAGGACAGTGTTACTGAGACACATTGTATGAGTTACCTACGTGAGTGTGATGGTGTGGCCGCCATCTATGAAAGACTTAGGTCAGTCTTACTAGAGCGCTCATTAGACCCGAGGTGTATGCATGACCTTTATATGCGTTTGTATTGTATCGCGGAACTTGCATGATTTTGAAGGTATAATATGTGTTATGGGGGTCCCAATCTAAGTCCAATAAGTTCAAGACGAAGTTCACTCATTGAGACTGAAAGTTGTTGGCCTCATCTCACTACGTGAGATATTGATGCTTAAGTGTTTAAACCTTCATTTACCTAGAATTTTCCTCTCTTTGTTGTTCTTTTTCGCCTTTTATGGGGGATTGTTGGATAAAGCTCAAGAAGCCAACTTCTTATAGTCAATTAACATGCTAAATCAAGTCAAACGGTTAACTTTGAGCAAGTCAGCTCCATTCCTAGCACACAAACAACTCTTTCAGTTATATTTTTGTTCTATAAATCCATATTTGAAGTAAATACGTGCACTTAGAACCTCGTACGTACGTATCTCTATGAAAATGCGTTTTTTTATCTCGAATGAATTATCTTAAAAACTCGTTTTTTATAATGCAAGTATAAAAGCAGCGTAAAAAACCTATCGTCACGTATTTTTTGAGTTAAAAAAATGCGTTTTCATCCTTAAGTAAATTATACTAGAAAAAATATGTTTTTTTTTATCAAAATCATTTATCCGAATTTTGAAATTGCATAAATAAGGAAGAGAAATAGGATAAGTCATGAAATATTAGGCAGGTTTGACTATGTTAATATTTATGATGAATACAATATCAATGGAGAAATATGGAGAATTATAAGCTCGAGATTTGAAGTCGATAAATATGAATAATATATCAGAATTATCAAATTATGTTGATACATTTATTGATGGTTTGATGTAGATGAGTGAAGAGCATGTGAATCCCAAATACAATTTTGAAGAATATATTTCACATTTAGATGATGGTAGTTATTTAGTTGATGGACAATTTTAAACTTTATGATATTGTTTTTAATTGTGAACATAAAATTCATTATATTGTTTAAATAAATTATTTTAAATGATTATTTATTAATAATTTGACAAATGATCAAAAATCTTCTTATTTTTCCCTAAAATAATATGAAATGGTTGTTTATAAATTAAAGTTCAGTAATTAATATACAAATAAATATAAAAATATTAAGTTATATTTCCGTATTTTTGATCCACTTACTTTAAAATTAATCGTTTATCACAAGTAAGAAATGCGTTTCGGATTCGATTTTTCCTAATAAAACTTTTCCATTTTTTTCAAATGTTTTCTTATAACTATCCGAATTATATAAATGCGTATTTTACTAAGACTATCTCATGATGCATAAAGTTATTAATGGCACTCTTTTGATTCCAAATAAAATACATGCTACTCTGCTTCCACATAATAATTCTAACATTCCGCTCAAATTTTTTATACTCTGATATTGGTTGTTTTAATAAAATTCAACACAGACACCTTTATCTAATATTGCTTTATTTACTTATATTTTATATTTTTATGATTAAATAATTATAAAATTATCATTTATAATTAAATAAGAATAATTAACTGCGATAAATAAATTATTTTTGATTTTTTTTTTTAAAAGAATATTATTTAAATACATTTTTAATAATTTTGATCTCATATTTTAATTAATTTTTATAAAATAAGAAACACAAAATTGAAAATAATAACTATTAAAAAGCGAAAGAAAAATTCTGAATAGTCCAAATGTGGTAAAACAAACAAATCACGGCGGTACAACTATTGAAATACAAATAACCACGGTGCCATGTAATCGATCCACACTCTGATGCTTGAGATGATTTGCAAAATCACGGGTATCGCCTCGATTAGAGAATGGTTGTGGTGTGCAGGACCCGAAACTGCCTCGCGTTGGGTACGTAATCGTTCCGTGTTGAGCATAAGTATCTCGTTAAATCCTCGACAATCGTATTATGTATATATGATACGCCCAGTCATGATGATAAATACGTCGTTTGCTTGTCGCAATCTGTGGATGATTTCGTCGAGGCTTAGGCACTCCCGAATGCTGCGATTCGATGTCCTTACGACATTCCTCACGATATTTACTTGAAGCAAAACATACGGACAAGCTCTGAGGAAGTCTAATTGATTTGTGAAAGTTGGATAAGAAGGAGTAGATACAGCCAATGAAGATAGTCATGCATATCATAGATGGATTCATTCACAAAAGATTCGCTTAGATTGTATTTCCTTGTTCAGCGTCATCAAACAACGGTGACTTGTCTAGAGCGTTTATATCATTGATATTGCTGACGTCAGAAAATCATGCGAATCAGCCAAATGCATGAGGAGGCATGCTTGAGAATACTTAATTGGTTCATTTATCCTCTCTAGTAAAAACAAGAGTTTAGTAAAAGATAATATAATAATTATATTGAAAAAAATGTGATTTTTTTATATCAAGTGAAATGAGTAGTCTCTATTTACTAAATAGAAAAAAATGATGAATTTTACAGTAAAAAAATTTAAAAAATTAATTTGTTATTTAAATAATTGATCAGAAATAATTGAGATGGGATAAAATCGGAAAATCGAGCCAAGTGAAAGCGACACGTGGTTGCTACACTATCTATACCTCTGCCGACAAACGCACTCCATGCGCCTTGTCCGTGCGTGCGGGGCCAGGCGCGACCATTAATCCATGCGATACAACATAACCTTCGATTAAACAGGCTGAAAAACTTCTTTCGATTCATCAACGTCAACCCCAAAGCTGTTTTCGATTCTTTATTCTGGCTTTTTTTTCATGTTGAATCATTGATGACAGCGTAAGTTGTAGTTGGTCTAACATGGCTATCGACTTAGACTTTTGGTCTCTGCTTTTGCTCCCCACACTCAAACAGAAAACAAAAGTGAGCATCGCACCAAACAAAACAAATTCTCTCCATCATTTTCGACAGTAACAAAACCAAATCGTTCCCTTTTATTTTCTGGGTAAAGAATTGTGCTATTTTCAAAATTAAATCGCATGATGGAGCGTGTTGTGCGGCATTTTTCAAATAGTCTGATTCTGCTTAGAAGTCGATGTCGATAAATATTTAAACGATAATGCAATTTATCTGCTGACGATATATTAAAGCAGATAAATTCTTATATTTCTTACACCTCAACACCAGAAGTGAAGTCCTACAAAGCCCAACAAGAGGCCCAAAGATACTTAGGTCTCGAGAACCAAATTTTGGTCCTCTATAAATTCATACCCTAGTAGCTTGTTAACCAAATTAATAAATTTTTCAGCTTCTATCAATTCAAGCCAACTTTTTTTCATTCATGATATGTTATTTGTACTCATTTTTTTTTTTTTTGAAATTTTTAATTTCTTTTTTAATTTATTCTGATTAATTACTTAGGTGTTAGGTGTCCAATTTATTATTATTATTATTATTATTATTATTAAATTTGAGTTTCTGATGATGATCAAAACAATAACTTTCGTTCTTCCGAGATATTCCATGGGGAAAATATTTGGAGACCTGAACTGAAGAGACTCTAATTTATTATTACATTTATATAATATATTTTTAAATTTTATATTATTATAATATTTTTCTATGAATTTAAATGTTATTTCTCTGTGATGATAATACAAGATGACGAAACTGAACGAAGAGAGTCCTTCGTGTAATTTTTGATGACTAATTGAGGCATTTGTCTGAGAGGAAAATCTTACATTCTTTTCGATTATTCGTTTTTTTTTTGATATTTTAAACTTAATTTTTGTTCGATATAGTTCTCATTTTAACATAAAAAATGTAATTTTATATTTTAAATGTGTTTTTAACTTCTTTTTATCTTAAATTATCAAATAAATGAATGTTATATGGATTTTAATAAATTATTAAATTCTATATTTTTGATATCTTGTTTTGATTTTTTTTTTTTAATGCCGTGTAAAATGGACTAAAAACGTTAAAAACCAACGGAGGACATTGAACTTTGAATTCAATTTCCAGTTTTAATTGAGATATTTGAATGTGAGAAATTTAAATTGGATGATTATACAATTTTAGGATTAATGATCTAGAGTTTATTATACTAAATTGTACTTAACATAATACATAAGCTATATGCAATGAAGCCACCTTGTCTTTAATGTCTTCGTTTTTATGGTGTTAGATTTTCCCATGTGGCTCATAATCATTTATAAGCATGAATCAATGTGTTTTTAATGAGAAAATGGAGTTTTGGGTTGTTTTTTGATAGATAAGAAACTAACAATACAAAGCGTATAAAATAAAGATAGCTTATTCGTTGATGTTTGTAGTTTCTTGATCAGATCACTATAACTGTTATAACCTTATTCAAACCTAATAAGTCCACATAATACTAACATTTGACATACATTAATTAGCAATGTTCTCATGATCAGTGTCATATAAAGGCACATGAATTACTTAAATTATCAAAATTTGGTAATGAAAACTACCATGAATGTATTCAAACATATAATTCACCCTGTCACCATAATTTAAGATAAATTTGGATAACCCATCTTTTATGAGGCCAATGGCGAGAAAAGAGCTGGCTGTCTTATGGTTTGTGTTTATGCTTAGCGCTTGTACTATTTTTAGTGTGCGGGCTTTTACAGCTTTTCGTTACATTTTAGTGTCTATCTGGCATCATAGAAACTTCAATGCCTTTTAATTTTCATTGGTGAAATGGTATAATGCAGCCCAAAATACGCATTGATGCAGTAAAATAACTATTATTTTGTCCTAACACTACAAGTATAGTGAAATGACTATTTTGCCTCCTATTTGCAAGTGTAGTAGTTAGGCGGTTCATTAAGGGCAAATTGTCATTTCACTAATGAAAATACTCCTTTCTTCCTTAACACTACCCCCACACCCCCATTCCCCCCTGCCCCACTACCCCCTCTCTTAGGCAATTAGCATTCATTGTCTTTGGGGAAATATTGGCATTGGAACTAGCATTGTCGCAGGCTCCGTGTTGTTGATCTGAAATGGAGAGATTTTGAGAATTTTTCTGCTACTAATCGAAACTATATGAAACGGTTCGTTCTGAAGTGCTGCGTGCTATTTCTGACATCAGAATGATCTTGAAGATGTAAGTTCACCTGTGACTAGTGATTACCATTGTTGGCACTCATTTAAACCTGAACTTTGAGCTTTAACTTTATTAATTGTTTTGAATGAAATGAAGGTGATACCTTCCTTTTTCTTTCGTACATCATACTCGCTATCTTTTTTTTTTCCGGTGTGTGCTAAAATACTAGCTATATTTTTATTTGAAATTTTGAACATGTTGCATCAAGAATAAGATTTTAATATTTGTTGCTATATTACCTGGATATTTTGTTGGATATTTTTTTCTGTTGATATTTTTCTTGCTTATTTTGTTGGAGTCCTTTTCCAGGCTATACGAAGGAACAATGCTCCTATTACGACTGCTGATATCCATCCAGATTTGGTCAATCCTGGGGCAATTATGAACTGGTTTTGGATATTAGAAGAGAATATACTAAAAACTTGAGGAGGTAGTTTTGCTCTCTTGAGGATCAGCTTCAAATTGATAGTATAATTGCACTCTTGAAATAGCACTCATGCTGTAGAGTGGGGTAGGGGGGATGGGGGGTGTAGAGATGGAGATGGAGGCAGTAGAGAGTGGGTTAGGGGATGGGGAATTGGGGGCAACACTATACACACATAAAGCAGTGTTGTGAGGTGAAATATTTATTTTCTTGCTTGTGACATGTGGGTGTTTATAAACATACTCATGAGTGCTTAGGATGCTTAAAACACAACAACCCAATTCGGTAATTCTTTGTATAAAAGCAATGAATTGACTGTTTCTTCCCAAGCGAAAATACGATTAATTTGTTTGTTTGTATATAAGCGAATTATATTTATCTTTATTACGGATCGGCGAATTTTTTATGTGTTTGTTTACGATATGACGTTATTAAGCTTGTTTGTTTGAAATACAATGCAATTTGAAATGAAATAAATTAATTTACATAAGAATAGCTTAAATAATTAATTACATAACAAATATTAAATAATTTATTACATAGAATGAATTAAATATATTACATAGAATGAATTAAATATATCTACATACGAATGAAATAAATAACTAATTACATAAAAATGCATTAAATAATTAATTACATAAAAAATAAATTATATAATTAATTACATAAAATGCATTAAATAATTAATTACATAAGAAATAAATTATATAATTAATTACATAAAAATGCATTAAATAATTAATTACATAAGAATGAATTAATTAATGATGAAAATGGCGCTAAAAGCGTTGCTCCGGTGATTTAACTTGATATCTCTGCCAGCCGCCGTGGTTAAATGCACTTGCGTGTCGTTGAATAAGTTAGTTCTTCTTTTATATTGAATTTAAACGAGATGAAGCATCTAGGCCATTTTCCAATCACAATCTGTCGGAGGGATAGGATGATCAGCGGCGTCGTATGTGGCTAAATTAAAAATTTGACAAATTAGCCTGATATAAGCGAAATTCTTAATTTGAGAGAGATATGATCTTTGCAGAGTATAAAATGATTACATAAAGTAGCGTTTAAAAGAGCAGAGTGCTCTTGTTAAATTAAAAAACTTTGATCGAGATAGGCTGGATGTTATGTCTCCCATCTTCACTTGGACCACGCCACCGACTTCCACATTTAAAGGTACTCCTTTCAGATTAAATGAAATTCACCTTACGGCTTTACGTGTTGGCGTCTCCCGTGTAGATTTTTTCTTGGATTACGTACTCACAGTCATGGCCTAATGGAGAAAAAGAGCCCGATCTTTCCTTTTATTCTGTCAGTTTCTTAGAACTTCGGACCATGACGTAATAATGTTCTACTTGGCCAGACATGTTCCAAAGTTCTTCTACTTGCTCCCGAACCCGCCTTACGGATTACTAAATTCCTCATATGTGAGGAAATTAGTCTTGCGATTTTTCATAACTAAATTCGTCATTTGTCATTAAGATGATGGAGCCGATTTTGGCGTCGGTAGGCTGAGAAGTTTCATCTACTGATAAAATCGAAACTATAAAGAGATTGATCAAATCGTGGATTTCACGATTTATTTATCCATTACGTAGAGGATGTAGTATGAGTAAGCAAATTATTTTGATAGTATGATAATATGTGTGATTAAGTAATAGGTAGAATTATTTTGATAGTATTGAGTTTATTTCTTGTTACATAGGTTACTCTACTTGTGGCGTGAAAGTAGTAATTTATGTTGTGTAGTGCGAGTCTTGTAAGTGCTATTATTGAGGTTTCCTTTGCTGGTCTTGTGAAAATTGCTTCTCTTTCTTTAGTCTTGTGAAATTGCTTTTCTTCTTTAGTCTTGTGAAAAGCTTCTACTCTAGTCTTGTGAATTAATACATTGAATTATAAAGCTGTAGTAAATTGAACATTTTAACATTATGAAATTGTCAAATTAACTCGAGAATATGAAATTATGGAGAATATGAAATTACAGCAATAAGCTATTAGCCAAATTTATAACTATTCGAATTATAAATTTTAATGATGACGCTAAATTAATAATTGAGGCATTCGACAATTAAAATTGATTACATGGATTGGTAAATTGAACATTTTAACGATTTGAATACGTGTCAACATGATTATAAAATAAATGCAATAAAGTACCAAATTAATTCCGTGGCACTATTTTAACTAACAACTAAATATAATGTTCATTAATGAACAAGTATGAAAATAATTAAATTTGTCCATTAATAAGTGAATAATTAAGCTTGTTTAAATAAGCGAGTGAATAATTCGGCTTGTTTGTAATAACCGTGGAAAGAACTTCGGTTGTTTAACAACCGAGCTCATTGATTTGACAACACACAGCGGCGGCAGGCGCGATGTGACCCTGTGCGCACGGCTGAGCGAGAATCACCGATTGTGTATAAATGCTCCGATCGATCCGAATTTTGCGGTATTATTGCAAATCGATAATTATTTAATATGAAATTATCAAGAATAACTAAAATTGTAATAAATTGTGCATCAAAAGAATATAGAAATTAAGTAAGATTATGAAATTATAATAGAATTTTGTATTATCTACGTTCGAATTTTGGTAAATCGTGCAATAAAGTACCGTTATTAGCGTGGTTCAACTAACAACTTCTAAATAAAATGTTCGCCAGTTAAACAACCATGGAAAGAATTCGGTTGTTTACCAGCCTGACAAAATGGAAAGAATTGGTTGTTTGTAACAACCATAGAAATAATTCGGTTGTTCTTGCCTTGACCATAGAAATAATTCGGTTGTTGCACAACAACCATGGAAAAGAATTAGGTTGTTGCACAACAACCCGGCTGACAGTTACTGACAACACGATAGCTTTTCTTGGCGCAGATGTGACAACATGCACGGTTTTTATAGCCTACTTGCTTACGGTTTTGATGTTAAGCAGCCCGAATTTTCCGCATGGTTTTGATGGTAACGGCCAATTTTCCCTCTTTACCCCATACTCTGAACCAATTGTGCAAATGTTAAATACTAACAAGCCAAGATTCACGTTAAACGACATCACTTAATAAATTTTCAGTAGTTTGTTGTGGAAGCTTCAACTCAAATTTTGTGTTCGTAGAAAGCAATTAACAATTCAATAAACAAGTAAGTAAAAAAATTTAATCATTTGTTTATATTATAAACAAATTTGTTTTTATCATGAAATTAGTATGAATTATTATGCGTATGTATTATGTTAAATGTTTCTTTAGATTATGTTTTGTGTTTGTAAAATTATGGTTGTTGTTAAGATTTATTGTCAATTCGAATCATATTTTGTGTATTCAATTTCGAATACATAATTATGTTTTTAATTTATTGTTATAGGCGGTACTTACTTTTTTGTTAAGTAAATAAATCATGCTTAATATAGAACAAAGCGAATTGATCATTTGTTTGTTTCAAATACAACTTGAATTATTTTATGACTTGTTATGCAACAAGCAATTCGAGCAATGATTACACTACATTAACCGTATTTATGAATTATATATTAGCAAATTATTGACATTGTGAAATTATAGTACTGAGAGATTGCTGATTAAAATTATCAATTAAACAATAAAATTATGAAATATTATGACATATGAAATATTATGAAATTATAAAATTATAGAATATTATGAAATTATAGAGCTTATGAAATATTATGAAATATATCAAATAGTAAATTATAAAATTATGAAATATTATGAAATTATTAGCAGAAAATATGAAATTATAAAATTATGAAATATTATGAAATTATTATGAAAATGAAATTATAAAATTATGAAATTATTATAAAAATATAGTTAATTTTAGATTATGAGGAATAAAACAAAAATAATGACGTAAGCGTACCATTATAAATTGTTGATGAAGCTTATGGTAAACTATGAGTCAAAAATAGTAAATTATGGTAAAAAATGTTAACATTATGAAATTATGACATACAAGGAAATACTTGGTAGATTATAGTAAATTTTAGAATATATGTTAACAAATGGAGTCGAACTTTGAAATATAGTAAATTATGGACTATGGACAAATATAGTAAAATTATAAAATATAGTTAATTATAGTAGGTAATTTATCGTAGAATTTTAGAATATAGTTAATTATGATAAAGTTTTGAGCAAAATTTATATATAGAAATATATGACTAGTATGGTAAAAGTTTAGACTATCATAAAATATGGTAAAATTATGAAATATAGTAGAAACTATAATATGGTAATACATGCGATAAATTATTAAATATGGTACATTATAAGCCAAACAAACGGAATTGTAGAATTAAATAAAATTTGCAAATATCATAAAATTGTAGTCACAAAGATATTACAGATGGCCGATCGTAGACAACGGCATAATCGGAATGTTCGGGAGCGGGGTATTCTTTGAGTCGGTCGAGCCCAAAGGATCAACGGTGAGGAGCCGGGTCAGCAGCCGGTTGCGTCCTTTGGCCGAGTACGAGGAATTGCCGGTCGGCGGCCCGGTCCATCATTTGACACGTACGAGCGTACCGGTTCGGCAACGGTCCGCCGTTTCGCACGTACGAGGCGTACCCGGTACAACAGCCCGATCCAACGTCAGCGCGAGGCTTGCGTCAGAAAACATAGGTTTTGCGAAACTGGTAGTATACTAATAGGCCACGTATGCAGAGGCCCCGAAATCAGAGATTACGAGAAAGGCTTCAAAAGGTCATTGCTTGGCTGTGTGAGGAAAGATCCAGGCTGGAAACGTCGACCCTTGTTGGATTTGGAAACAAAGGGATAGAGCAACAGATTGGTGGCTGCCATTAATATGAAGCATTAGGTGGATCTTTTATCATTTCTTATTGGGATCGTCGTGTCAGGAAATAACATTCGGACTAGGCTTCGGCTGGTGGCGGCTTTCATTGGCGGTGGCATCGAGAAGCGAACTCCTTCCATATGCCTTTTGGGGAAGCCAATAATTACTGCACTTGCGATGTGCACGCTATCTTAAGGAATCCCACGTTATTTAGTGATCGTGCTTGGTGAATGGCTAGCATCACGATCTTTGGTGCCATACTTGATGAGATTAGTGTTTAGACGAGGGAAGCAGTGAGGAGTGTGCTATTGAAGGCATCAAAGAATTTGGCATACCCCAGCCAGGCGTAGTGGACCACTATTAGTAAGGCTGAGTGCTTACATTTGGTATTTCTTTGAACGACATTTGTCGATAAATGCAGGGCCGAGCAGCCAGGTGATAACTGGCTTTGGGCATGTCGATAGAGTCGGCGAGGTAATGGCAGGGTGCGGTACCTCGCGTACCTTTACCGCGCCTGGAAGGCATGAGGTGAATCGAGGCAAGCTGGTGGGTGTATAACTCTACTTGAGGTACTAAGTCATGTATTTATTAAAAGAATTCATTATTCATGTTTATATTTGAAGAAAACTAATCTCATTATTGTTTTGTATTGCGGTGTTGGATCTATAGTACTTTCAATTATTCGGCCGACCGGAGAGTACCACGTAGGCTGCCGAGGCCAACAGGCTTCCAGTGATTGCAACCACCACGAAACCACAATGACCCGGCCAGTGGCTGCTATAGGAAAGCAATTGGATCGAGATAATGACCCGAACATGTATGAAAATATTATATATTTAACTTTGTATAACATTGTATGGAAAATGAAGCTAAAATGGATAAAGTTTATCATAACGGATCGGTGGACACCATGGGCCCATCGCCAATCCCGCGTATGCATTATGGCGGTTGCGTACGGCACCTTGAACCGATGGAAGCGTATAATACCGGAGAAGAGGATTCTTGCTGACAGTTCGGGAGAATTCGCCCAGTCCGCCCCGCCCGTTGAAGCTTAGAAGGGAGGCCACAGCTTGTAGGTAATGTGCGAATATTCGAAAGTGTCACGGAGGAGATTCGGATTACACACGGACTAGTATGCGATTTCACCGTATTCGGCCACATGATGGGTCACTGCGCTCTAGGCTACGCGGACTTGAGACGACTACATGAGTTAGATTTGCCTCGAGGACTCTTATTAGAGTGCATAACCCGACTTGGCATTGCCACGTCTGCGTAGATGCGATGCCGACCTCGCCGGTATGATGTTGTTAAGAACCATTTTTTAAATGCACCTTATATTATATTGTTTATTATCATATACTAACATATTATTTTCTTAGAATTTCATTGCGGTTGCATTAAATGCGTAAGCAACTCGCCGATATCTGGCAATACGTGGAAACAGCATCTGATCCGACATTTCGGGTGGGAGACATTGTATCGACTTCTGGAGCGGGGAGAAGGTTGCGGTGTACCATCGAGGTCCGATGAATCGATGGTAGGGGGCGATCCGCCCGGCCGTGCCTCGGCGGGAGCGGGTTTCATCTTTGCCCTCGGCGTAATTTGGCGTAGCTATCCAGTTGATACACCCAAGATCAAGACCAAAACAACTAGGATAACTTGGAATGATTAGTTTCAATTGTGTATTATTTTCGGATATGATAAATGTTTTCTATGTTAGATACGTTTATTTATTATTTTCTGTCAGATAATTATAGTAAATGTTTTACTTTATTTTTTACATTATGCAAATTCATAATAAGTTAACGCTTACTAAGTTAACCGCAGGCGAGACATGATTCACGTGCGTAGCTGACGCTGATTCACTTTATTAAGTAATGAGCAATTCTTTCATGTTTTGTAATTAATTACATAAAGTAGGTTAAATAATGAGCGAATAGACTACATAAATTGGAAAATAATGAGCGAATAGATTAAACAATAAATTAAATAATTAAATAATGAGCAGACCGAATTAAATAATGAAGCGAATGCGTTAAGCAATGAATCAAATAATTAATTACATGAAAATGAATTAGATAATGAATTAATTAATGAGCAATTACTCGTGTTTGTAAGAAAATGAAGCGTTTTCACTTTGTAAAATATTATAAGTATTATTGCAAAACTAGCAAATTAGAAATGTAGTTTGTTGTCAAACAAGCGGGCTTCCCATGATACTTGTTTCATAACAAAATTGAGTCGCTTGTTTTTCATGGCGATTTGAGAATCATCAGCATTTTTTGTAACAAGCGAATTAACTTGTTATGGAATTAACAAGTATAATTAAAAGGCTTTTTGTTTACTAACTAACATGGAGAAAATTCACTGACATTCTGAAGCAAACATGATCTTGTTAGAGGGGTAAAATAGTAAATTCCACCTTTTGTTCATTTCTTGTTTTGGTATTAATGTATAACGAGTTCGGGGTGGAGTGTGTTAAGGAAGAAGAGGGGTTTTGAATATTTTAGTGAGGCTGACTAATTTTGCTTTTCCCATGAAAATTTCCTAATTCACGCTTTGCGAATGGGGAGGGGCTAGTAGATGTTTTAGCACCTCTTTAGTGTTGGGGACGAAATAGTTATTTTCTTGTGACTCGATATTGTATTTTAAAGGGTAATATAGTCATTTCACTAATGAAAATTAGGGTGTATGGAAGTCGGGGATGTGTATGAACTTTAAAGAAATAATGCCACAGGGGCACAGGAGAAAGGGGATTCAGAGATTGTTACTGAGACAGCAAAATGATGCAGGAAGACTAGGCAGACACACTAAAACCATAGTCTGAGGGCCTTTACGCCATTAAGCCTTTTTAAAGTTTTAATTTCTAACACTTTTTTACTTGTCGTTTCTTGAAAGACTAAATTACTCACAAAAAACTAATCTGATCGATGACCTACAACCATTAGAGCCCATGAGAAATACAAATCCGAGCCGACGAACCTAAAATTGGATGAACCGATTGGAACTTGAGCAGATTCGGTTAGAAAAGAAACAAAAACAAATTTCGGTTCGGTTCGGGTTTTTCCGAGAACCGATCGGTTCGGGAACCGAACCGAACCGATTGAATTTTTAATTTAAAAAATTAAAGTATATATATATATATATATATATATAACTTAGGAAATAACTTAGAAACTGAACCGAAAAAAAGCCGAACCGGCCGGAACCGAAAATAGCCCGAACCGACCGAATTCGGATTCGGTTCCAAAAATACTTAGCCGGAACCGGAACCGACCCGATGGAAGTCCTACATCATGCATTACTACCAAATGTTGCACACTTTTTAATTAGCACCCTACCTCTGTATTATTCTAAATGTTGTACACTTTTTCCATTATTAACTTTTAAACAATATAGGAGGATTAGGTGCAATTTATCCCCATTTTATAATTAAGATATTAGTGGTTAATTAAAATTGCTAAGAGGGGTGTAGTTTATATTTGGAGATGAATTGATAAAATCTTGTTTTAAGATATATTTCATCTATTTTTTTTATATGTCGTTCTAATAATTTGCACATAGATTAAGAAAAAATAAAAATAGTCAAAAGTTACATTGAAAATATGGAATGACAATCATTTTAAAATATATCATTGGTTGATTGATGAAAAATTAGTCAAAAATTACTTTAGAAATATAAAAGTACAATTTTCTATGCTAGAATGATAAATATTTTGAAATAAAAAATTAAGGCTAAAACGACAAATAAAAAAAACGGAGATAGTAATTGATTGGTAGTTGAGCTAGTATTCCTGAATCCTATTTAGATATGGATTCGAATCTTATATAAGAAAGGGGTGTAAATTATTGTAAGCTATAAACAAAAAGATAAAAAAAGAAATAAAACGTCCCTTTAATTTGACAAGTTGATTGAAACTTAAATCTAATGCTTAAGCTCTAAAGGCTTGCTTCAATAACACACTGTTCTTGAGTAGGAAAACATAAAAGAGAATGGTCGTGCATTTAAATCACAACAATCGCTTTGATGCTTTGGAAATCAGGTTTCTCCGACCCTTCAGTGGTTTTGTTGCTCAAACTTATTGGGGATGGCCTACAAGAAACACAAATCAATAAAAATTTAGAAACAAAAATTAAGTTGTATTTTACTTTAAAACAAATTGATTTACTCACATTGGTTGATTGAAACCTTCCCGATATATCGTACATATTAATATAATGAGGTATAAAACTTTATGCATCTATAAAAAATTGACTTAAGAATGAACACCTATAAACTCTTAACAAATGTAAATAACTGAAAAGTTAATCTAAACATCAATATGGAGGATGAGTTCATTTCTACTCTCTCCATCCCATTTTTTAAGGGAGTTTTTCCCAAAATAGAAATTCAAAAATGATTCTTGTTTTGACTAGTTTATGAGTTATGCAAAGGAGGAAAATTTGTAAATAAAAAATAAAAAAATACGATATCTAAGCATCTTTACCGTCACAAGAAAGCCCTTGTTTATCACCCTTGCACTCCATAGCAAAAAGTCCAGGAGGATACTTCCCTTTGGCTTGGATATAACTAAACATGGTTCCAGCACAATTATTTCCCAGGTCATTCAACTGATCTGCATAAGGGCAAGCAAAATCTAGAAATGATGAACAACAAACATTAGCTAGATAATTAGGCATCTTGCATTTATTAGTGATCACAGAATAGTCCAATATCTCAAAATCTACTGGACAATTTGTTTCTACTTGGAGTTGCCTCCTCCCTGTAGCAGATTGGGACCTAAATATTCCATCTGAAAGAAACTTGGGAGTAGATAAGTTTCCTGTAACAAAAGAAAAAAATCGATTAACTAATTACAACAATAAAAATAGTTCATCTGTTCCAAAAACATTATCAAATTTCATTTATAATAGTTAAAATTAATAAATTTTATGACGTTTGTTATCACACAGCCACACATAACTTGATTTTAATCGAAATTAACATATCAATAGTAAAATATATTAAAAAACACTATAAATTCATATATTTTCATCATATCCTCTATAATATTATTGATAAATATATTTAAGTAGTCAATCATTATACCAAGTGTCACCTATCATTTTCGTACATGTATGTCAATAATATTTTGAGTAGTAAGATTCTTTAAATAGAAAGGAATATAATAAGGTGAAACATTACCTAAAGTCGAGGTGAGTGTACTCAATGTAAGTGTCAAGACAAACATGATGCATAGATTCTTCATGATGACACGAAATTTATTTTCTCAATTGTTTACTTTTGCCTTGGACTCGGCATCGTTGATCTATTTGTAGTGTAAAATTGTCACGGCAAATAATTACATTTCCAATTTTAATAATCACTTAACATATATATAAGTGTGAATAAGGTTTTTCTTTCGTTTCTTCCGTTTCTTTACTATTAATTACTAAATTATCCTTCTCTCTAAAAATCTAAAAGTTAGACAAAAATATTATATTTTTAATTAATAATTTCACCTCTTAATTGATAACTCATGAGTTCTAATAGAAATTAACTACTATTGTTGTTATTATTATTATAATAGGTGTTAGTTAAATAATCATATAGGTGTTAGTTAAATAATCATATATTTTGTGTAGAATTATTATTATCATGTAGAACTATTATTATAACATGTATTAGTTAAATAATCATATGCTTGGTGTAGAATTATTGTTATTATTATTATTATTATTATTATTATTATTATTATTATTATTATTATTATTATTATTATTATTGTTATTTAATTTTCTCTGAATATGAATTTTTTTATATCTTTGAGATTCACAAAATTTAAATTATACTTTTTAAATCATACCCGATCTAACAGGCGTAAAAGCGAAATAATTCGATGATCTTATGTTGATGATGATTAAATTGATATGTTTTAGCTAAGAGGACATCAAATTGTTGAAGTAAATTTATTATCTACATGGAGCGTGATTTGGTATAATTGATATATATCTTCTTTCGATATTGATTACAAATGTCGCGTTACCATTGGATGTTTGACACAATTCTGGTGACAAATTAATATGTAGCATATCTTTATATGCTTTTGGTAGAATTATTGTTATTGTTATTATTATTATTATTATTATTATTATTATTATTATTATTATTATTATTATTATTATTAATTATCCCTTTGAATCATAATAGATGTTAACTACTAATAATTTTAGTTTTAGTTAACAAATAATGAAATAGGTAATATACAAGTACCAAGTTCTCGATAAATTATTTCCACGACTCAGTATACAAATTGAAGAAACCTTTAAATATTATTTGACATAGCCATGCCGTAGTAAGTTTTCATAATTCTCTTCCAACTTTATGTGGTAACAAAATCATAAAGTAAAACATACAAGTGGAACACCAAATCATTTCCTTCCTTTTCAGCCATTATTATAGATACTTAGTAATCCGTTGTATTTAGTGGAAGTAATTGAGAGGGTTTAGAACATCTTAATATGATTAATGTGTCATGTCTGAAAAATCTTTTAACAAATTAGAAGCACATAGAAATACTATTAAACATTTTAAAAAATAATTACATATCTACATCATGCGTTTCCTTTACTAGTTAGCACATAATTAAAAAGTTGTCAAATCATAAAAACATTGGGAATAATTACTTTTGTCACTTAACGCCTATTGGTGGGAATTGTTTCATTTATTTTAATATATTTCTGATTTTATACTTGAAATGGAAATATTTGTTTCATTTTCAATTTATTTCATTGTTTTCCGAATCAAAGCATGGAATAAGGGTATGTTTGATTTTGAATGCAAATTTTGATTCATGTAAGGGATGTTGAAAAATCGTTCCAAAATAATTTTAATATTGAATGCAAAATTGATATCGTGAGGATTGTAGGTTTTATTTGTGTGTGGTGTATACACACATAAAAGAGTACAAATTAATTCTAAATTCTAGGAATTGAATCGCACGGTGAATCTTAGCGATCACGATTCATTATGTCGATTGTTGTGGCCAGGATGGGTGCTATTATTTAATTAAATTTGGGATTATTTGTGTCTTAGAAGAGTTAAAATAAGAATTACATTCAATTGGGTTGTAACCTCCCATCATCATGCCAATTAATTGGCATTAGAAGCTTTCATGTGGCTAATTAGTAATTTTTAATACTACTAATGGCATTTAGGAATTACAAAACTCTTGATTTGATCATGACTTTATAAAATCGAGTCCTCCTCCAATTTCCAGAGAGGAAGGAGGGGGGGGAATGATATAAAGGGGAAACCTTTTGAGGTTTTTATTTTATTTTGTAAATTTTCTTGGCATTTATTTTAAGGTGATAGTATAAGCTCTAAAACTGTTCGAAGTGAAGCTTAAAGTGCTTATAAAATTATACTTTGACCATTTTATTTTGGAAGGCACACATTACCTCATCTTAAACATCAAAGGAAGTAGTACAATAGATAGCACGCAAGTCTGAATGAATAGGCTGGATAATAATAATATTAGGCTATAATAATATTAGTGCCAAAGAAGGGTTTCGAACAGAAAATATTCTCTGTTACATTAAAATTACAATAGATTTCTTCAAGTAACATAAATAATTACACATCAACCCTCAAAGAAGTATATATGTCAATAAATATAACAAATTAATCATGTAGGACAAATTGTATATTTCACTTATTCATTATATATGCATTATGAAACTAAAATCTACTATGCAAATTCACCTTTCACAATTCTAGTACAAACCCTGGCATCCTTATAAACTTTCCCTTCTCTACAAAAATATCCCTTTATTGGTGCACAATGTATATCTTTTGAGCAAATGCATAGACCTTCCAATGCACATCCTTCCTTGTCTATGGTTATTCCTCCTCTCAACCCAAGAATTTGATCTGTCCACTCACTTGAAAATAAACCCATTGGATCATAAGCATCCTTTACTCTCAAGAAGTTACTTGCATTTTTGTATTTCTTGATTACCCCTTCAAACGCCACATTGCGATTCTTTCCCCAATGTGGCAAACCTCCATACTTGAACACTCCAATTTGTTCAATTTCCTCGAGGATGTCCTCGTAGAGCCTAGGCACCAAGGGATCCTTGTTTCTGAAATAAGTG
Source organism: Lithospermum erythrorhizon (assembly GCA_019722365.1). NCBI lineage: Eukaryota > Viridiplantae > Streptophyta > Magnoliopsida > Boraginales > Boraginaceae > Lithospermum > Lithospermum erythrorhizon. The sequence goes on from JADFUC010001470.1 coordinate 84,117, forward strand.
ATATCGAAATCGATGGCATCTTCTTGATTACCTAAGTAAGCACTTGAAGCTTTGACATATCTCATAAGAACACCATTGTAAAGGTCAAGAACACAAAGGGCCTTTGGCTCTATAGCAACAAGCTTTTGGACATCTTCAATGAAATTCATGACTTTTGAGAGGCCAATGCTAAATGTTGTTTGGTGAAAGAATTGTCCCTTAACTCGGTAATCCCAAGGGCATGTTCCATCCTTAGTGCTATCTAAGCATGATCCAGATGCTTGTAGCCGGTTTTGATACCCAATAATCGGGTAGTTAATAAAAACAATACCTGTTTATCAATAATTATTTTTGAAACTTAATCAACGGCAAAAGTGATAAGTTTCAAATTGGTCATCGATAGTGTCATTCTATTACAGTTTAGTTCATGATAGTCCAGGAAATTCATTTTGACAAACACAAATTTTGAAAGTTGAACCTACCGTCCTAAACATCAATTGATGACCTGAAACTATGTATAATTGGGAGCGATCACTTCAACTTTGATTTAAAATTGCTGACTAAACCGTAACTTTTATTAACTTATGAGAACTAAACTCCAACTCCTGAACTATCGCAAATTAACTGAAATGCAACTCGATGACACAATCATTGTTATTACTGACAAGAAGTCCCTCTAATTATTGTCAATGCAAATTAAATATGAAATATTTTAGAATACCTATAAAATGTTATATATGTACCATTGTTAGTGTACCCATATGATGCTGATTTGAGTAGAGAGGTTGTAAGTTTTCCGTCTATGCATTTACCGTCCGCGTCATTTCTTGATTCCTGATCCTCTTCTGCAAGTTATACAAGTTCAAAATTTCCAAGTGAACCATAATGCAATGTTTTCATAATAAATTTGGTACAAATTCAAGAAAACAAAGTGCATTTTAAAGAAATCGATGGCAAACCAGACCTGTGTTCCTTATAAGAGCCAAAATTAGAGACGGTCTGGATCGGAAGCCAGAGAAATCATTGAGACCATTGCCTGGGGTAGAAACCGGAACACGGTCATCTATTCGATATAAGGCTTTTTGCTGACCCGGATACCATGTTATGTCACCAAATTCGTGTTCTAAGCCGAATTTTGGTGCTTCACGTCCTAAATCGGAGTCACTCTTTTCCAAGAAAGTGATTGATCGTTTGAACATTGGTTGCAATTTGAAAGTGACCTGTACCATGTACAAACATATAAGTTAGTTGAAATTCGATTATATATATAATAACTCGCAAGCTCGCTCAGTTGCTCCGAGTAGAACATGGGCATGAAATTATGAATACAAATGTTAACGACTAGAGGTAATCGCCAATTTGGTTCTAAATAGTGGGTCTATGTTGCAATTTAGTCGTAGATATATAGTTACATACACCATTGCAAATTAATTCTCAAAAGTGTGGTATAATATTAAAATATGGTCTTCGAAAGTGACAAATATTGAAAAATAACAAATGTTCGAATGGAGTGGATATATTTGCTATTCCTCCATATTTGAAAATTTTTGCTACTAAGATAGGGGTAGAAGTATGACTATATATTATGACTTGCCTGTGAAATTACTCCAAGAACTCCAAGGGAGACTTTAGCTGCCTCTAGTTCAGGGTTACCATTTCCAAGTGTCCTGACTTTTGCAAAGCCTTCTTTAGCATCCCCTGGTGTAACAATCCTAAGTTGAATAACATGATCATGAACTGAACTTCCTAAACCCCAAAGACTGCTTCCATGTGCACCTGTACATACAATGACGAAACCATGACTTTTATATAGTGGAATCACATGAATTAATATTAGATAAATAAAGAAAAATAAAAACTTAGGCAGTAGGCGACTGCGTCCGGCCTCCCTAAGCCTGTATTCCTTTTGTTCCACCACTACACCTGTGCTCATTAGGCCACCAATGGTCAATCCCCACCAATATGGTGCATAAGGCAAGGCCAGCCCCACCTTGGCCGCGTCGTTGATCAGCTGCCTTAAGGTTACGCCGCTCTCAACAGTAATGGTCATACTTGATTCATCTACTATCAACGTACGATTAAGGTAATTTGTACTTATGAGGAGTCCATTATCTACAAAGAGAGGTTGTCAAAGAAATGATTAATAAGATGTGTAATTGACTTATTAGTTATGGAGTATTAGTTTTTTGTAATATTTTTCATATCTTTATCTTTCATATACATGCTAGTCTAGTATAAAGACCTTGTCACATTCAATTATTTTATCCATATAACTTGACTAATATATTTAACTTTCAATTAAGGTACAATATTTAACATATTTGCATGAAATCACCAATTATTATTTTAATATTTATTAAAATCCGATGTAGGTCACTCAAATAATAGAATTGGAGTCCGATATGATTATGAATTGTTTACCAAAATAAGTGTAAGTATGTATGTGATAACAACGAATAATACTACATTTGATCTTAACCAAAAGACCAAAAACTGTGATATACTTCATGACTTATTTTCGTCCAATAACAATAAAGGAAATATAAAATACTAGCTAATGAGGACCGTCGATTGGCCGAATGAAAATATTAATTCATCCCAAATACGGAATTGCTTGTAGTTTTTGTAATAGTTATTAAAAGTAATTCATGAGCTTCAAAGGATTTAGTGCCGTCTAGATATGGGGTGTAAAATAATGACCATTGCGGTAATTAGTAATCACACAACTTATTGCACTTAATGACATAAAAAGCGGTTCAATTAAAGTTTGAGTTGCTTAAACTTAGTTGAATTATCAAAATGTATTATCTTATAATTTTAGCGAATTACTAATTTAGCGCTATAAGTCTGGGTAGTAAAATATTATCTTAGAGAGTTTATTAAATAATCGAGTATTAATAATTTATCGAGTTTTATTGTAGTTGATAGTGGAAAAAATAAAAATAAAAATAAGAAATAAGAAATAAGAAAGGAACAAAAAACACCAATTATTAATTTAGCCTTTATCCCAGTCGTGGCCAGGCCAAAAATATTATTTTAGAGAGTTTATTAAATAATCGACCCAGTCGGGACCTGCCAAAATATTATATTAGAGAGTATATTAAATAATTGACTATTAATTTATCGAGTTTCTACTGTAGATGATAATTGTAAAAAAGGAATGAAAAAAAAACTTCGAATTATTAATTTAGCACCCTATCCCCGAGTCGGGACCGGCCAAAAATATTATCTTAGAAAGTTTATTAAATAATCGAGTATTAATTTATCGAGTTTAAAAAATGGCCAAAGATATGACCATGTGAAGCTTAGCGGCTCCTGAGCCAAAAAAAAACGAAGCACCCTATCCTCGAGTCGGGGCTTGCCAAAAATATTATCTTAGAGTGTTTATTAAATAATCGAGTATTTATTTATCAAGTTTCCACAGTAGTTGATAATTGCAAAAAATAAAAAATAAAAAAGGAACGAAAAAAAACACAAATTGTTAATTTAGTACCCTATCCCGAATCGGGACCGGCAAAAAATATTGTCTTAGAGAATTTATTAAATAATCGAGTATTAATTTATCGAGTTTCAAAAAAATATTGAAAAAAAAGCAACAATAAAAAGGCCACCCAGCATGGCGCTCACATCACAGGTTGAGATGGGCCAACATTATTATCTTAGAGAGTTTATTAAATAATCGGCAGGGAGACGGGACACATCAAAATATTTTTATTAGAGTTTATTAAATAATTATTTATTAATTTATCGAGTTTACACTGTAGATAATTGTAAAAAAGGAATGAAAAAAAACTTCGAATTATTTATTTAGCACCTGTCACTGAGTCGGAATGAAGTACGACATATTTTAGAGAGTTTATTAAATAATCGAGTATTAATTTATCGAGTTTCAAAAAAAAACTTGGCCAAACATATGACCATGCGTGAAACACAACTCACGAGGATAAAAGCGCTGTATCGCCGAGGTTGGGGGGGCTTTGTAAAAAATATTATCTTAGAGTGTTTATTAAAGAATCGAGTATTTATTTATCGAGTTTACAGGTAATTGATAGTGCGAAAATAAAAAATAAAAAGAACAAAAAAACTTGAATTGTTAATTTAGCCTTTTTATCGAAATCGGGCCAGATAAAAATATTATCTTAAATTTTTTATTAAATAATTGAGTATTAATTTATCGAGTTTAAAAAAAAAAAAAAAAACAAGCCCACACACGTGCCCAAACATATGACTACTCACAAGGCTCTTTATAATAATAGAAAATAATAGTGACAACTCAGTAGACATACAATAAATATTTGACAGGGATATGGCTCGTACAGTACAACTCAAAATCTAGAAATTATCATATTATTACAACATGCATGATTTCATGTAAACAAAATGTATCATTACCTTGAGGACAAGCCAACTTTGGCATGCTATGTGAAAACCTTGTTGCCACCTTCATCTTCCTCCTCATCTTTGTCGCATCCGCCACGACGGCGATGAGTTCTTCCTCCGATTTTGGGTAGGAAACCTCCATGGCATGACATATGCTCCGGTCGGGGAATTCACCATATGAGTTCTTGATGGTGCAATTTGAATTTTTTGATGAACATTTTATAGGATCCTCCGGAGTAGATGATGTTACAATGGTGATAATGAGTAGCAATAATATGATATAATGTGTTATATTTTGGGTATGTATATGTTTTTTAGGAAGTAAGTGAGGCATAATTGATGTATATTGTTTATCTTTTCCAAGTTAGGTTCACTAGTACTATATAGTATATACTATATTGGTGAGGAATTGATCAAGTAGAGTGTTTTAAAGGCAAAGCAATAATAATATTGGACGTTTGGTGGATCTTCCAAAATAGAACAGTTGGGGGGTAGACATGTGCATTTACATGACCTATCAAGTGAACATCGGTACAGTTGAATGTTGATGTAGTGCAAATTAAGATACTAATCAAGTATGTACAAAGACTACAAGCGTCTCTATTAATTTTTTTGAAATAATGCATCGATATATATACATAAATCGTTATAATAAATCGGCGTATGGGGCGTCTTGCCGTTGTGAAAGCTGAAAATTGTCATACAATAGCGTCGTACCATTACAATCCAAAGTAAACAAACGTGAACGATATAAATCGTAAAGCTTCTGAGACATGGATAATAATTGAGTGGGTAGGGCAACTTGTGGCACGTTAAAAATCTTGTTGAGCAAAACCCGAATGGAGACCAGCTTCAATGAGGGAAAAAAGTACCACAAGAGCCTGCTGCCGTGTCAAAATGTGATCTGCGATAAGTGCGGTCGATCGAGATGCGCGGTATGTTCTTCGGATTTGACCCTAGCGGCTTGATGACCTCCGAGGGGATGTGGATTAGCGATCAAAAGTTGTTCATTCTTGCCATAAAATCTCATGAACGAACACAAGAGCAAGGATAATGGCGCTTGGCTGAACACTCTTTGCCTCATTACTCATGCCAGTCCGCTTGATAGCACTTTCCCGGGGTAGTCATCGCCTCTTGAAATTGACCAGGTCGTATAGTGCACCATATGGCGAGGTGAATGGACATGAAAAGAACAAATGATCTTTGCGTCACCGTCTTCATTCTGCAAAAACACAAGAAACATCGTCGAGGGATTCGTGAATCCCAAGAGTCCACAGCCAGCCAACAGCAGAAGCCCAGGATAACGAGATAGTGAAGGAAAATTTGGGAGGAATGAAAGGCCTCCCGAAATAATCCTCGTCAAAGGGTATGTGGATTAGGGAACTCTCTCAAAGGATTTCATAAACGAGTTAGTATTAAAGCGTCCGCCCAGCATGACCCAGCGGTGCGGCCTGCGATAGTGCCACCGGCCCCTCGAAATGTGAGAGGAGCTGATTCCGAATGGAGCACAATCTTTTGAAGAGGAAAGAATCTCAATCGCGGGGCAAGTAGTCCCAGAAGGAGATAGTCTTCAAATAGTATTGCTTGACAAGCGGAGCCGGATGAATTGTCGACACCGCGATAAAGTGCCCGAATGGCCCGGTAATGGCATTCGTTTCCATATATCCATAAGTCAATCCGCCTTCAAATAGTAGTGCTTGACAAAGCTGAACGGATGGTGTCATTTCTCGCGATAAAAAGTGTCGAATGGCCCGAGTCAGCGAAGCTGACATTCCATTCCATATATCCGTAAGTCGAGTCCGCGCTAATTTGGGTGTGCAAATATGCGTCATCTTCACCTTGAGCCGACCGACCCCCAGGCGAGTACATGACGGCGAATCTTTCTAAAGACAGCGTCGTGAATTGGAAAACCTAGAACGAGAACCCATACACTCCTTGAATTGCGAGATCTAATGAGTTAACGCTTCCCGGCATAAGAAGAGGCCGATGACCTCGTTGAATAAATCGGCAATAGCGTCCGTGAAAGGAGAGAAGTCATGACCGATGTCGGTAGGGGCCAAAGGGATCCCTAAGTAGCGTCTTTGGGAAAGTGCGCCCGAGGGGAAAACCCACCACGCTCCCAGATGCTTCTTTTCTGTCTTCATGACCCCAGAAGATGAAGATTTAGTCGGATTAAATGATAGGCCTGAAACGCCTTCAAAAGTCTCTATACTTGTCATGAGGACATCAACAGATGCCATATCCCCGTAAGAAAATAGCATTAGATCATCCGCAAAGGCAAGGTGAGTAATTTGAGCACCCTGACATTTCGGATGAGAAGGATTATCCCTTGATCTTTTACATGAGAAGTCTTGAGAATAGAAATGATACATAGAGAGGAAAGCCGTAGGTGACAACGAGGTCGCTTTTATCTCGACCTACTCTTGCCCAAGTAGCCATGAAGCTACGCGTTAAAGGATATAGAAAGTAGGCTTCCGTATGCGAGCCATGTGATCCGTCAATGAATAGGCTCCGGCGGCCGAACCCCGCCAGCGTCTTCTAAAAACTCCAGGACACCGTATCAAAGGCCTTCGGATGTCCAACATAAGCATGCAACTCGGAGTGCATCTTGTTCTATTGTAGCCCCTAACAAGTTCTTGTGCCACCCATATATTATCCCACGATGTCGCCGCACCGCAAAGCACCACGAGCACTTATCTATGAGCTTAGGCAAAAAGGTAGATAAACGCCTTGATAAGATCTTCGTGATGACCTTATACAAGACATTAGTGGAACGATCGGCAGTCAGTAGCAGGGGACCCGTGACCTTTGGTAAGAGGGCGGGGGCAATGTGATTCGATTTTTCAAGAGGACCCCGCAACAAAAAGAATTCTCGAGCGGCTCACCGCAAGCGTCCCTCGGACCAAATCCCAACGAGACTTGAAGAAAGAAGAGAACCCATCCGGGCGGATCCCTTTCATTTCGATATCGGAATAAGGCCTCCCGTATCTCAATTTCAAATTGCAGACAGCGAGGAGATACCGTACGGCCATACTCAAAATATATCCATTTGTTCACAATCTTAAATTGATTGGGTGAAGTTCGTGAAAGACAAAAAGCTCTTTATAGAAGTCCCTGAAGTAGGATAGATACCTCTTCAGGAAAAGAAGTCACGAGAACCATCGACTTATTGATATGAGAAATGGAATTTAACGCGTTGTCCTTAATAAGACTATGGAAATATTTGGTATCGGTCTCCTTCCAATAAAATGCGGCGTGATTTACGTTGATGAAACTCAGCTCGGCCTCAGAACAGAAATTAGCACGCTTCATGACTCATGGCATTTTAGTTTTAATGTTACATTCAAAGGATCATCCATATGAGCTTGGACCGCCTCCTTGAATGCAGCATTAGCCTCCTTAGATTTTTAATGCTTCCAAACTCATCGATTTAGAAACTTTTTAGCGGGGCTTTCGGGGCCTTGATTCGAACATAAAGAAAATTGGGCCCGTCCACCAGTACGAAGTGTCTCAAACCCGAGCGCTAAGGCGTCGTCAAAGGAGGGGTGATCGACCATATGTTCATGAACTTAAAGGCCGTATTCGGTAATAAAATTTTTCACAATGAAGTAATAACGGGCGATTGGTCAGCGGCCGGCTCGTAGGAAGGAAGGAGGCGACGGAGTCGAATCCGGGCGACTAAAGAAAGCGTTATTCGCGACACACTTGTCTAGCTTGGACCAAATGGATCCCGTTAGTCAAAGAGTGAAGAAAGACCCCATGGTAGATCCACTCCCGGACCAAGGGCCATCGTAAGTCAAGCGGATCTTTAATGTCATACGGACCGGAGGCGCCCCCGTAACTTTATCATTAGAAGAGGAATATGATTAAAGTCACGGCTGACGATCCACGGTAGTGTCACGAGGAGGAGTAACCAGAGTTAAATGGTCCCATAATTTTCTCCTTTCGATGATGCAATAAACCGGATAAACAAAGGTAACTATAAAGGAAACTTGCGTTACCTTACAAGTTACCCGAAGATGGATGTGTTGAGAATGAATCTCAGCGCATCATGATTAACTTCTGATAGCCATCGAAGGATGAGCATCCGACCACCATCAATAAAATCATAATTGGTACATGAACCCGTCCGAGCCGAGATGAGGTAAAGTACCAACTCGAATATAACTTCATTTTTTTAACGAAACAAGCGATTACTGATAAGTGGGAAATTACATAGTTCTTTAATGATATCTTTGGTAGGCTGAGTGGTTTGAGCGTCCTGGCCCATTACATTCCAGTCTATCCGCATGGAGAAACCGAGGAGGATCGACCTCGCGCCCATTAGAATTATCTTTCGGGTCGTGTTGCCGTACTCCGCGCCCCGCTTGTCTTGGTTATCGTCCTCGCATGAAGAATCACCCGTTTGGACATTTGAAGCATCCGGCGTCGTGAGTGTCGGCTAGTCCCCGGGACCATTAAAATTTATCGAATGAATTTGGTGAGACCACCGGCGCTTGTGCCCTTGATGGTCTGACACCGCTCATGAGGCGCTACTTTGATTGTTGGAGAATCGACCAAATAGCCATTTCAGTCGGCACATCCATGATCCTTGTGATGGTTCTTTAGGCGGTCTGGCGCCCCCAAGCTGCAACAAGTGCGCTTGTGCGCGTGTGATCTAGGGAACAACCGATTTCGGTGCTCTTAGGAACCGGGTGTGCGATAAGAGTTCTTTTGGAAGAAGACAACGGAGGAACAACCGGCGTCTGACAACATGCGGAATTCTTTGGACATAGCGCATTGTGACCAAAAGTTTTGCAATCATGATAGTCCGGATAACACTCATAGGTTACTTTTGAATATACCTCCTACCGCTTGAACAATTTAACACCAAATTCTAATACCGGTGGTTTACTCGCTGTCAGCGTCAACTAAGCAGCGTGCATAGGCTAAATCTTAGTGCGTTCTTTTGTAACCTTATCAGTATACATTGGTATACCTACCTTCGAAACAATTTTATTTAACCGGATTCGCTCGTACCGATAGCGGTACATCGGAAACAAAACCCACGTGGGAACACTCGTAAAGAGATCATCCACTAAAATTACTCCGGCGTCAACTAATCTTAACATAGCGTGCTACCAAGCTAAATCACGGACCTCCATTTAAATACCCTAAACTATCCTCGTTAGTCGAAACCTAAAAGCAGTCAACCCTTTTACATGCGAATATCGACACCTAACATTCCAGGATTTAACTAAAGAGTTAAGTGTTTTGCCTACGGAGAAAAGGTCCGTGGCGCACATCAAGCATTAACCACATGTTTTCGACAAAAGTAATTTCATAAACTCACCGTCTAATCTGACATCGTCATCATTTTTCCATAGGATGATCGATGCTTGTTGTAATTTAAAGGTCATTACCAACTTGATTGATTATCTTTAAGAATTTTTAGAAAATTGAGGGCGTGCATGGCTCCTCGGGAGGACGAGTGCGGCCGAAACGGCCGGGCAGGCGGTTAGGCATGGAGGTGGGCGGATTGATCTTGAGTTGGAAAGCAGGACGGCGCATGTCTTGCACGGAACCCGCTGAGAAGGAACGGCACTGCAGCGTTGATGCACACCGTTCCGGCGGGTTTAGGACGCTTAACATTTGAACCACAGTCTTAGCGGGACGGGGCAGGCCACAGTACTTGAATACAAGGCTCTCGCTATGAGGAGTCACGTGAGCCGTCGGACTTAGGGCGGACCAGGCATGGTTGGAAAAAGCAGTGCGGTATGATTTGTGTCACCGTCCCATGCGCGGCTTGACCCTTGTTCCGGAATTCGCAGCCAGCATCATCACAGTTGAGGCAATCTGCGTAAATCAGCGGTTGGAGATGCTGACCGGACCGGTGATTGGACCGCTGACAACTTGCGGTTGAGAAGCGCGATCAACGAGTTGGGTTTTGGCAACTTGAGTATGCAGCGTCACAATGGGGGACAACCCGTTATCGAGCTGATACATGATGTAACTAGGTTGAGGCATGACGATCCGGCCCGATGACACCATTACCTTCTTACATGAGCGAGTCGACGCGCGTAGAGAGGAGAGTTTCGTCCCCGTTCGGCCACAGCGTTCACGCGAATTCTGCCTCAAGAACACTCATAACATGTGCGTTACTCCACCGGAACCCTTTTAAGCAGGAGAGAATTGCGGCAGCAAAGGCCTAACCCGGCAGCATCTGCTTCCGGCGGAGGGCATTTTAAGCTCTTTCTTTATCACTTAGTTTTTTCGATAGATAGATAACAGCCTCCACCCGTGATGGGAGGTTAAATCAAACCTAGGCTCGCCCGTGGCGCGTGGGATGGAAGTAGAAGGAGTGAGTCGCCCGCCCTGAGGATTTCGACCCGATTACTTGATGATGGAAGATGGGAAACAATTACAATCGATTAGCCTCCCAATCGATCACTGGCCAAACGCCAATCCGGGAGAATCACCTCACAGCGACACCGTCGGAGGCTGGCTACCCCGATTCAAGGAGATGACGGAAGCCACGGGGATGACCCGCGCGCCCATGATGCCGATTCAGGAGAAGTGCGGTTAAATTCCAACGGTCACTTTCAAAATCAATCAAGAAAATGCAATAAAATTATATGAAATTGTAGCCCAAGTATAGCCGATTATTGTAGGATATGTTTCAAGTTTGAATTCAAAGAGAAAGATGAAGAAAATCGATGAAGACTTGCGGTTGGAGAAGAGCCAAGCAGGCGAGGTTTTTGGGAGAGTTTCAAAATTCTCTAGCTTTCAAATTAAAAATGTCTCTATTATGTTTTTATGTATGAGTGAAAAATAGATACATGACCACTTTTCACTCGAATTGCCGTCTCTCTTTCTAAGGCTAGGAAACAAATGTGTTATAATGTGCTTTAATTTAATAACAAAATATTGTTTAAATAAGATTAATTTAGTATTAAAGTTGAGATAGTAAATTATTTGTACTAAACTAGGCGAATTGCCCCTTGATAATTATCGAAAGTGGCAAAGTTGCATGATCCTCAATAGTGACAAGTAGCGGTTTAGTCACAAAGTAAGTGGCCATGAAAGTTGCTTGAGCTTTGGTCTCCATTTTAACAGAGCGTTAAACTTACACGGTGAAACATGGGAAAGCCCACTTTTAGGGGTAAATTTACTATTTTACTAAAATTTTGGGATACGTATTTATTTTACAAATTTTTTGAAACAAAAAAAAAGTTATTCAATTTCTTCCCCTTCCCTTCCCCTCAATCTATCTACACAAAATCACAATAAAATAAAATCCACCAAAATCAAGACAAAATGAATTACATAAGCACAATGAAATCAAACAATAAGCAATATTAAATCTAAGAAATAATTATTGTTTCATAAGACCTTTGGCCTCTGCTCGTCTTCCTCAAGATTGGCCAACAAAACTTTCCTCCGCATGAAATGGACTCGATAAAGGACAATGGACTTGATAAGCTCTTGAAATGGAGAAAGCTCTAATCTTTCTTGTCTCAGAGGTAAATAATACTCCTTATGACATGCTCGAAACTAAAAATTGAGATGAGCTTCCTCCTTGAGATCGAAAATTTTCTGAAAATGAGAATGGTATTAAAAGACAAGAGGTGAATTTTGACCCCTGACATTACCTTAAAGTTCAATTTTGCCCCCGAAATGGGCGTCGAAATGCGTTTATTTATCCAAAATTAAACGGAACCGTTATTTTGGGGCCAAAGTGCGGCTCCCAGGTGTCACTACGAGGGGCCCAAACTCACTACGGTCTTAGTATTAGGGGCCAGAAGTCTATTTGGTATCGACTTTTGAGGATACTTTCCGACGATTCACTCTATTAAACTACTCCATGAGGGAATTGTGGTGGGTCCCACTAATGTTGTCACGGTAATACTTCTTAGCTTCCATATCAATATAAATGATTGTTTAGTATAAAAATACGGTATTTTATTTTATATTATCTTTTACCCTTCATAATTAGACATCATCATTGTATTTTTTGAAGGACAAAGGGTAAAGATAATGAAAAGTATATATTGTTTGATCAAAACAATCAAATATTTTGATACAAAATTTTTAGTTTAAATAATCATTTATATTGAGACGGAATAATGTTTAGCTACTGACAATGGAAAATGTACAGTGCGATCCCTTTAAGAAGGCTAGGGTCATATCTTACCCCCATCATATCATTTGTTATTTGATGGGGATCGAATACCAAACTTTGAGCCCAAGAAAATCGTTCAACACCGAAAAGCACCAAACGAACAATATTTATCATATCTAGTTGTCTACGGTATTATTAGGAAGGGATCTCTTACTTGTGAATTGATCAATATTCAAACACAAATAATGTTGATGTAAGTAACAGACTTCGGAAAGAAGAAAATGGACCATCTAGCATGAGTATTGACATCTTTAACAAATAAAATCGGCAATGCCACCGGGGAGCTTTATTACAACAATTAAATGTTACAATTGTCACAAGCTAGATTAGATGGTAGATTATGATGAGTAGATTTATCTCGACTAGACAAAAAATCTTTACATATTCCAATTGCAAAAAAATATAAGTGACAATGGCATCCACGAGGAGAAGTCGAAGACCATGCATAACTAGCTCCACATGATTTTGCGTAAGTCATAGGTGGAATTACATCTGAAAATTATACCATTAATGTTTTAGCTTCTTAGAATAGTTAATAAAATTTTACCAACATGTTTATCAAATAAAACATGCATGTACAATCCCAACTATCAATAACAATAATCAAAAGTGATCCCTCTATTCCTAAATGATCGATCATTTTCTAATTTTGATGTTCTTAACTTTTAAAAGCTTAAATTTAAATATATTTTTCATGAAAATATATCAAACTATAGTATTTTCAACCTATTTTGATTCAAATAAAAGTTTGTATATAAATTAATTAAGACAATAAAATTTGTTAATTTTAAGTATTTGAAAAAGTAAACTGAACCATTTTTTAGTGATGAAGGGAGTTAAGAAAGCATACATGTATGTTAGAAGAGCAAATAAGATAATAACCATCTCCATGAGCTTCGCCATGATTATAACTTGAAGTCATATGTTGTTTAACTTGAAACTCTATTTATATTGCCTACTTTGGGAACAGTATGAATTGGGAACGATGTTTGGTATCATGACTAATGCCAAGAGAAGAAAACATTGATTAGTAGTTGGATAATCTCCGCCATGCCAGCAGTGAATACTCAGGATATTATCAAAGCTAAGTGTCTTCTTTCAGGATTGATTTTGATGCCTACATTAATATGTATATTTGGCATTTTATAAATTTTCAATAAAAACATATTCATTAGTTACCTTCTAGCATAGTGGTGTATTATATTAGAGCAACGACAAGTATCATTGAAGAGTTAAGACGAATCTTTTTACTCCGTATCTTTTATGAAGTAACATAGATAGATTTGCACTTCTAACTTAGGTCAATACAGGGACAGAACAAGAAAATGAAATTGAGAGAGCAATTAGTTAAAAAAATTATAATATAAATAATAGTAGTTTGTAAAAAGATCTTTTTATTATCATAGAGAAAGGGTATGTCTAATATGATCCTAACGCAATTCACGTTACTTTACTTGGACTAGAACCTCTTTAGATGTATTGAAACACTTAAGTACACGCATAGAAACCTTCAATTGTATTCTTGTGCTACAAGCTCCATTGAAGGCTTGACTCATGTTCAATTTGATGTTTTTCATCTTAGTTAGCTAAGTTAACTTAGGTTCGATTAGTACAACATGAACTAATCCTTCAACATAAGGCCATAAGGGTTCCTTCAAGAGTTCTCTCAAGTCAGACTATGGTTTATCTATTATGCCAGCTTCAATTTAGAGGCAACAATACACTAGAACCAAACTTTGACCAATAACAAATTGCATTAACTACTTGTTTTACAAATGCAGCTCACATAGATAACCAACATTAGCTACTAGAATCGAAGCAAAGAAATGCCATCGTACCACCCTATACAACAAGAAATACTATCGCGCAGATAATCTCCGCTCAACTTTCATATTCTGTGTCTTGAATTCTAGTAGGGGTCCTCCAAAATCTAGAGCCTGCTAATGCTTTCAAATGGCCTTTTTACACCCTTCCAAGACTGGAGTAGATCTCGCTGGCATGCTTAGTAGAATTTTACAACCAGAAGAAAGATGCGAGTTCTATGCAGAATAGCTTACTTAATTATGTGTTTCACTCCTTGTTACTAAGTGCCTCGAGTCCTCGATAGGCTCCTGCAAATTGAACAAAAAATCATGAGTTATATAAAAATCACTAACCAAAAAAGAAACACATAATTAGCAGACAACCAGCAGATAAAAAGGGAGGTTGTAATATCCTTCCACCAGATAACTTCTGAGTCCTATCACACCAAAATTCAGAGCTGGATGGTATTGATAAAGTATTTGTGTAGGTATATCCTACGATCAAGCTAATCACTAAGGTACGCCACCAGAACATATTCAGCATTGAGAAATAATAGTCATAAAGCTTTAGGAACATTGGAAATACATTTCTGATCAGACTTATTTCAAAACATGGAAGGAATCTATTGTATCTCATTGGTTCAAAACTCTACTATATTAAGTGACCTTTCATAGTACGAATGGAACTTATCTACACCCTCCAATTTTCTTGGTGATGTTTTATTATTATGGAAATACCAAAACTAGTCACATTATCCTCTAACTCTTACTATAAGCCCAAGATTAAAGAAAACCCACAAATAATATTTAGATAAGCTCACTATACAAAAATTACAGCAAAAAGGGTAATGTAGTGTGCTGCACCACTAGCACAGAGGAGCTAAGCATATTTATTGATCAATGGAAAATTCTGGTACAATTGAAATTTGAATTATAATAGAACATTAGAAAAAATAACAATTAAGCTCTTTATGATGTAGACAGCCTAGCATACGAGTCCATACCTTCCAGGGAGTAATTGTGAACTGGTGACAGGACTCTTGGAGTTCCCAAACCGTTTGGCCTTAATTTCTTGTTCTTTATCTACACGCATTGCAGAAACCTCCTTTTCCATTTGCTAACTTTTGGCTTCAACCTCCATAGCCTTAGTTATGACATCTGAACTCACAGAATAAGAGTTCAATCTTAATGGTTGAATAGATGTAATCATGTTGCATCTTTATGAGGAAAAGGAAGCTCTATAGCATCATCTTTGTCTTTTAGGCATTGATCCTTTTCATGACCAGCTTTCCTCAAAGTAATCACCTCTTTCTGTAGCATATCATAATAAACCAGACACGGTATCTAACTGTACATCCCACTAACTGGTAAGTCGTTTGTTTTATCCTCTTGTTTGTCCTTCCAGGTACTATCTTTTGTCTCGTCTTTGGTTCCATCAAAGGACTGGCTGGAATTAAATTTGCCGCCAGGACCATTTAAGAGAACCTTTGCCCGGTCAGCAGATCGTGAACCACCATCAAATGACTTTGAAGTGCCTTTCGCATGCTTCAAGACTGAGCATGGGAGGTAAAGCCGTTGGTGGTTAACTTTGAGATGTTTTCAGCTCCACCAAGAGACTGGCGACGTGAAAGACCATTACTTGAACTTCTTCCATCTGGTGTACTCCGACCGCCTATACTTGACGATCTCAAAGTCTCTTCCAATACTCTGAGACGCAGTTGGAATTTTTCCTGTGACAGATTAAGTAAGCTCAATTCCAAAAGTAAATTAAAATTACAGCTAGAGCTTCACTCTGACAGGTTCAAGATGAATCTTGCTTTAATTGGAGCTGCAGACAGAAAAAAACTCTCGCTCAGATGGCAAACATCACGTAGTACTTTGCATCTCACCCTGTTGATTCAGTTGAGATTAATGAAAACTCACAATTCCACTTGACAGAAGCTTTACCCAAACATAACTACACTCTTGAGATAAGAAACAAGACATTTGTTCGTTGTAGCATCGTTGTTCTGGTTTGCTCAAATTGGACTGAGGAAAACATGAACAGGACAAATGAGATATCTCAGGAAGCAAGTTAACAACAAAATTACCTGCAGGAACCTTCTCTCTTCAAGCCACTGTTTAACAGGCATCACTTTATCATTAGAATCTTTCCATTCATTAGCCACCACAGTGGCTACCCTGTTAGCTGTAACTTTTGCGCGGGCCAGCTCTCTATCAAGAGTTTTCCTCTCATCCTTAAAAATATGAACAGCACCAGAACAGATGTCAAATGTGTCAGGAACGATGAAAATCACTAAAGGGCCTCTCTGAGACTTTCAGCTGATAATCTCACGGCATTTTAGCAGCTGCACAAGAACTGCCTCCTCAAGCTCACGTACAGTTTGGGTAAGCTTCTCAACCTCAACAGTTTTGTCCAGTTCTACTCTTCTAGAGAAAGACAATTGATAATAGGAGTCTATTGTGAGATGAGATGACAACGAACATTTAGATGAAATCAATATATTCAATCTTGATGCTGCACCGTTCTCTCAGCTTCAAGCAGGCGACTCTTTGGTTTGTAGGAAATTTGGTCCAATGCTCTATTATCATCTTGCAGCTTTGCAATTTCTTGACGAGCAGAATGAGAACATAATTTATGAGTATATAAACCTCACTGAAGAACCACT
Organism: Lithospermum erythrorhizon; assembly: GCA_019722365.1. NCBI lineage: Eukaryota > Viridiplantae > Streptophyta > Magnoliopsida > Boraginales > Boraginaceae > Lithospermum > Lithospermum erythrorhizon. The sequence goes on from JADFUC010001470.1 coordinate 101,108, forward strand.
CTTGAACTCATACAAAAGTAGACATTAATAAAATGAAAGCGTGCTTCTTGGCTGAGCAAGCAGGATCCAGGCTAAGGTGGATGGGAGACCCTCCATGATGTGACCCCATTTGCAAGCTGGAGCTGCCATTGAGGACTTCTTCTCTTCATTAATTTTCTTTATTTCAAGATTCTGCAGTAGAAAAGAAGAAGATATCTACAATTTCAAAACGAAACCAGGGAAACAATATAAGGGGACTAACAAAACTAAGGAAAAATTAGATATACCTTGCTGTCAAGAACAGATTCTGCTAACTTCAGCTTCCCATCCACCTTTGCCAACTCTTCCGTCAACTTGGATTAAACAAAAAAAGAATACCATGTCAACTTCCAATTGTAGGCACAGTGCAATACCACACTCGAGATTAAGGTCACCAAGTCCCAGAGACAAATTTATGAAACTAACTAAACAAACACTTGTTTCAGCTGTGTCACTTATGGCTTAGAAGTAACAGAATGTGCAGACTTCTAATATAAGTTCAATAGCCTGAGTAATATGTACACTAACCATAAGTTATATGCACCGTGATTTTCACTTATGCACCATAAACAGGCAGCTCTACGCTTAAGCTTCTCCAATATTAGCTAATGCATGCTCCAATTTATATTGATATACATAATCAAACTACCCAAAACCCACAATTGACAAAATAGCAAATCAGGTGGTTAACATCTTCATAACTAACCTCTTCATATTTTCCTTCAATACCTCAATGCTTTGTTCTCCACTAGAGCTTCCCCCAATTCCCTCTCCTTATCTGCCAAAAGGAGAATGAACAACAATTACTAATTAACTAAAAACACATTGATTGCCAGCTCAATTAAGTCAGGGTTAAAGACAGGCAAAAAGTTGCTTTATCTTCCTATAAGTAAAAAAAAAAACTATCTTTTTAAATATTAATCCAATCCCAATAGGTTATTAGGTTCTGAGTGGAATTTCAAAACATAGTAGCTTTCAACGCCCTTTACTATAAACACAATAATTTATATTCAAATCAAACTTATGGTGTCGAACAGTGGTAAACATCATCAATCACTAAATGGGCAGTTCTGAATAAACTTAGGTGCATCGATGACATCAAAATTTTAATTAATAAATATCAAAAATGATAAAAGATGCCAATTTTACAACAAAATTGCTAAAAGATACCATTTTCACAAATTTCCCACGGCCATCGAAAATCAAACTTGACAAATTTTTGTGACATCAATGCAGCAAAAACCATCAGCAATAACTAACCTGTAAGTTCATTTTCAAAAAATAAGTATTTTCAATGTACTTTACTATAAAGTATAAACTAAACAAAATCAATTCAAAGCAAGTATTATCCCATTAAATGGGACAGAACATAATAGTGCTTTATATAAACATGATAATTTAGATTCAAATCGGAACTTTGTACTCATTTAAACATCAAAATGGTAATCTTAAACACTCAAAACCAGACTGGACAACTTTTTAGGACAAAGCAAAAACCCATTACAAAAACCAACCTCTGGATCAGAACTTTCAGGCCTACTAATCTCAACCTTAATCAGATCAGATGTGGGAGCTTAGTTCATCAACTCAAGAAGGAGATTTGCAGAATCGCAAAAATGTTAAATGTGGTTTTCATTTCTATTAGTTGAAAATCGAACTGGAATATTTTTGGGACAATGTAAAAACATAAATGACATAAACTAAGTCAACTTTAATTGGCGTTTAAGCTTTTGAAATTGAACTTTGACCATCAATTGTGGTTGTTGAGAGATATCTCATGGGACCCCGTCAGCAAATCTTTACAATAATAATTTTAACATTTTTATCATATAATTAAAGTGAACAGATAAATTAGTTTGTATATGAGAAAGGCAATTAAAATAGGATGACAGAACTTGACAATTAATTTAAAAATCAAACTTGACAATACTTTTGGGACAAAATACTAAAGCCTACCAACAACAACTAACCTCTATCTTCATTAAGAATCAAACTGGACAATATTTTGGGACAAAATAGCAAAACCCATCAACAATAACTAACCTCATAGTTCATTACAAATCAAACTTGACAATCTTTTTTAGGACAAATGTAGCAAAAACCCATCAACACTAACTAACCTCTAAGTTCATTAAAAATACCCATTACCAAAAACCAACCTCTAAGTTCATTTTCAAGCCTATTAAGCTCAACCTTAACCGAATCCAACCCATGAAGCATTCTTTTTGGCATATGTTAGCACACACTATAATAAAAGATCCCATTTTTGCAACAAAAATGTTCAAATATTCCATTTTGCAAATTCCCTATTAACCGACAATCAAACTGGACAACTTTTTGGGACAAAAAATAGCAAATACCCATCAATAAAAACCAACCTCTAAGTTCATTTTCCAGCCTATTAAGCTCAACTTTAACCGGATCCGAGCCATGAAGCAAATTCATCAACTCATCTGCATCCATGCCAGATGCTCATTGTTCTCACTCCTCCTCTCCCTCCTTATACGACGTCGTATTGCTGACGTAACTGCTGACGTATGGGTCTTTTTCTTCCGACAACATCAATAGTTCTGACTACTCTATGCCGGAGGTAATGTAGAGTGATGAGGACTGAGTGATTCTTTGGTTTATCTCAGTAGGGTTCTTGTTAAATGATGGAAATAGTAACATATTAGAATATTGTTCGGTTTTAAATTTTGTTACTCGAGTGTCTGGCTGCTGGACACACCGATCTAGCTGATAGTAAGAAAGTGTTAGTGAAGTAAAATGGAATATTGAAAAACATTATGATTTTGTTGCGGGTTTTAAATTTTGATAGTTGAATAAACAATTTTGTATAGATTGAGAAATAGTTGGGTTTCGATCTACTAATGCTGGAGAGATGTCGTTTGGATTGTTGTTACCTTAGCCCGGTAATGCGAGGCAATCATTTTTGAATTGTTGTGGACAAATATTTAATAATTTTATTTATTATTATGTTGAATTATAGTTGTACTGACAGTTTTGCCTGAGTTTTAATTTAAATATTGAATATTAAATTGGACAATATTTTTTTTGATGATAGATCAAATTAAAGGAGAGGAGGTTTATTATTAATAATAATTGTCTTGGGTGGGAGCAAGTGACCTATATTTATGATTAACTTAAATTATTATAATTGGACTAGATGCAATAGTAGCTTAAACACAATGTAATATCATAATATCTTCGAATCATACGGATATTTTTAGCATGGTGGATCCATCTCAATACATAATTATTAGCATATAGATAGAGAGGGAATGGAAGAAGATGAAAATGGGTGAGATGTGATTTATTTTCTGTGTCTAAAAAGTGTGATTAGTGATTTAAACACTGTGTTTGTCTCTTTTTGTTGTGAAATACTACGTATGATTTGAATGTCACTATTAATTTATAACCACTCCATGGTCAGCTACAGCCTGAGTCTCTTCAGTGCTAGCTAGATGTAAAAGCCAAACTAATTTTTCTCTAATCTACGGATTAATTAACTTTGTAGTTGTAGACTTGTAGAACATTTTTAGTTCACAATAATTTTTTGTCTCAACAATATTTTTAGAACTTTATTCTTCTACTTGAAGCAGGCTGTTAGTGAGCTTAAGGATTCGATTACCGTTATTAGGTTCGAAATAGTTAAAGAAAGGAAAAAAAAGATTGAAAGCAGTTATGAATTCCATTGAGTTTCCCTTTACTTGATCGAACAACCCCAAGTCGATTATTTCAAACTACATTTTGAAGGACGGACTGACAGGTGATAAAATAGTTAGATCCATTTGTTGATGGTATCAACAGATATGATATTTGTGCCATTCATCTAATTTATCGTAAATACATGCCGTTTCTTACCATTTAAATCTACTTCACCAAATCCAGATTCCGATTCGATTCGCTCGTAAATGTGTTCAAGCGTTTACTCAAGCGGTTCGATTCGATGCAAAAGTTGACTCGATTCGCGGTGTTCAAGCATTATACTCAAGCGTTAAATTTTAAGATTAGAACTGCTGGCGTGTTGAGCAAGTTAAATCTTTCAAGCATTATCTGGCTTGCAAGTAAAGTTCGATATAGTTCGATTCGTTTACGGCTCTACTTCTATAACTCTTTCAGTTAGTCTTATATTCCCAACCTCTTTAGCAGTAAACATAATGAAGAGATCATCAGCTCAGTAAGTGAAGTATCAAAAACATAGTCTATGATATTATGTGATAGTGAAAGCAAAGAGATGGGAACAAATATGCCTACATAATTAAGAATATATTAATTAGCTCTGAAGGATCCAGTCACTATCCAGATTCTAAATTTTAGATCGAAAAAGATCAAGGTGCCTTTGTGGTATTGGTCGAATAGTTTTTAGTTGACAATGTGATAAATGGGATGTGATCAATGACAAAAATTGGATGCCTACATTATCTCTTTATTATTTTAGGATCTTTCTGGCTCTAAACTATATAAACAACAATCTGAAGCATCATGATAAATTTATAAATGTGTGATGAAAATGAAACTTTAAACTTTTTAAACTTCTGTACCATAGATCTTAGTTTCTTTTTAGATGGTGTTTCTGAAGTCATGGAAACTCTTTATATAGTGTGTAAGAGACAACCAAAGGTCTAGAACACTAATGGCGCCTAATTACATTCTTAAATCAATTTTAATAGGGGAGATGAAGGTTGGAATTTAGTACTAATTTAACTAGCTTTTAAATATTTTAATAGCAATGGCTTAATCAACATAAAGAATTAGATTTTTCATATTATATGGACCATAATATATTATTAGAATATAATAATTTAAATTCTCAAACATTATATAATGATTTGATGATTCAAAAGAAATTATGGTATTTTCAATGAATCGACAATTCCATCACGCATAATTTGAACTAAACTAATTGGATCATAAGCGGTCTTAGTCATTTAATCGACAGTTCCTTCCATGTATCACAAATCAATTCAATCTGATAACTTTTATTTGGGAAAGCCGTAAGTTCTCCAACTTTTGGAAAAACATTTCGTGTTGTCTCAGTATAACCATTCATGTCACATATATAATATAGAAACCATCAGCGAAACATAAACTTTAGTGAATTCATAAATGTCACTTTTATTTGAGCAAAACCATTCATACATATGTAAATATTCTTTCAGTTATGAGGCTTTTCTATAACGCATCCCCCTTCTGCATGGCGATGAGTCTTAGGTGGTAATCGCAAGATTGCGCAGATCCGCTATCATTAAGTTTGTACGAAATATGCTCCAATAGACACCTTTGTTTACCTTCTTCTTGTGATAAATTACTTTGGGACTCTGCTGTTTGTACGTTTAAATTTTTATCATTTAGAGAAGAAGGCAGGCTGAACAAATAAGTGCAGCGGGCTTTGTTATCTTTGTCGACAATTCCAGTCTTGAGATAAAGTTCAACGACCACGAAGCTTGATTGTTGCCTCCAAAGCATGCAACGAATTGCCTCCACGTAGTGGAGTAGCTATAGCGATTGTTTCCACTTTTCCCATGATATAGCTCCTCCGATATTAATAAAGCGTGCTGGCCAAATGTGGATTTTCTTGGTCCAAGAAGAATGTCATCAACATAGGACTAAAATAATAACTTACTCAGCATTCACTTGAATACCTCAAACTGGTGTTTCTTGAGAATTCATATGATGTAATAGTATTTTTAAACTTTAGATACAATTGTCGGGAAGCTTATTTTAGTCCATATATGAGCTTCTTTGGCTTACACACCAATTTTTCTTGTAATGATCACAAAACCATCTGGTTGATCCATATAAACTTCTTCCTGCAAGTCTCCCGACTTCAGCGGTTTTCATCCATTTGGTGAAACTCAGGATCATAATGAGCCACTAATCAAAACAGTCCCCAAGAATCTTCTTAGAAAGCTGGGAGAAAGAAAGGTTTTCTTTGTAGTTAACACCTTCTTTAAAGGTAGAGCCTTTAGCTGATACGACTGTGAAAGTTATAATGTGCCTTTAGGTCTCGTTTTGATTTTGAAGATCCATTTACAACCGACTGGTTTTGAACCTTTAGGCAACTCAACTAAGTCCCCGGACTTTGTTGATATCCATTGATTTCAACTCGTCTTTCCTGCTTATTGAACCATTTCTGAGATTATTTGCATTTCATGGCAGTTGAAGAAAGCGGTTAACTATTAATACTTAAGTCATTTCATGTTCAAATTAAGATAAACCCACATAATCATCAAAAGAAATAAATTTGGTCTTTTTACTGTCTTGTAGACTTTCTTGATGCTATTTCTTGTGGTTCATTTGACACTAGTTAGTAGTGATTTCATTGATATGGTCAATATTGATGGGTCCTTTATGTGGGACATTATTTTGAGGAGAAATAACTTTGATGAAACATAGATGTATTTATCATTGTTTCTCTTCCAGAATTCTGATTCGTGGTTTTCAAAATACACTTGACATGACCATTCTCAACGTCGTCATTACCGGTCTCAAGCCACTCTCGGCTACTATGGTTAGGACAATGAATATCTTGCCCCTTTGACTTTTACGCCACCCGATCAAATTACGAGTAGTTTCTTGAGATCGAGCTTCTTTTCATATGGATTATATATTCTTACTTCTGCTTGACAACCCCAAACACGTATATGCTTTAAACTAGGTTTCCTTTTTGTCCACAATTCATAAGGAGTTTTGTGAACAGCTTGCAGGTACTGTTAAAGCAAATATACCTTGATCTTTAATGAATATGTCCACAAAGACTGAAGTACATTGCTATTACCATAATACTCCTAAACATTTCTATTAGGAAATGCGATTCCGCGCTTTCAGTACACCATTTTATTTATGGTGTACCGGGCATAGTACTCTTTGTGCACATAACACTCTAAAACTTTGAAACTTGCAAATGGACCAGGACATTGTCCACACTTTCATTGTATTTACATAATATTCTCCCACTACATCACAATCTCATATTTTACTTTTGTATCTAACTACGCTTTCTACCTCGTCAATGAATACTTTAAGAATGTTCCTTTAGATAAGGACTTTTCATCACAATAGATATACATATTCATAACGTGAGTAATCATCAATAAAGGTAATGAAATACTTTTCTCCACTCAGAGATGGAGCTTCAAATGGACCACAAACTTCTAAATTGTGTCAATTCAAGAAGTTTTGTGCTTAACATGTGCTTTCATTGTATTGTGTTTGGTTTGTTTGCCTTTAATACAATCAACATTTAGAGTACATAAAATTCAATTGAGAAAATTCCACTACTCTCAACATCCTTTCTTTTAGATATGACCCAATCTTTTATGCCCACAAGCGAGTTATTATGTAGCCTCACGTTTACTATGACATGTTCAATATTAAACAAAGACTCCACAAATTTATTATCAAGACTAAAGCGATACAAGCCATTTATTAATGTACCACAACCATAATAGTACTTATTCTTAAACAAAGAAAATATCCGTTTCAAGAGCTTGACATTAAACATAGACTTCATTGACTTCCCAATGAAACAAGATTTAAAGCAATCGGGGAACATAAAGACACTTTTCTAGATCTAGATGACAATAAATTCAATGTAGAGTCCCAATTCCTTATTTGTACCTTCATCACATTCCCCGTAGACAAATACTTTTGAGTTCAGCACATGATTTAGTTGAAAGGAATCACATTAACATGAAAACATGAGTAGTTGCACAATCCCAACCACCGAATTATTATTAGGAACTTCAATAAGGTTTGATTCGAAAACAAGCGAAACAAAGTAAGTACCTTTCTTTTACAGTCATTCCTTTCTTTTTTGACGAATCCTTGAGTGTCAATCTTTTTACAAATAACATGATCCCTTCAAACAGCCTCATTAACTTTCATGATGGTTTTGTGATAATTTCTTTGAGGTTTTGTCCTTCCTTTTATTTCTTTTTTACGGTTTGGCCACACTCTGGCTCCTTCGTGAGCAATTGAGATGGATAAGTGATGTTTTATTTTCTTCAACCTTCTTCTCTTGAACTAACGTGGCCTTAATTTCTTGAAAGTTCCATTTTTCGCTTTAGAGTGTTATAGTTCACTTAGGCCGCCAAATTCGGGAGGAAGTGAGTTGATGATAAATTGGACGAAATGTCCATCGGTTCCATACCCATGATCTTCTTTCTTTGCTTTGTTAGACATGCTAGTCGGCATGATCATGAATGGGTTTGGAGCCGTCAGACTTAATGGTGATTAACTTCGCTCATGGAACTTCCCCAGAATGGACTTATCAATGATATCCCGATTGAGAGTACTCTTTTAGCTTTCATGAGAAATTCCCTTGCATTGCCGGTTTAGGCATGGATGGCTTAACATTTTCGACCATCGTCCTCTGTCAAATTGAAGCTAAACTGTTAAACGTTTCCAAAGATTCATAAGATGGATTTCGTCATAGATGCTGGTGTAGGTGATGTCAGCGGGGAATATGGTGCGATACTATTGCACCATCGGATACATTACTCAAGATAAAAATGGTTTGTTGGGACCGTTCATCATAGTTTAGACCATTGAATTTGATCATGGAGTTGCTTAAAAGAAAATAAATTTGTAAATTGCAAACATGATTGGAACTTGTATATTAACACTTTGACTTACTATAATGATTTAAACTATACAAACTTTAATAACATATTTAGCAACTAACCCGTTCTGAAAAAAAAAAAAAAAATTTCGATTCGGTGATTGGGTTCAAGATGATATAATTTTTTCGATGATAATATTATTTTGTAAACTTTGACTGAATTTCATTTATAATTTAGTAGTGTTTGCCTTGGAAGAATTTTATCTTTGAAATGGTTACGTGGAGATTTAAGTACGATAGCGGAGGATTCTTGAAAGCAAGAAACGGGACTCGGTTTTTTTAATATCTATTCATACATATCCTCAGCATCATCATCATCATCATAGCTTAAATGCTCTTTCCTCATTTTGGTAGAAATTAAAGCCTCCCACTTTAAAAACTTCATTTTCCCAACTACGATTGTAACTCAAACTCAAGATCGGTTGTAGAATATTGTTCTCCCAATATTCTCTTGGTTAAGGCCTTGACCGCGGGAAGGGAGCACGTTCCGTGATCGCGTTAGCCGTGAGGACTTTAGTAGAGGTGAGTACTTATCTATTTTATTACCTTATGTACTTCTTTTTAAATGGTATTTTTTGTCCTTGTATTATAATTATGTATAAGGGTATGCAGTCTTTGCTATAATTATGTGTGAATGAATTGTACCATGCGCTGATATGATTACGAGAATGGTATACATGTAATGGTTATGCAGTGCTGTGAGCCTAATATGATTATGTGACTCATTCTGCTGGCGTTGGAAGGGTGGTTTGAGGTGAAATGATGTTTGAACTCCCAAACATATTTCGTATTATGTGGCCTTGGCTGACACTTGGTATTATGTGGCTTTAATAGAGCACTTGTGGTATTGGCAGCATTATTTATGTGGCATGGAAAGCACTTGTGAGTGACTATGTGGCTTTGTCGGCGCTTGTGGTATTTATGTGACTTGAGGCGGTTGTGATTGATTCTGATTGTGTGATGTATTAATTTGTATGCTTTGCTATTGTTAGATAAAGTAGTTTGGTTATTGAGAGGTGTTCGATGGAGTTATGTATGATTTTGAGGTGACTTGAGTATTAGGATATGACCTTACTAGTTGGGACTACTGAAGGGATTAGGTGACTCTCTGCTTCCTTGCGGGATATGTGGCCTTCTTCGGCACTATACTACGGTATAGCGTGGGTATGATTCTCTTTGATCGCTTTCTTTGTGTGCATTGTCGAGTGGCCTATACGGTATAGCGTGCGGTATGATTCTCTTTGGTGACTTTCTTTGTGTGTGCGACACTTAAATTATTACGCCTCTACAGTATAATTTGATGCATGATTCTAACGTCGGCTTTTTCTTGTATTGCATTGTCGAAATTGTATACTACGGTATAAGCGTCTTGGGATTTAATACATCTACGGTATAGCGTGCGGTATGACTCTGCGTTTACTTTCTTTGTGTGTGCATTGTCGAGGTGGCCTATACTAGGTACTAGCGTGCGGTTTATTATCTCTGAGGTATAGCGTCTGAGTATGATTCTCTTTGATCGCTTCTTGTGTGCATTGTCGAGGTGGCCACTGCCTCTGATTATAAGCGTGCGGTATGATTCTCTTTGATCGCTTTCTTTGGCCTTTATTAGAGGTGGCCTATGCCTACGGTATAGCGTGCGGTATGATTCTCTTTGATAAAACTTCTTGTGTCGTTATTCGAGGTGGCCACATACTACGGTTATGGCGTGCGGTTTATTACATACAGGTATAGCGTGCGGTATGACTCTCTTTGATTACTTTCTTTGTGCATTGTTGATGTTATACTCTAGGTATAGCGTGCGGTGTGCCTTATACTTTATTGTATAAATTAAGTGTGCCTTATACTTTGTGTATAAAGTGCGGTTTGGCCTATACTACGGTATAAGTCTTGAGGAGTGTTCTTGATTTGTCCATTCCTGCAGGTGAAGCGGATTGAGTATATGCGTATTAGAGGATGGTATCTTGGTGGGGATATGAGATAGGAGGTTTGATGACTAGAGTTTAGTGGATTTGTTGAGTCTCTGTTTCATTTGGGTGATTGTGCTTATCGGAACCTACATTATATATTCATGTGTTATGTCAGGACTTCATGTGGAATACATGTTGTATGAGCTTTGCTCCAGATAATCCACGTATAAATGTAACTTTTTATTCATATTTGACTACGATGACTATTCCTAATCTTGTTGTTGTGCTAGCAGCAGTGCTTTTGATGGTTATACTTCATTTTAGCGTCGACCTTATTAAACAACTATTTTTTCTTCGAGGATACGATTGTTGTGCCGGTTGTAGCCTTAGAGGCATTCTTGTCTTTTGTTAGATATGACACAACATCTTAAGTGGCTAATGGATAAGGGCCTTTAACAGGAACAGTGGGAAGAAATTATAAAGCTGAAGTTTGCTAATTTGTCGATGATGTTGATGATATTTTATATATATGGTGGAAAAATGGATTCAAATGTCTTTAGAATATAAGAAATGCGGTAACACGCGACGATACCATGGAAATTAAATAAGTTAGGTATCTTAAATGGAAAATACGGGGAAGATAAATGCAATTCACTTAGGTTATCTGGATTCAGATATATTACTGAGTCATATTAAGAAATGCATATATTTGGAAGGTCTTCGAGGAACATTAGTTGTCATAGGAGAGTATGATTGTAAAATGGGGAGTAGTGCTAAAGTGAACTAAAGATAAATTGAGTTGTATATGCATGAGTTATGAGAGAGGTTAAGATATATGTTAAGTTATTGTGTGTTTGAGGTGTATATTATATTGAGAATTAGCTATACTTCAGAAAGATAATAGATAGAGAAATGCTAACTTGTAATTAAGGTGTGCGTAGGATTGTTGACGTAGTGTGGGTTATTGGTGTTGGTTAGAAGCCAATAAGGAAAGTTTTATTTTGTGGCGAGTAACCTATAAAATAATACTCTTAGAACCTGAAAGTCTACAAATAGGTGAAATCTAAATTATTCTTATTAAATGCGTCAGGTAGGTTAGCAATGCTATTTATTTTCAACTGACTTTTAGACTCCTGACTTCTTTATGGGCGGGCATTTCGTACAGGTTGTTGCGGATGACCGATATACATTGGCCGAGGAATAGTGCGTACCGCGAAGATGGCGATGGTGGCTTGAAGACCTGTGATTCTTTTATCTTCTTGAAGTTTAAATTGTATATAATTTTTATTGACTGGGTTATTATAACAAATTGTTTGATGTATTTATATTATGATTTTCAATGTTGTTGTACTATTGGTTAGTTCACCCGATGGAGCCCGAGGATTATATTGTTTATTATGATGTAAAGTCATTTTTTGTTGCTCAAGCCGTTGGTGACTAAAATGTCTGAGTTGGTGTGGTCCCAGCGCCGAAGCGCGCAGGGCGAGTCGTTCTGTAATATAAGTTCACCTTTGGGTAATCCTTAAACATGTAATCTTTCATGCAATAAACATATCAACGCTAAGTATGTTTATTAACAATTTCATCATATGCAAAAGTTTACGTGGCATGATAATGAGTTCAAATATTACATGTTAGAAATATTATAATCATGTACAATCGATAATATGTCTAATTAACTTCAATAACTAGGCCACTTTGGTGACTAACAGCTGAAACATATTAGACATTTATTTTCAATATAATAAAATATATCTATTTAACAATTAGTTTAGCCCGCTTTAGGCGACTAGCGAAACAATTTCAATAAACTGACTTTAAACTAATACCTCAAAATATTATTATCAAAATATTATGCATTAACATGAAATCAATTATCTATTTAATCATTTTATCTTGGCCACTTTGGTGACTAAGCAGAGCATTAAAAATAGATAATTTTTAGTTTAATAATCGTATTGGTGTAACTATTAGTTGAGATAAAATATACCGTTTAGCTAGGCGGCTTTGGTGCTTGACTTCATAATAATAGACCTTCTTTAGTTATCTCAAAATATTTATATCACAAAATAACTTTAATATGTTTCTAGCGTTTCTTTTCATCATATGCTCAAATCCGTGACATTAAATTTATAAAAGAAACTTCATTGAAACAATAAAACATGTATATATTGCATAATGCTTTATTAAATAATTGACCAACATATACATTTCTTATGTTATATATTACAATAACAATAAATCTTTATTATCAGAGATATAGTCAATATATTTAATATGCATCATGCGGAAGCAATAAAATAATTTAAAATTCAAAATAGGATAATATTGAATCTGTATGTAACCAATATTTTACATTATCATGATTGTACTTGATCATTCTAGTCATATCCCATTAATATTATTGGACAAGAATTCAGTTGGTATGTAAATATTTATTAAATATTATGTATCAATAAATATGACCTTTGTTATATTAAATTATACCAAAACAACTTTACTTACGGCAACCTCATTTTAAATCATGCAAATAAACTATTACGCCATATTATTCGGTTCATTATATGACAATATCTTTTTGTAAGTGTTCCGATTTGCTGCTCATTGCCAATATATTAATTTGAATGTCATAATCGAGTCGGAATTCATGATTATGAAAACAAATACCATGAGTGAACATATGAAAGAGTATTTAACCATGCTCATGATACCAATTGTAAGCATTATACTATTATTTGGATGCTACACTCTAAATATAAGAAACAACAACACAAGAGCATTGTGATCCGTTATAAATGTGTGATGAAAGGCAGAACTTTAGCTTTCCTTTTCTCTTATCTCCTCTTAGACTTCTTTTAGTTTGCTTTTAGATGGGTGTTTTGCAAGAATGCATGAAGGCTCCACTTTATATAGTGTGTCTAGGATAACAAAGATTGTTTTTAATGGCCTCCTAATTACATTCTTAAATCCAATTTTAATGAGGAGACTAGAGAGGGTTGGAATTTAAACACTAATTCTTTAACTTTAATATTTTAATAACCATCAACTTAAATCCCTTAATAAAGAATTAGACTTTTCATATTATATGAACCATAATATCTTAGAATAATATAATAATCTACTTGACCTCATCCGTGCAGCAAGACTAAAATAGTATGGCTAAGAAAATGTTTTGTTTTTGGGAGATGATTGGATGGTTTTAAAGTCTATTAAGCAGGGTCTGCCTACTGGTTTGCCAGTTGTGCTATGGTGTGCGTTAGGTTTATCGAATGGTGTCCTAAAAGAGGATGTGATTGTTTTGAAGCTGGGTTTCTAGTGGGATGGTGTTTTCCATGGACTGATCAAGCTAATAAGATTCAGTGTTTATCTCACAATGATTGCAGAGGAACAACAAGTAACAATAATGGTTCAAGCTATTGCATTCGAAGTATTGGTGCTCATGAGCAGATGTTTCTATATCATCGAGAGATTGCAAACAATCATGCACAACTTCAAATTTGGCATGAACCATGTTGAATAATATACATATACATGACATATATATGCAACTACATATATAGTAAAATAATTGTGTTGCATATTTGGAATATGTGATCACTTGCATATATGTAACCTACTACTTATTTCAGAATTTTTAGTTATTATTCTAGTTATTTTCACATCAATCAAGAATGAATGACATTTTATAAATATACTGATAATAAATAAATCTTTAATTTGACAGATATATTGACCATTAAGCTTTTATTACATATACATTAAATAGATACTTAAAAGGAAAAATCAATCAAATGTTGTATTGAAATTCCAAAATAAAAAATATTTTAAAATAAATTTATTTTGCTAGAATGACAACTAAAAAAAATCAAAGGAAATAGTAAAAAACGATAGTGCATAAATAAATTCTTCATCACACAGCTAATGATGAGTTCTGTTTTGATTTTTGGTAACATATATCACGGAACGTAATTAATAATGATAAGTTACATAGAAGACAGAATGGAAATGTTGCAAAACAATTATATGGCTGAAGCTTTGTTATTATTTTGATCAATGATTACAAAGGTAAGCTACTGTATTTATAGGACAAACTAATAATAATCTCTCTTTCTATCATCTGAGGTTTCGATATATACAAAGAGATTCGCTTTCATCAACATAGCTAACCTTATCACTATATTAACAATGCTACAAGGTACTACAATTCTGGAGAGACTCCTTATCTGACTCATTTTGTAGACACGGCTTAACAAATAAGAACATGAAACCAACATTTATACGTTGTTCGCTTCGGCGTAGGGCGTCCGTAGCGGTTAGTTATTCATAAAATAATGGTCTTTGGGATCTGAGATCAAGTCTTTTAAACTTATATTATATTTTGTGTTAAAATCTCTATTATATTCCATTAAAATCATAATGACATGTGTCTTATATATTTATTTTCAAAAGATAATTTTAAAATAAAACGAATCTTGTGATTTGTAAGGAAATTAAACAAAAAATATAGGAAAAACATACTCCGTATAATCTTGCAAATAAATAATATTAATGAATTCATACAAATTATAATCTAGACCATGTTTGAACCTTACTTAATAATCTAGTAATATCTAAATGACTTGGAACATAATTTAGAATCAAATTTAAAATTCGAAAGATCAAGTGCCTAAGATTTATCCGCGGCGGTGGGTGTCGAATTTGACAACTTATATCGCAGCGTCGATAGCACGCTTAAATAACATCCACTTTTTTACCCAGCTGACGGTGTCGTTCGAGAGGTGTCAATTAATTTCTCTTGTGGCGTCGCTCCAATATACCCACATATATTTTCAGAACTTTATTTATTTCATATATAATTATTAAATTTTATAATTACTACAACAATTGACATGAAAATTAATTAAAATTGAAAAAATATTTATTTTTTAGTTTCAAAAACTATTTAATACATTAACCTATTACATAAATTTTAATAACATATTAATGATACTCAGACTTGAGTACATACATAATAAGCAAACATCATTAAAAACGTTTTTTGTGTGCAATAAAGCACAAACCAATGCTCCTATTTATAGAGCTCGAAAAATAAAAATAATGATATAATTTTTTGTTTTTAATATTATAATTATTATTGCAAAAAACTATTTTAAAATTGAAGTGAAAAAAAAAAAATAGGGAGGCCGATCACTGTACACCATGTGGGCCGCTTAGCGAGAGGTGATGGAAGACTTTCTTTTTTATTGCTTATGGACCCACCATTTGGTGCAAAATAAGATAGTCTTGAGGATCAAATTTTGATCCATTTATGAGGTGTTAAATTTGACCTTTCGGTGATCCACTTTCTTTGTATGAAATGATCTCTCTTAACACACAATTGATCGCCTGAGGATAGTGCGAGATGTTTTGCGGCGATTCCGAAAATTGATATTTGCGGTTGGTGGATTAATTATAACTTGCGTGCTATGCGATAAAAATTACTCCGTATATACTACTTGGCCGGTAGCTAATAAAGCAAATGAAAATTCTAGGTAATAAGTGAAGAATTCTTATAGAACTGATGAGAAATAACACTAAATACCAACAAGAAAACAAATTTCTCTACTTATGTTATATTTTTGCATCAGTTTGTTAGTCGTTCTAATAACATCTTTCATCTCAATTTAATGTAACATCCCTTGTAATTAGAAATTTCTTATGGAATTGTTTCCGATCGGCTTTTGATTTTTAATTAGAGTGTTAAATGAATATGATTATGTGTTGGTTATTATTGATTGAGATCATACAAACTTATTTTTAATCAATCTTTCAATGATTCACCGAAAAAATCTTTGGTACCATGCGTCTTTCCAGTAAGTTGCTAAAATTTCGTTTACGTAAGCCAGTCCCAACAACCACATGAATAAATAATATTCGCAATTGACCAATGCATATATAAATTATATTTGATTTCAATTTTAAATAAAATCTCAATTTTTAGGCTCTAATTAAATTTTCGAAGTGGTTTCGATGAAATAAACTCTAAAATGGAAGAAATTCCCCTTAATTGTCCATTTGTCCCATCCCAATCTAAGGCAGTTACTTACCTTTGCAGATTAAGTTTACTAAAATTGTTTGTTTTGGCGGATGATGAAATAGATGCAAGTCTTTGGCAGTCTCCTGAACTGGTTGTGTTCTTGTGTGCTTTTCAATATAGTGCTAATTTGTATTAACTTTCTTAAATGTGGATTGATTAATCATTATAGTTGGTTGAGGTTGATCGGGGACTTGACCATCATCAACTAGAGGTGACCAACATTGACCAACGTTGGCCGGTCAACATAAAAATTTATAAAAGTATCCAAAATACATTTGTACTTATACCAGAGTACATTTATACTCTACATATAAATATATAAATTTTTTAACGTTAGAATATATTTGTAATCATTTTTTGTTCATAAATTTCATTCTAAAATACTTTTGTACATACATGTATTAAATTTTTAAAATAAATCAAACTACAACAAGTTAATACAGTTAACACCGTAAATATGTTAACACCGTAAGAACGTCCTTCTGGTTTACTTGATTGTGCTATGGTGTGCACTAGGTGGATTGAGAATGAGTGGTGTCCAAAAACAGGATGTGATTGCTTTCAAGCAATATTTCTAGTGGGATGGCGTTTTCCATGGACTGATCATCCTATGATTCATTGTTTATCTCACCGTGATTGTGGTGACATAGCAAGTAACAATGCTACAAAGAGACGGGTTATAGTCCTGTGTAGAATTTTAACTGTATAAATATGTGTAGCCAAAAATATTGAAACGGTCTCCATAATAGCTCCATTATTCCCGAGGAGGTAAAAATGAATTATTTGTACATTTTAGTTTATATACTAAATATATTTAATAATTTGTGCATTAGGATTTATATGTACAAAAATATAAATAGATCAAAAAGTCATAAAATATAATATAGATTATATAAAATAAATTCACATCATAAAATGTAAATGTTTGTTCGTTTTATATATCTTGAAATATGTTAATAATTTTATGCGTGGTTTTATAGCTATCAATAGATTTGTACAAAATTTTAAAAATATATATCAAACGGAATTTGTGTAAAAGTACAAAAAACATTGGCTTGACCCCAACGGCCTCAACTGGGGCCGTTTAGCCTAAGCTGTTAATAACGGCCCAGTTGAGGTACAAAATATGAATTATTTCTTCGGTTTTATATGTACCGAAATATGTTAATATTTGTGCATTGGTTTATATGTACAAAATATCAATAAAACAAAAGCGCAAAAAAATATAATAGATTCGTGTAAAAATACGAAAGCATTGAAGCTTTGCCCAGCAACGACTTCCAATGGGCGTTCACGAATTACATAATTACGCATATAATTCTACATATAACTAACTTTTAGAGACTGCAAATTGGCTAAATTTTGGCTTTTGCGTATCATCAGAACATACATTTAAATAATCTTCGAGATTTTCATAAAAATAATATTGTTCCTTTTTCATATAATAATTTTGATTTGCAAATTACTAATGTTATCATTCATGGAAATAATAATGTGAATGTATCTCGAGAAAAATAATATTACCTTCATTTCAAATTAATTGACTTTCTGCTTGAAACTTCTTTAATCATCAATTACTTTTATGTACATTATGAAAAATTACAAAAAAAAATATTATGAAATTTTTTAAACCAAGACTAATGATGTCAATTTTATATTTTTGAATTAGTGAATAAAAAGTAATTTGTAATTAAAGCTTTAACATACGATCCCAAACGTCAATTAATTTAAAATGAAGTACTGCGTAATAATAATCACACGACTTCAAATTTGGCATTCACCATTACTAGACATATATCTTGTATAGTTATTTTGTGTATTCACACATTATACCGATCTGTGAATATTAGCTCAATAGATATTTCACTATATATTGTACACATTATTGATGAATAACAAGAGAGGAATTATTTCATTCTACATGGGATCGGAACGATATGAAGCTAGGGCAGCAAATAATATATTATCTTTATATCTGAGATGTTTAACAACTTTGTGATTACAATTTTTCGTTTGGCCGAGTGTTATTTCTCATCATGTTTCCTCTCTTGTTATTCATGAATAATGTGTACAATATATAGTGAAATAACCCTCTTGGGCTAATATTCTGAGACCATCTGATATTAATGAATACACAAAATAACTATACAAGATATATGTCTAATACCACACCTCAAGTTAGGAGCATGAAGATCGTGAATGTCTAACTTGCGAAGTAAAAACTCAAATTGACGCTTTCCCAGTGCCTTAGTGAAAATGTTTGCAAGTTGATCATTAGTAGGTACATGAGTGGTAAAAGGAAATAGTCCGTCGAAGATAGCGTCCCTTAGAAAATGACAATCCAATCTCGATATGTATTGTGCGTTCATGGAATATTTGTGCTAGATACAAAGCCGGCATTGTCACTCTTCAATTTTATCGGTTAGAGGATGATCCGCCCTAAAAGCTAACAAACCTTTTAGCCGACTTGATTAGCGTATCGCGGCCATAGACTTGTATTCTTGATTGAAGGCAAGAGGAAACCAATCATCTAACTTCTTTGTCTTTCAAAGAAATGGGAGAATCGCCATGAAATACAATCAACTTGGCTGAATGGCCGGGTGGAAAGCTGGCCCAATCGAAATCCACTTTGAAGCACACGTATACGAGTCACATTTTGTGCTCAAAAGAATACATGACTGGACACTGAGATGTTCACAACACGTGGGCGGCAGACAGGTGAATCTGACTGACCATGTAAAACGAGAAATACATGAGCTGAAAAATACAATGGGGACAAAGACAATGATAACCGTTCCATTATGAATAATTGTACTAGTTGCTCGATTGGAGTATTTAGAATCGAAATTTTGAAGTTGAATCGTTGGAATCAGATGATCGGTTGGTAGTGCATTTAGGTATTTAGATTTTAAGTTGTAATCGGGTGGTACTCATGTGTTGGGGGATTAGAAGTTAAATTTATATTAGGATTATTGTTAAATAGAACGAGAATTAGCCTTGAAAACCCGAGCGAGAAAGTGAGGAATTGCGAATATTTTAGCCTGAGGATTACAGTTGTATCCTTATCTTCTCATCATTTTCACCACCCAGCTTCCCATTTTCTTCTTTTCTTCTTCTCTTAGGGCAGAAGCTTAGGTCATCCGCCCCCCACTCAATTTTTCTTCGTTTTT
The DNA here is from genome assembly GCA_019722365.1 of Lithospermum erythrorhizon. Classification (NCBI taxonomy): domain Eukaryota; kingdom Viridiplantae; phylum Streptophyta; class Magnoliopsida; order Boraginales; family Boraginaceae; genus Lithospermum; species Lithospermum erythrorhizon. The sequence continues at coordinate 120,905 of JADFUC010001470.1, forward strand.
CTACCGCTTGATTGTCGCCCCAAGGCTGTTTGTGAATCATCTTCTCCTCGTCCATATCTAGGTAAGAAAGAATCGAATCTCTTGGGATATTTCTTGAGTTTTAAGGTTGACTTTCCTTGGATTTGGTTGACTTTTAGATCTTGATTTATTATGGTGCAAGTATTATCTAGGGTATGGGTGGGAGTTAGCGATGATTTTGAGTAGTTTTTGAGGTTAGAAAGTGGTGTAAGTTGCATGTTGACTTTTGTTGACTTTTCCTAAATTGACATTAAATGGTAATATGAGGTTAAAGGACTTTGATATAGTTGTTTTGGATATATAGAATTGTGTAGTTTGAATGGATAGGTAGAATTTTAGTTGAAAGTTTGGGAAAGTTAGTATAGCTTTCGTGATTGAGATTGGAGGTTGTATTTAATGGATTAATTAGTTGTCAGAATGATTATTGGATTGATTAGGAATGTGCTTGAAGTGTTGTTGTTGTTGGGGTAATAATGTAATGACCGAATATTGAAAATACTGGTTATGTTGGAATGTTAGAAGGGTATATCAATCTTAGGGATAGGATGATTGCTTAGAGTTGAAATTGAATCGTGGGGCATTGGTATAACACTAGGACATATATAGATGTTAAAGAGAGGTTATTCTACGAGATGTATTATGATATAAATTCTTTGAATAGGAGTTGAACTGGATCAGCAGTTCTTTGAGAGTTATGATTACTACTTTTAGGCTCAGTGGAGTACAAATCTCACGATGGGGACCTTTCATATATATTATGTTATATATATTACATGTGATATCTTGGGATTATTCTGATATGTGTATTGTGTGATTGCAGTTGTCTTATGTGTAACTTTGATTTATGATTCATCGATGAAATAATTCAGTTACAGATTTTAATATGAGATAATTGAGATTATGATTCATATAAATTAAAATTATTAAAATGATTATGATTTATATCGTAGGATAGTTGTGAATATGATTCATGTTATGAGATTTTTATTGGTGTGTCTTGTGATATCTTGATGTGTTTTGATTGCTTTGTGTATTTACTTCGCCGGAGGTCGATTATGTGGAGGTGGATTCCACCATGTGTTTGGGATTTGTTTTGAGTGGATTCCTCATGTATGTGTGTATTATTTGGAGGTGGATTCCTCGTGTTGTATTATTTGAGTGTATTCTCGTTTGATGCCTTTACATTCTTTGAAGCCGAGATGAATATGTTATTTATAGCGATGAATAATGGTTTGGTTGGGACAAAGTATTTTATTATTAATGTCAAATGAAGTCTTTTTAGTATTCAGTTGATGATGACAGCCCAATCTCAGGCGGCCGGAGCAGGAATGGATTACAAGACAAATATATGAGTCTACAGATGTTTCTTCTTGATTACGGACAACTTGATACCAAGAAGTGCTTTGAGGTTGGGGACAGAGAAGCGAGGAACTAAGATATCCTTTTGAAACTAGTCAATGCCGTGAGGAATCGTTTGCGAGATAATAAATCATCAACATAAACTAACACATTGATCCGAACATGGTCTTTTGATAAAGTGAACAATAATGTTGGGTGAATCATACTTCTTCAATGATGTTCTTAGCTTGGGAAACCAGACAGGTTGGTTTAAGATACATATAAAGACTTATACAACTTACATTGTCTGGTTGCCCTTAGAAAATCCAAAAGAGGTCCCGTGTAAGAGCGTTGTAAACATCCATCGTGTAACTTCAATTTTAGCGAAAAAACGTCTGTGACCATTTAGCTATTTGGGCGAAAGTATCATTGTAATCGTGCTCTGGGCATGATTAGTCAGCTTTGAACCTTTCAATCTTTGCCATCCCGGGTTATATTTGATCTTATAGGTTTCTAACGATCTGTACGCTGGGAGATTGTACCCATCTTAGCGTGCAGATTTATCCTCCCAATGCAGGATATCTCCTTTTGTCATTTCACTCTCCATTGGGGATGTTCATTGCTTATTTGAAGAATTTTGATTGATACAGAGTTATAGATGCAAGAAAATTTATGTGTCTAGGATGGGATGAGGAGGCGATTCAAACAGGAAAATATTGAACATAATCATGTGTAAGAGATCTTTAGATGGAGTGCGATTAATCCGATGGGCCAATGATCCAAAATACATTTGAAAATAATAATTAGGCCCCCAGACACATTGAATATCGCGATGCTAACACTTCTGACGTGTGCATTAATTGTCTATCAACCAAGGCAAAATTATAAAAACTTCAACCTCACGAGGTAATGTCCCAAGCGATAGTAAGTGGGTGCACCCGCAAGAAGATGGAGTGCTGATAGGATCCCATAAATATGGGATTAATTCAGGGGCAGGGCAACATACTAGTAACAAAGGAATCTACAATGCAGCTTAGCACGATGACAAGCATGGGTCCGTATAAGACAAATGTTATTGATAAATTGAACTATCAATTCAAATTATAATTGAGCGGACCAGAGAATAAATTGCAGTTAGACTATAAGATTGTCATGCAACAGGCTTGGAGGCCTGAATTGAACTTTACCACGTTTGGTAGCATTAACAAATTTCATTTGGAGACGTGGGACCAACGGTGTATCAAAGCCTTAGATTCGGCGCGTAATATCACCAATCGCGCGGTAAAGTACGGAATTAATTACTCGGGAAGTGAAAAGTTTACCCGCTCAAGCGATTATCAAAACATAGTTAAGAGTGCCAAGTAGAGTAAACACTTTGGTCGTGGCGGTAGATTCAACGGTATAGGCAGACAGCGTTAATGGGTGGCGATGCCCGCTTTCAAGCGATGCCAGCGCGTGTGTCCGGCTCAAGTAACTCAATCGCTTTGCTTGACACACCAAATAGGTGTTCTACGTAGCGCACCGGGAGGGAGGTTGGTTCAAGGGCTGGGTTTTGAAGAATAAATGGAAGAAAAAATCTCTTCCCAGATGATAGGGAGGTGATTGCGATTTCTACCAATAAGCAACTCGTTAAGAAATGCTTAACCGTTAACTTAATTAGATCTATATGCTTCTAATTAAATAATGAGTCACTAGTGAGTTGTTTATTGGCTTCAGTTGGCAAATACTAACGAGTCGCTATCAAATAACTTATCAAGTTATTCATCAATTTGATTGCTTAATTAATAAAACTTGTAAGTTTGTAATTGATGTTCATCAGTATATATTTGACAAATATATATTGAAATACATCTTCGATTTACAAGTCTTGTTTAATTTCATATGAAATATAATTTAAATATCATTATATTTATTGGCGGCACTTTCTATGCTTTCAGATAATAGTAAGTTGTATAATAATAATTTGACAGGTTACTATTATTATAACGATTAATGAGTAAAAGATCTAACTTTTGTCCTCACTAACCCTTAAATTATCATGAGAACCGAACTAGTAATGTAATTGCAGATGGTAATCATTTAACCAATTTGACGGATTGTCTATGATTATTCACTGATGGGCATAATAAAGGAATCGGTTCATTGGTTTCGACAACACTAGACTTGATCTTGCACATGTTGTTAGTGTTATCAGTAGGTTCATGGCTGACCTGAAGAAAAGTTTGTAGGCATGCTGTGAAGAAGGGTTTTGGGTACCTACGTGTGGTCTTTGTTATGGTGGTGATAGTGGATTGTTTAATTTAAAGGATACTACGATTCATTATCTTTGGAGATGTAGGCTGTAGAAGATCTATATTGGATATGGTTTAATCAGTTGAGAGGACGTTAGTGATCACGGGGCACATCGCGACAGGCTATATTGTGGCAGGTTGCAATATGTTTAACCAGGATCGAGGTTCATATGATGGGATAAAGCACATTGATATCTGATATCATTTAGAGAGGTGAAAGGATTAAAGGTTTTGTCTTTACTTGAATAACCAGGTGATATGTTTCACAGGCAGGTTCCATGAGCAAGTTTCCGCGTGTGTGGACTTCTTTGAATATTGAGTTGTTAGTTGTCAAGTGGCTGGGGCTTCTCTGGGTCCTCTTAGACATCTATTAATATACGGTACATCTGATGCATTATTACATCGGTGCATTATTTTGAGCATTTTGTTTTTGTTTATCGATATACGTGGAAGATTCAGTGAGTGGAGATTTATTGGAACTGCATCTTTGTCCTCTTAGCTTACCATAATATAGGGTTTTACTGTACCAAATAGCTTGAAGTTTAGTAGAACTATTAACATTAAACTTGACTATTTCTTGTAATCTGTTTCATCCTCATTTATAGTGAAATTTAAATTGGCTTCTGCTTACGTGGATTGAAGATCTATGTAGTTAGATATATCACGTTAAATTTTCGGTATTATTTATTTTCTTCTGTATTTCTTTTACTTAATTTTGTTATCCTAGTTTCGCATCTGTTATAACAACTACATATGTATTTAGTAAATTAGTAATGGTCTGTGATAAGGACACACTGGTAAGATTTAATTCCTGTAAGTATGAATTGCACTAAAACCTCCATAGATAAGGGGTTTTAGAGAGTTGTTGTAAATACGGGTCTAAACTCACAAAATAAAGGTAACCGAAGTGCTGACTTTGGTAGGGACCATTTATGCAATGTTTTTCAATTGTGGGAAATTGGGAATCAAAGTGGGATTCAAGTATTGTTGGGGACTACATCTTATATATTAGTGGGAATCGAACGGGAATTCAAGCATTGTTTCGAAAACAACCTTCTTGTTATCGCGGAAATAAAGGACAAATGGTTAATAGATATGACCGACTGGACATAAGGCAGGACAGGTGTCAAATTTGACTTCTCTGCCAAATCGGGGCAACACCATCAAATAGCACCCACTTTTAGCACTTGACCCACAGGGTGTTATTCGAGTGTCAATTAATTCTAACTTAAATGCTCCTTTATCTTCATTTCACAAAATATATTTTTTTGAATTTCAAAAATTCATAATAGCACTAATCTGAACAATAGAAAAGTGTGTAAAATATTCAAATTTTTGGATGTGAATGAAATAAATCAAATCTGTTATATACTAGGAAATGAAAATAGTGGTATATTTTTTAAATTTTTATTTTGATTAATTATTGTACAAAAATGATTTAAAAAATAAGAGGGAAAAAAATAAAGACAACTACTAGAAATTTCCTTGAGTAGGCGCCATTTATTAACCGATTTTTGTTTTGTTTAGTTTATTCTCAGGTGGGGCCAGTAGAGAGTGCCAAAAAATTTAGCACGGATCAAATATTGATCCGATCTATAAAGTGTTAAATTTGACACTCGATTGATCGTTGGTGTGTGAAATGTCCACGCTTTTGACACACAATTGATCGATTGTTGGTGGTGTAAACCCGAAAATCACTAGGACCGCGTAAAACAAAAGCGGTTTAATTGGGCTAGTGCAGCCCTAAAATTTGAATATTTTACTACGTATCGCTATTTTAGCACCCTTTTTAAATTTTCGCTAAATGGCGCTCACATGAAAGACATTAATACCCCGTTTCACTCACATTTCCAATCTCGCTCTTTTCCAAATCATTACCGCCCGTTGCCCACGCTTGCTTACCGGCCCGCCCATCCCCAAACACTTTGTCCATTCTTCAGCGCCCCGCTTTGCTCTTCTCTTACGCGCCCCGTCTGCCAGTTAAAGAAGTATTAGAGAAGAGAAGGTCGCATTTAGGGTTCCTACGGGGAAGAAGTCAGCGATTCAGTGGAAGGGAGGAATCGCATTATTCAGTGGAGCAGCTGAGGGTGGGGAGGATAAATCTGAAAACTCGGGGGAGGGGGTTCTGATGGTGTAGGTGGTAGTGGGAGTGAGAGGGGTTGTGTGGTGGGGGTTGAAGGTTGGTGTGGGTATTGAGGCGCAGAGAGGGTTGCGGTGGTAGGGTGGGGAGTTTATAGTTGTGGGGTGATGGTGGGGATGGGGGTTGCGATGATGGTGGTGTTGGGTGGGGGGGTGGGATGGTGATTTGGAGAAGAAAGGAAAAATAGAATGAAAATAAGAGAATTGTTCTTTTTTATCTTTTTATAGGAAGTTGTGCCATTTAATATAAAAAATTTGAAAGAATGTTAGAAATTGATAAACTTGATGAAAATATGCCATTCTCCAAAATTTCTCAAAAGCTCTCTACATAAGCACCAAATAAAGTCATCATATTGTAAAGTGAGATACATAAGCACCTGATTAATCCAACATGTGCATGTGACTTAGATTCTTCAAATTAATAAGAGCAAATAAATAACAAAGTTGAGATATTATCTCTGTATGACTGACCCGCATCCATATGTACAAGTATAAGCATGAAGTTTCTTTCCAAGTTATATATCAAATACTTGGAACCAAAATTTCAGTTGTATAATAATTTCTCAACCTACTACATAATTCTCCTAATTTTCCCCCCCTGTTTTGTTCTGCTTAGTATGTATATACTTTTGGTAATATGAATTCTTGTCCTAAACTTGGCATGAAGCCTCTCCATAATATTCAAATAAACTCTTCCTTTCGAGAGTGCTCGATTTTGCTGCAGAATTGGGCACCTATCTTGAATGCTGATAAGTCTCAGGAAAATATCTCAGCATCAGTGTGTGTTTTGCCTTCATTATCAAGATGAAAAGGCCATAGCATGGAATGTGCATCAGCCCAACAGATAAATAATTATAATAAACTTAAACAATTACAAAGTAATTACAAAATATCATCAGCAGGATACAATAAACAGAATGTGCAAGGAAAACTTGAACAATTAAGCTACCATAAACTACTAGCAATTGGATGAATTTTGTTTTTGGGGGGGTGTATACAGTTAAATATTGCACAGCGATAATGCCATTAGGTTGTTAAGAGAGACCATCAAACCAAATGCAGTTTTGCAGTGAGGACATACCATATTGGAGAAAACGAATTTTCCAAATCAAGGAATGGATATGGCCACCTGTTTCAAGAAATTATAGGAAGGTTGTCAAACGAGAACGACGAACAACTGACATTCTCGGAGGACCCACCATAGAAGCAGAGGAAATGGTACAATTATGAACCAAAAAACACAATCTGTCAGCATCACTGCTCCAGCATTCATCTGTTCACAAGCAATAATGTTTTAACTGTTAGCTTTATGGTTCCTCTACTCGCAATGTATTTGCTATGGTTTCTTCTTTTAAAACTAACTAGATGTCCTTTTTATGGACTAAACAATCCTCTTTTTACATTTGGGATAAGTGGAACCAATTTAGATGTTTGTATCCAAAAACATGTTTGAAACTTACTATTTTGCTTCCTCTACAATATATAATTCCAAAACCATGATACCACAAGAGAATGTTAATCAAGCCTGGGGAAACTAAATAAAGTTCATCCAACTAAATGAAGAAAACAAGAAAGCTTAGAACCAAAGAAAGAAAACTCTCACACTAGTTTAGGCAATTTTGTTGTGCATGAATACCTGAAAAATTATTTGGAAAATGTAACACCAAAATCCAGCAATTTTACGAGGTGGTTCCTCGATAGGCCCCAATGATTTTGCTATGACACCACCAGAATGTGCTGGTTGCATTCGATTTGAGCCTGTATATGCACCATACTCAGGGTCGAACCTCTGACTTCCAATTCTTTTGGAGGCTCCATGTGCACCATTCTCTTCATCGAATTTTTCATTTAGAATACTCGATCCACCAATGTTATTATGATATTGGAAACATCCATACATAGACAATACACTTCCAAGCTACAACATTAAAGTTTTTGATTTAGCCGCAGGGCTCAAGGAAGATACAAGGATAAATCAAAAGTGAATAAATATGGCTAAATACTCACCGCAAAATAGATTGTAATCAATGTAAACGTCCACCTAAGAATTCAAGTGCCAAAAATTAAATTGTTAGCTCCTCTCAATTTATGATGTTCTTAATGCAAAAAAAGCAGAAAAATAACTTACTGAGTATAGTAGTAAAAGATAGAAGGTCCATCAACAGTAGCATTCAGAATGAGCATCAACAAAAGAACAATGAAGGCAACAATCCGAAAACCAAGAAGCCAACCAGGATGTAGATTTTTAAGGCATGGCCTCCAAACTTCATCTTCATAAAGCATTCCAGGGGGGTCTTTCTCTGATTCCCTGCTTCCATTTTCTTCTGAATCGTCGCCATGGCCTCGCCTTTCATACTTTGAGATTAAATATGATGCGAAAACCAGAGACATCAATAGCCAAATCGTGCAAAGTAAAACCCGCCAGTTGAACCAGTAACTCGCGGTCGTTGTATCAGCAGTCATTACTGGCTGATAAGAACTACCCTTTGGAGATCCTGTGAAAAAACTCATCTTTATTACACCCCACCCTCCTTGATTCCCTCTTTCAAAACTCACAATCCAATTCAGTGTATATAAAAAAAATGATAATAAATGGAAACTTTGTGCCAAAGATTTGGCTGAATAATGAAGAATTAAAGAATCAACAGAAACAGAATGAACATTGACCAAAGAATAATTATATCCACAATTTAAAAATGGAAGCTTGTTAGGAGTATTGGAAGCTGTCTCAAAATTAATGACCAAAAGCTATAGTTTAATATGCAATTGTATCACACAGATTAATAATGTGATTCAAATGCTAAACATGTGAAGTGAAAGTTCAAGAATGTGAAAAATGTGAAGCAGAAATTCATCTTCATGAGAAATCTACTAATAATAGTCAAACCAACCAAATTCTTGAACTCCAATAAATCCATGAACTAAAAAATAGGAAAAGCAGAAACAGAGTTTACATGAAGAAAGTAAAAACAACCCAGTTTATAAAAATGCATAAAAATCAAGAAAATGTAGAAATTGGACAACATATCATCAGAAAGCAAACATGATTCCAAACTTTCAAAACTTATTTTCACAGGAAGACATAAATGAAACAATATTAATATAATAAAAAGCAAAAAGGTGAGCAGGATTTATTACAACAAAAGAAAAGTTGGGATACTTACAAGAAAAAAGCAGGCTATTGTTGTGGTGTGCAGAACAAGGATGCCTTCTTTAGCTTCAAGGGCTCCAAAATTATTCTTGCAACATAAGTTTCTTTTGTACAAATTATTGTCCCAATATATAGTGAAGATAATGTAGATACTCAAGTCACAATCTATATATGCCCATGCAGACCATATTTACAGCCCATGAAATTATTTGACCCATCCCAAATATGGATCTGGCGTTGAACAAGGCTAGCGTCTTATATTATTTACGTATTTTATTTGGAAGAACTAAACCCACTTACATGTAACGCAGTAATGGGGTATGTCGGTATTGTAACTCCACTTCTTTTTAATTAACGGTTTTAGTTTTCGAATTCGACCATACTATTTTTTTGAGTTAACGTTTTTAGTTTTCGAAACGAAATTTAGAGAGAGAGTAATGTTTTGACATGGGCATGTTTTTATTTTTTTATGTGTTGGAGTGAATGAAGATTCGGTTAAACATGAATAGTTACAGTTGTACAGACGCGACCTCCCACATGAAGGAATAAAGCTGTGTTGAAAAGGGAATGGCATCAAGTATGGTTTATGACTTAGGACTATGTTGACGGTTATTAAAATGTTGTTTTCAGAAATCATGATAGGAAAGAAATTGTAACCATTTTTCTGACAATTTAGTCAACTTGTAATAACTTTGATTGCATTCTTGTTTTTTAAGATGAAATTTTTACAACTAATAATTTTTTAAACACGTTGTGAAAAATTAAAAGAATATAATACTATAACAATATATTTAAAGTGATCCAAATATATAAATTCATAATTATTAAAGTGAGGAATGAAAATTTATTATTGGCCAAAGTTATAGTACATAAAAAACATGATTGGAACTAACAAGAAAATAATGAATAATTCAAATTTTGGATTAACCTCACTAGAAGGTAGGTGTTCATCAATTTTATTTGCAAACAAATAAATATTGATTCGGATACATATATTTAGATTTACCCTTAACTTTATAGTATGATTTGAGCCTCATGAATTGGTACATAACCAAGTGAATATCCATCTCATATTTTGGTAAAAAAGAATTAGTTTTAGTGTTTTCCTTATGAACATTGATTATTGCCCAAAGTTAATCAAAACAATTACATGTTGAACGCGTCATTACAACTGTCAATTAAATTGAAATAAATATTGGTTCGGATACGTATATTAACATCTTCCCTTAATATTATAGTATAATTTGTGTTTCATGAATTGGTACATAATAAAGTAATAAAGTAAATATCTATCTCATATTTTGGTAAAAAGGAATTAGTTTCAGTGTTTTTATGATTGAACCATGTCTTAAAAATGGTAGGGTGATGGTCATGGGTCTAGTCTTAGTCAAATCCTCTTTTTCGGTTGGAGAGGGGTCAAGTTTGGTTGATATTGTTTAGAAGATTTAAGTGAACATTTTTCCATTTATGGCCAAGTCATTGCTTTACTTAACAAGCCACAAATCATGGACAAATAATATGGTTGTGATTACTTGCACTTGACTTCTTGCAACTACTTCCAAGGCAAGATTGATATGATAATTTCTTCATGCAAGTCAAGAGGATCATCAATATAATATAATTAAACTGAAAAGACCAATCATAGAGTTGAAACTCAAAGTACTTCTAAAATAGACGCAGCTTATCACATGACAACATCCAAAGTGTAAGCTTTCCTTGTACAGTATTTTGGTTACGCCCTGGAAGGAAACTTGCTCTAGTACCTCAATAAGTGTGTAAAATTTTATTTAAACAAGAGAACTAAGAAGACAAACTTGGCTTAATATTTTAGTGACTTTGTGACATAAAAACACTAATTGAACTAAATAATGACTGGCTTAATTATTTAAAAACATAAATTAAAGTCATATTATACTCAAAGATGCATGAATATATCGCACTAGATGACTTGGATCCCTAAACCATAGCCAGGACCTAATGGTACCAATTTTCCAAATTTTTTGAAAATTTTGAAAAAAATGAATTTTTTGATTTTAGGTAAAAAAAATTAATTTTGGAGCAAAAGCGGCGTCGTTTGATTTTTGATTGATTTTTGAATCATGAAAAGTGGCAAAATCTTCTACGATGGACGTCCCGATGATTTAAATGACCGTCTAGTAACTTTTCTAGAACGAAATGTGCTTAGTACTATTAGTAATGCTGTTTTGGGAACATTTTCAAAATTTGATGAAGATTTTTCTTTGTAATGAATACTTTCACATTAATGTAAATTTTTGTTGACTATGTAAAAAAATTTTTTACACTTCTGCGCGGATTTTGAGTCCTGGGTCAGTATGTCCTAAACTTACAAACAAATGTATGAATATATCACTAGATGACTCGAATCTTAAGCTTAAACAAACAATATCATTACCTAAGTTTAATTTTGTAAGTAGGTGTTAGTGTTTCTAACATTATAATCATATTCTAACAGCTGTTATTTGAGATGGGATCCATGATCGGTATAGCATAAGCGATATTAAAGAAGGCAAAATATGTATACAGTTCTTACGGAATAAAATAGCGAGCTATGACGGAATATTGTATTTGAAGACCCACGGCGTTCAAGTAGAGAATGTATACAAAGATTATCCGCTTCCAATAATGAGCAAATTCTGCTCGAAGAGTTTCTGTTCTCTTTAGAAAATATTGAACTATATTCGAGGTTGGGTGAAATGGTGGGCACTACCTAGAATGACTAGAATAGAAGAGAGTGAGGAGAGCTTTTGATTTTCACAAAGTAATCAAAGTGAAATGAGTAATTTCTTCATGAAGAAGTGGCCTGCTATAGGTTCAAAATCCCTACTTTTAGGCATTTGTGAAGTGTTGTAAAAACTCTTCCACCTCCTTTCTACATGTTTTGATGGGCCAAAGGGATGGGAGGTTCTAAATTCTTCTAAGCAAACATCCCTAAAATAAAAGCCTTATTAAAGTAGTCAAAATATTCCCTAGTATTGTTGCTTTTAAGGAAGATTTTGAAATCCCTATCTCCTATTCAGTTAATTGACTAAATGTCTAAAATCAAGTGGGAAGGTTAGAATTTTACCAACTAGCATTATAAAATAAAGGCACATAAAAATTTAAAGTAGAATAAATTGAATAATGATTTTACAAAGAAAAATTCAGGAAGCTACCTTTACATGATAATAATTCGAACAAAGGTGCTTTCCTTAATTGAAATTTGCCCTAATGTTCCTTACACTTTAGTTTCATTTTGAAATCGAAAATTTTAATTAAATTATGACTAAACTTTCGTTGTAAATTAATATGACCTCTCAGGCTTGATTGACAAAAAGTCATGTACTAAATAATGATAAACTTAAGCATTATGTGCTTTTATTGATTATGGAGTGGACCATAGTAAGCCATCATAACCCTAATGTCATATCGAGGTATCCTAATCTGAACATTACTACATAATCGAATGTATATACAAACTTAAACTTAAATGAGTTGTCGGTTGTACAATCGAATTGTTGAAGACTATTTCAAATCTCTACGTATTTCTAAAAAACAGTATAGGGGACTTTAGGTTATTCACATGTTCATCATAAGCATCTAAAGTGCTAACAAGTTAAGGGTCGGTGAGATGATGAATTATCGCCTGAACTTCACTTCAACTTCTTACAAGTTATTATACAATGAAGGAACAAGTAGTGAAAAATATCACAACTCATAAGTGAACTATGAGGAAGTTTATTATGTGCTAGGATTAAGTCATTTATGCAATGCAATTGAAGCAGTTACGGATTAAATTAATTTGTTCCATTCAGTTAAGTAGTTAGACGTTTAATCTCTCATCATGAAAAGGCAACATGTATCAGCTGTCTTTCAATTTGACAATATACGACTGTTCGCTTTGAAATATGTGAAACTCATAATTAGTGTTGAGTGGTATAGCTCTATCTAAAAACTTATTCGTTGACACTTTAGCTTCAAGATAATATTCTGATAATAAAAATAAGGGTTAATGACATTAGACATCACTTATATATTTTTTTAAAAATCGGTTAAATCACTTTGTTCAGTTCGATACACATTCTATCACTGTTCCAAAAATCACTCACTGACTACCTCAATGCGATTTCCACTTTTGGTGAGGACTAGTTTAGTCTACTCATTAAATTATACCAAGAAATAGATTGAGGATTAATTTTAAATAAAAAAGTGTTGGGCATGTTTTAAATAAAAATAAAATATCCATACTCGTCTTCTCAACACCCCTACTTTGCCCCGAACACCGCGTGACTCGTTAATATACATTGTCTTTTATACTACAAGTTCATTGTCTTTAACTTGCTCTGTTTTGTTTTGCTTTCTAATTCCCTCAAAAGCTAATAGAAAAATAAATATATGACTAAATTCAAGTTAAATAGGCACTGGTTTTATTTGAAAGCAGTGAGGTAGCAAATATTTTCAAATGATATAAATCAATGAACTTTTTATTTAATATGAAATAAAATAAATGACATAGATCTTCATTCTTCCCATTCCATGACAGGTAGGTCAAGAAATACATTTATTAGATTGAACCATATACTAACATATATCTGTTCTCCAACACAAATTTAGGCATTACAGTGTAGGCATTTATAAAATAGTGGGTTAAAATAGAACTTGTATGCACTGAACACGGATGTAAGCAATTATACCTTTATGGCGGGCAGTACCACCACCCGGTATACATGATAACAACAATGTCTTTCTTGATGGGGTAGATGGTGTGGGGTGGGGTGGGGAGTGAGGGATGTGTTGGAGGAGAAGAGATTATATTTTATTTTTATTTAAAAGATGCCCACAACATTTTTCATTTTAACAATCTATTTCTTGATATAATTTAATAAGTGGATTAAAATTACCTTTTTAATTAAAGGGAAATCAGATGGAGAGTAATAAATAAGTGATTTTTAAGCATTAAGTGATGGTCTGTGATGGAGTCTGAGAATAAGTGATCTACTTGAATTTTTTTTAAGCGTGGTATCTGTACCATTAGCCCTAAAAGAATAACCGAGTTTGCACAGCCATAATTTTCGTCTCATCTACGCGAAACTTAAAAATGTTGTACTCTTGCATCACTGTTAGTTGGAATAGTATTTGTCTCATTATTAAATATTTAGAGACATTTAAAACTAAAGCTTTTTTTGGTCTATAAGTTGATTTTGACAAAATAATGTGTTTGGCAAAAAAATTAACACTCAACTTATAAGTTATAGATATAGATTGTTTTAAAAAAAGTTCAAATTCTCAACTTTTTTTAACAAATTTATTTTACACCAACTTATTTTAATTGACAATATGATTCTCTATGATGCTTACATTCAAATCACCGTTTCTTGATTAGATGTTTTAATGAAAAATTACTTAATAATATTTTGTTCGTCCAATGAGAGAAAATATACAATTTATATTATTATTAATATTTAATGCATAAAATATTAATTCTGAATTCTAGTACTTATTTTAAATATTAAATTATTAATTTATTTATATCATAAAGATTAAAAAAAATGCTATATAAATGCGATGTACTTATAAATCATTTTACACTTTTTTCAATTTATAAGTTAGTGTTATCCAAACATGTAAAAAAAAAATTCTCATTATAAATTATATTAGTCAAACAAGTCAAAACAAATTTGATAATTTATAAGTTGCAAGTAAAAAAATAAACAGCGCTGACCTCATTAACAATTTTTGTTCTCCTTAACTTTGTAACTAAATCTAAGAAATCTCAAATAAATAAAAAATTCAAAACCTCATAAAAATTAAGAAATTAAAGGAGGATAATGATAATGGGTGCATGAGCGTTTAATTCATTTGAGTACTTAAATATGTTCATGGAATCAGGGCCAAGATGGATAGTGAAATTTTCATTTTATATTAAAGTTTAAAATTTATGTATGATATACATAAGTTTAAATTCGGTAAATTATTAGGATGCTTGATGGGTAATTCGAGATATGGATATAAAATGATACCCGTTCCCGGACCATTATTCTATCGGGCGGGTCAATGGTCTAGTTTTTATCTAGGAGTCTCGAGCGGATCGGATCTGACCCAATAACAACACTAATTCCCGTTCACAAAGTCCTCATGTTCATTTGCAAATATTCTCATTACATCCGTCTTGTCATTTCAATGCACTTTTTGTGTAATCATCTTTTGTTGAAAACTGAGATTGTAATGAGTGTAAATTATATACTTGCTTGCTATTATATATGTTGAAACATTTTACTTAGTACCAAACTTAATAAACTATAAATGTGGATGGACCCTTTTAACTAATATGCTAGTTAAAGAACGATTAACGATACAAATTCCATCTTAAAAAGAACACTAACTTTCCACAAACAATCGTACCAACAGCCATATAACTTTGTGATATTTGCAAGAGGGTCCAACAATAGTCATCCAATGTGACAACTCATATTGCATGTCCAAGGATCAATTAAAAAACAATATTTTTAGACTAGAACGATGACGCATATTAGAAAACAGAAGGAGTGTTAAATAACTCTAAAATAAGATTTCGAACAAAAGTAATTTCCTTATCATAATTAAAATTTACCAAACTAAAATATCTAATTTCTTGTGATAAAAGGTGAATCTGAGTCAAACACCAAAAATTTGCGCATCGATGTGAAATAATTGTACAGCGTGCATAAAAGGGCTGTTGTATACAAGAGTTGGGGTTCAAGAATAACTATTTTGGTTGGGTCCGATTCAGCCGATTGGTTGCACATTTATGGAATAATCAGTGTATTCTTTTCATTTTCGATTCCCGTTTCATTTGGAATTTAAATGAAGTCAAAACCAATATTGAGTATGGGGAGGCATTTATTTTAATATGAGTGACATTGTTTTAAACTAAGATTGTAATTTACCTTCTTTTATTAAATTGAAGTGCTTCTGCCTGTAACAATGGAAAGTTAAGGCATTCTCAGATTTTGTTACTTTTATATTTGTAATATCTCTATTTTTATTTCTTTTTCCTTTTATTGATTTCTGAAAGCTGGTTGTATTGCTTTTATTTGTATATTGGATACAGGGATAAGATAGTCCAGATTTCATTATGAAGATGTTAGCTAGCCACTCAATCTTTTGTTGTCACTATATTTTGGAGGATGTTACAATGCCATGTTACAAACAAATTATGCCCATGTTATATGTAAATTATATAATCACGTTATCACCTACTAGTGTTCAACATGCTAGCTTTTCGATATTATTATACTTAGTCTTGGATTTTAAAAAAACAAAACTCGACCCGTCTGATTGACCCTATATTAAATATATGCTTATAGTAACTTTCAAATGGTACTTTATACTCGTATGACATTGGTCCCAAACTTTTCATTTTGGGGAGTTGCATGCGTCTTCGACAACAAACATAAAACTTTCTCCAAACTGGATTATCTTTTTTTATAGTTAATTTATTTATATTGATCAAATAAGATACGAGTTTACATATTTAGCATGAAATGAACCATCAATACTGGTTCTTCCTGCTCCCCTACATTCAGATTCTTTTTCTAGACTTCCATTATATACATTGAAAGTACCTACATCAACAGACATATCACCAATACTAATATTTCCCGACTTCTGAGCATCCTTCAAATTATTGAAACATTCATAATCATGGGGAACCACAATATTTCAAACTTTACCAAGATCTTCATATAGTACTTGCTTTCATCCTACATCAGCCATAACATTTATGAAGATCCTGAACTAAATCTGGAAAAAGAGGCCATTTGTTAATATGTAGTAACATTTATGGATATTGTGGTTCTGTATAAGAGTAAAACTGTAGAGAAGAGCTTCCAATAAGTGTTCAGCAAGCAAGCATTTTGACACTGTATTTTGATCCAAACCGTATTATCAATGCAAAGAATACATGTTATATCTGCTATATTGCACTCAGCCTCGATTTATATCTAACTTTCATTCTGCTTGTGCAGATTAAGATTGGGTATTTATCTCGTTATATATAAATTGTTATAAAAAAAATAGGCTAATTGCCGTTTATTTCCTGAATTATGATTTTATTTTTAGTTTACTCTGGTATCACATTATTTTTCGAGAACATGCACTATCTTCTATTTTTCGGGGGGTGTCACTTTTTTGTCACTTTCATCTTTCTGTTGCCCCCTCATCTGTTTTTACATTTAAAGTGGAGTTTTCGGCTCAAAACCGTAGGCTATTTTATTCTAGCTACGCTCAAAGTATAGGAGGCACATTTAAAATATTTTACGTAATTATAATAAAAGCCTCTGAACTTTCTTAACTTGTCTGCTACCGTACACAGCCACTCACACTTGAAACTTTCACCGGCCACTGAATTTCTTGCTGATGCAGCTCGGCCTACCCTTTGACTTTACCATAATTTCCTTGTGTAAATTCTTAACTTTGTGCTTACCAATTTCATTTTGAACTTTCATCCGCAGACTTTCCTTCGTCAAAATTCTTTTTATTGTTTCAATGTACCCTCTTATCCTCCCCTTGAACTTTTTATGACTATTGTAATTTAACTTTTTTTGTGGCTATACATCTCCCATGAACTTTTCCTCCACGAACTTTTCATGTTAACTTGATTTTTCTTTGACCATACATTACATCTTTTACCCACACGCTTAGTCCACGAACTTTCCCTGACCACAATTTTCCTTTTTGACATTGGTTGTTGGTGAGAAAGTTCAGGAAGGAAGGGAGAGGATTTAGGGGGTAGGGTGGAATTAATGTCAAAAAATTTGTCAGTTAATCAAGATTCGAGAGATAGTGAGTAGGTAGAGGTAAGATGTGTCAAAAAAGAGAAATTTATTGGTTAATTGAGAATGTAAGAGGAGAGGGGTGGGGTAGGGTGTGTAAAAGAAAGTGGTGGGGTTTTTATTTATAATTATGTAAAATATTTTAAATGTATATACTTAGTGTAGTGTTAGGGACAAAATAGTCATTTAAGTTTTAATTTGAAAAATAAATTTTAAATCGAAAAAATGAGATGAGGATACAATCGAGAAAAGATGAAAATGGAAAGATGTCTTAGAAAAGGCGAGAGAGAATGCGTGAGGCTGGCGGCCCAAGGATTCGCGTAGTTAAAATCAGGCATGAAAACATAGTTCGGGGGGTCAAAAGCGCTAATTAGTAAAAAAACACAAGGATATAGAATGAATTAAACAAAATTATGAAAATTGTTACAATATTATCGTTATTCTTAATTTCTTATCAAATAAAATTAGTTGAACATAATAGTCGAATTGAAATTTACATCCGTAATTAACTTCGTAATGTTTTAGGATAGGGATCGGACATGGATCATCCAGAACCACGATATATGATACAATTTATGTCATGCTTCTTATTCATTACGTATTAGTATTTAATTTGCTTTAAATTAGAGTTAATTGTAATTTTAAAAATTATATATATGTATTTTATTTTATTGGCGTGTTAGGAATTGAGATAGGGGATCGGACTAACGCCCAGTTTCTTCCCTTTTGAAAATGGCTTTACCTCAGTCAATGTTGTAAAACTGTAATAGTACCAGCCCATACTACTACATCTTTCACGCTCTGCAAAAACCCCACTCCCCCAAAACCCTACTCTACCCCCACCCCACCCCCCCTCCTTTTAATCTCCACCGTTGATCATCTCCGGCGTGTGGTTTCTCCACCGTCGGATTAACCATGACATGGGACACAGAGATTGTACCCCGTGACGTCACCGACGCTGGACTTGTCGTCAGCGACCGTATCGGGCGTGACGTGGCAACTCAACTCGACCTTGAAGAATCTCTCGAAGCGTCTCGATATACGAGTCATCCTTACTCAGCTCATCCTAGGGAGGTACTCAATTTGTTTAATTTTGGGGTTTTTTAATTTGTACTAGCTTGTGTTTTAATTTAATTGTTGCTTAATTTTGTTATTAATTTGATTAAGATGTAGTTTGTTTGTTCAGTTTGATTAGTACATTAACGTTAACATGCCTTGATGCCTCCGCTCTCGATTAAGCGGGGTAGAGGAGCATGCCTTAATGCCTCTGAAAGGTCTCCCGACTAAGCAGAGCAGGGTAGGAGGGGAACATGCCTTGATGCCTCTGAAAAGGCTCACCACTAATTGGGGTATTGGGAACATGCCTAATTTCTCTGAAAAGGCTCCCAGCTAAGTGAGGTAGGGGGAACATGCCTAATGCTTTTGAAAAGGCTACCGACTAAGTGAGGTAGGAGGAGCATGCCTAATGACTCTGAAAAGGCTCCCGACTAAGCGTTATGTGGGGAGTCGGATAATGTCTGACCTTGCCCCTGTGATAATAGGGAGTCTTTCAGATATACAACCCACCACACTCTGATTCATATATGAGGGAGATGTTTGAATTTGTTTAATTTTGGGGTTTTTTGAATACTAACTTGTGTTTTAGTTTAATTGTTGGTTAATTTTATTATTAATTTCATTAAGATGTAGTATGTTTGTTAAGTTTGATTGATATTTGTATTTGTTACTCCATTAAAAAAATATTGTCCAGTTTGATTAGTTGTTTAGTACATTAAGTTTAATATGCCCTAAGCAGGGTCGGGATAATACAACCTTACCCCTGCTATAAGTTACTCCCAGCTCATGTGAGGGGAGGTACCATTTGTTTAATTTTGGGGGTTTTAACTTGTTCTAGCTTGTGTCAATTTTATTGATATATTAATTGGTGCTTAATTTTGTTATTAAATTGATTAAGATGTAGCTTGGTTGGTTAAGTTTGATTGATGTGTGTATTTGTTACTTCATTCATCCTCGAAATATTGTCCAATTTGATTAGTACATTAGAGTTAACATGCCCCAATCCGCCTAGCTGGGTAATAGGCAGGAGGGTGATAGTATGCGACCTTACTCACATTGAACCACTAAGAACCCCATTTTAGTGGTACATGGGATATTCTTGATTGAAATGAGTATCTAGGCTGGATATGCTAGATGATATATTATCGAAATTATTAGTGGTTGTGGTGAGTTTATGCTCTCTTTTTACGTCTGAAATATGAGGATATTGCTTGTCACTTGAGCCCCATACTAGGAGTGTAATTAAAATACTTTAGCATGCTTTGTGTGTAAGAAGGTGTGTCAATGATCTGAAATGAAGACTGTGTGTACTTTGTTACAGTTCTAATTCTTGTCTCTGCCCTGGTGTGTAGCTAGTGCTGTTGATCATATTATTCTTCACCCCCTTGGCATATGCATTTGGATTCTTATATCTAGAAATTGAGTGATAGCTCATGTGGTGTTTTAGATAAGGTCCTGATCCATCTTGGTAAAGCTTAAGGTGTTTGATTACCTCTTCAAATAGTTTTAAGCAATCATTCCAACATCTACATCATTATGTATCAAGAAAATAAAGCTAACAAATTTGTTGCGTTTTAACCAGCTCTTGATGCTTCTGAACTTGTACATTTCGTGTTATGTTGTAAGTGGGATGGTCAATGCCCTGAGTACAGTGGAGAGGAACAAGCTATTTGTGCTGTTGGCCTGGCAAAGGCAAAACGCGGTATCTTTATTGAGGCTATCCAGTATCTCTTAGTCCTGGCAACTCCTGTTGAGGTAGTCATATTATCTTGTTTTTACATTACTAATTTACTATTTGTTCTTGTCATAATGATTTTGGTTCATCTTGATCCAGTTAAGTCATTGCAATAGTTTTGTCATTCTAGTTTTATTTCTGTTAATGCTAGCCAATAGAATAATGAGGGATGTCTGATATGCATCATATCCAATATAGTATCATATGCTAGAGAAGCTTTTTGAAAGAAGGTTGAACTCTTCATGTTATTACTTAGGGTGCATCGTGGAGGATGTCAGGCAAATTGTTAATTTTAAACAATTGAAAGAATCATGCATCTTTTGTTGCTGTCATTCATAAAAGGAAGGGTACCTATTTTTAAGTAGATTTTGGGGCACATACATTCGGAAGCACAACCAAACAAATATCTCTATTTGGAAATATAATTAGGTCTCCTGAGCTATCAGAGGCCAGAGGATAAGGTGTATAACCACGTTTTTCCCTTTAACATGATATGCATAATTATATATTATGTGTTTATCATTTCCTGGTACCCCTGTGGTTAAATCCCTTAGCTTTGTTCTTGAAATGTTTGTGTAGCATGAGTGCATGACTTAATGTTTGCTTTGCAATTAGATAATCCTTGTAGGAGTATGTTGCACCAGAGGGGGTGATGGAACTGATCCGTTTGCTGAAGTTACTCTTCAACCATTGCCTGAATACACCATACCATCTGATGGAGTAACCATGACATGTATCTCTTGCACCGACAAAGGTCATATATTTCTTGCTGGCCGTGATGGTCACATTTACGAAATGCAATACACAACAGGTTCAGTATGGCACAAACGTTGTCGTAAGATATGTCTAACTGCAGGGTTGGGAAGCATAGTTTCGAGGTAGTTCTTTTCCTGTTCCTTTTTCTTCTAATGTTATGCTTAAAGTGTAATTGAATGTACTTTCACATCCTCAAAATTTTAACTGATTCGTTTTAAAGTTCACTGATAGAAAATGTTGTTACATATTTATCTCTCATTCTCAAAAAAGCTTTAGCATTAAATGAGAAGTTTCACATCTATTACCAAGATTTACAGCTGTCCTTATTTTATTTTTTGACAAGGCAGATGGGTTGTGCCAAATGTTTTCAAATTTGGAGCTGTTGACCCCGTTGTTGAAATGGTTTTTGACAATGAGAGACACATCTTATATGCACGTACAGGAGAGATGAAAATTCAAGTTTATTCACTTGGGCCAAATGGTGATGGTCCACTCAAGAAGGTGGCAGAAGAAAGAAATTTGATTAATCAGAGGGATGGTAGTAGACAGACAGCAGCATCAAGGGCTCCTACTCGGCCTACTAAAACATCTATAATTAACATTTCAACTTTGTCAACTTTAGAATCTAAGGGGCTGCATCTGGTTGCTGTTTTATCAGATGGTAGGAGAATGTACCTTTCTACTTCTTCTGGGGGAAGCAATGGTTCTGTTCGAGGCTATGGGGGCCTTCTATCTACTAAAAATAAACCTAGCTGTTTGAAAGTTGTAACAACTAGACCTTCACCCCCTTTAGGTGTTGGTAGTGGACTTCCCTTTGGAGCCGTGTCACTTGCTGGCAGATCCCAGAGTGATGATCTGTCACTTAAGATAGAATCCGCATATTACTCTGCAGGGACATTAGTACTTTCCGATTCCTCCCCAGCTACCAGTTCCTCACTTCTGATTGTGCATAGGGATTCGACATCCCAGTCTTCCTCATCAAGTAGCACAGGAGGTGCCAGAAGTGCCCGTGCACTCCGAGAATCAGTCCTATCGCTGCCTGTTGAGGGAAGAATGCTATCTGTTGCAGATATTCTACCATTACCAGATGCAGCTGCCACTGTGCAGTCACTCTATTTGCATCCAGAAATTTTCCAGTTTGATAGTTCACTAGAATCATGTGAAACGAGTTGCACAAAACTGTGGGCTAGGGGTGACCTTTCGACCCAACATATGCTGCCAAGAAGAAGAGTTGTCATATTCAGTACCATGGGAATGATGGAAGTAGTTTTTAACAGACCAGTTGATATCTTGAGGAGGTTGTTTGAATCCAATTCACCTAGATCTTTATTGGAAGATTTCTTTAATCGTTTTGGAGCTGCAGAGGCAACTGGAATGTGTTTGATGCTTGCTGCAAAAATAGTTTATTCTGAAATCCTCATAAGTAATGTTGTGTCTGAGAAAGCTGCGGAAGCTTTTGAAGACCCTAGGCTTGTTGGGATACCACAACTAGAAGGGACTGGCGCGTTGTCTAATACTCGAACAGCAGCTGGGGGTTTTAGTATGGGTCAAGTAGTTCAAGAGGCTGAACCAGTGTTTTCAGGTGCTCATGAAGGTCTCTGTTTGTGCTCATCGAGGCTGCTTTTACCGTTGTGGGAGCTTCCTGTTTTTGTTACCAAAGGTAGTACGGGGTCTTCAGATGGTAGATCTGAAAATGGTATAATTGCATCCAGGCTCTCTGTTGGGGCATTGCAAGTCCTGGAAGATAAAATCCGCTCTCTGGAGAAGTTTCTAGAATCTAGAAGAAATCAGAGAAGAGGTTTGTATGGATATGTTGCAAGTCTCGGGGACATGACAGGTTCTATTTTGATTGGAGCTGGTTCAGACCTTGGCACCAGCGATAGAAGTATGGCGAGGAATCTGTTTGGTTCTTATTCACGCAATACGGTTTCAAATGATGGCGTAATGTTAAATAAAAGGCAGCGGCTCCCGCACAGTTCTGCTGAGTTGGCTGCCATGGAGGTCGGTCAAATTTCATACATTTGATTAAATATTCCTCATGTAATACGTTTTGACTGTTCTTTTTTTGTGTGACATGTTTTATAGGTGAGAGCAATGGAATGCATAAGACAGTTGCTACTGAGATCTGGTGAAGCCCTTTATTTACTTCAACTTCTTTCTCAGCACCATCTTACGCGTTTAGTCCAACATTTTGATGCAAATATGAAGCAGTCAATAGTTCAGATGACATTTCATCAGTTAGTCTGCTCTGAGGCGGGTGACAGACTTGCAACCAGTCTCATATCAGCTCTCATGGAGGTACTTCAATTGCTTTTACCTGTTTATCTGGATATCATTGGTAAATGATGATTGCATCTCATGCAATGTCGTCTCATGTAATGGTGGAGATAATTAAATTTCTCAGTTAGGTCTCTTACATTATGTCTCGTTCACTCTGGCAGTTTTACACAGGCCCTGATGGTAGGGGAACAGTTGATGACATCAGTGGTAAATTGCGGGACGGTTGTCCAAGTTTTTACAAAGAGTCTGATTACAAGTTTTACTTAGCTGTGGAATGCCTTGAGAGGGCTGCTGCTGCCTTTGATACCGAGGAAAGAGGAAATCTGGCTCGAGAGGCATTCAACTACATGAGTAAAGTGCCAGAATCTGCAGACCTTCGAACCGTGTGCAAAAAATTTGAAGATTTGAGGTTCGTGAAAAAACACATTAATTCTATTTTCCTTAAATACATGCACCCTGACTCTGAAACTTTTCAAAACGTCCAGATTTTACGAGGCTGTAGTTAAACTACCTCTACAAAAAGCACAGGTCATAGACCCTGCTGTCGATGCTTTAAATGAACAAATAGATGCAGGAGTTAGAGAGCATGCACTTGCTCAACGTGTCCAGTGTTATGAGATTATTAGCAATGCTTTGCGTGCTCTTAAAGGTGGAAGCTCCCAGACGGAATTTGGATCTCCTATTAGACCTATTGCCCAATCTGCCCTTGATCCAGCCTCCCGAAAGAAATATATATGCCAGATCATTCAACTAGGTGTGCAATCATCCGACCGAGTTTTCCACGAGTATCTTTACCGGATTTTGATCGACTTAGGCCTTGAAGATGAACTATTGGAATTTGGAGGGCCAGATTTGGTTCCTTTTCTACACAGTGCTGGACTAGAACCATACCTTGAGGTTCCGTTGTTATGTTTGAATTAGTCTCCCTTTACTTCTCTACTTTCACGATTCAGTTACCTTTAAATCATCATTAAAAGTTTTCTGAAATATTCAATGTTTCATGCAAGTCTCGTCATGTTATCATTGTTGCAGGTTCGTGCAGTTTCTGCAGTAACGTCGCCTAATTCTCCACATCATTCGCGAGTACCTGTACAACCCAATCAAGCAAAATATTCTGAGCTTCTGGCACGATACTATGTCTTGAAACGCCAGCATGTTCTTGCAGCTCATGTGTTAATGAGATTAGCTGAAAGACCCTCAAGTGATGGAGGGGGGGCTCCTACCTTGGAACAAAGGTTCATTCTCTTCACCTACCTGAATGTCACTTGCTTATACTTACTCCATCCTATTTTGAGCGAGATGGTTTGATTTTTGCAAAAAAATAACTCAAACAATCATCAGTTAACCTGTTGTATTACCAACAACAATAACATCCCCAAATGCGTCTGAATAGGCTCCTGCCTAAGCGGTGTAGCTGGTCAGGTTGTATTCAACCTTACCCTTGTGATAAGAGGGAGGCTGTTTCCGAGTTGGCCCGAGATCTGTTGTATTACCAATAGAAGAATATATTAGTGGAAACACAATGACTAACAAACACAAAATAATAATGATTGGTTTAAATTGGGACAATAAGGGGAAAAGTAATAAGGTATTGTTATGAACAATATATTGTCATGACACTCGATAAAAAATAAAATACAATGTTATCTGATGTAGATTCCTTGTGTACTTTTATGATTGTTGTGCCAAAGAAATGACATTTTTTATTTTGACAACAGGCGTCAGTACTTGAGTAATGCTGTCCTCCAGGCCAAATGTGCCAGTGAATATGATGAGCTGGGTGGCTCTGCCCGTGGCCCTCTTGATAGTGGGTTGCTTGATGTGCTTGAGGGAAAGCTTGCTGTTCTAGGATTCCAAATAAAAATCAAAGAAGAGTTGGAATCTCTTGTCTCTAAGCTAGAAGCCTCTCCTAGCACTTCTGATTCCACTCCAGATGATTTACAAACTGAAAATAATCAATCAACAGATGCCAATCTTGTGCATACTTTAAAGGAAAAGGCAAAGGAATTGTCTTTCGATTTAAAAAGCCTTACTCAACTATATAATGATTATGCTGTTCCATTTGAACGTTGGGAGGTAAAATCGTTATTTCGATAAACCTAGAAATGAATTACTGGAATTCCTTGTGTGCTGTTTGTTCCTATTGTTATTGATTATTTGGTAAACTTGAGAGTATGTGTCTTGTTCCTGCACAACTTATCTGGCCTTCATAAATGAACTTGCAATGATTGCATGGTGTTTCAGAGCTGATACATGCTGTACAGTGATTACATCTTATCTTATACTAATACTTAAAATTCACTAGTTGGTTTAGGTCCAACTGGTCTTCCAGTCTCTGGCTCTCTTACATTCTTTTCCTCGAGAAAAAGAGATACCAACCCAAAACCAAACCAAGCCTTATTCCACTTTTCCTCTAGAACAAGAGATAGGTGAAACATATTACATGGATGCCTAAGTTCACCTCAGTACCTCTATTGAAGTGTCTTTGCTTATGATTTTCACTTACACATGGAGGCTAAGTTTAAATTTTTTACCCTTTACTGTAATATAATAGTTGCTGGTGCAGGGGTCATGTAATATAGAGTTTGATCTTAATTAGCTCAGTAGTGTCTGTAATTCGGTTTAGCTATATGTAAATGAAATGCTCATATTACAATTTGGGACTACATGTGTAAGTTATTGTTTCAGTTACTGGACTACTTACTTTTATCAGCAGGCAAATAGTGTGTTACATTCTTCATTATATGGCTACTGTTGGAATGGTTTTTTGACAAACATATTGACGTCTGTGAAATTTTCAATGAAATCTAGCTTCTGAATGGATTGGCTCAACTTTTTCCTTATCATTTAATCCCCTCAAATTCTTATCTATCTGTTCAACTTACAGATGTGTCTGGAAATGCTATATTTTGCAAGCTTCTCTGGTGATGCTGAAAGTAGTATTTTAAGAGAGACTTGGGCCAGGCTCTTGGATCAAGCTCTTTCAAGGGGTGGTATTGCAGAAGCATGTGCTGTATTGAAAAGAGTTGGTTCTCATGTTTACCCTGGAGATGGGACTGTTTTACCATTAGATACAATATCTCTTCACCTAGAAAAGGCTGCACTGGTATGAATTTCCACTCTTCTGCTAATTTTCCTATTTACAATTTTTAAGATTAGGATTTTGCGGCAATTATAGCTTAAACTGAATGTGCTCAGTGACCTTTCGCTCACCCCTACCTGCCAAAGTGAAGTTCTCTTATTCAAAGGGGAATACATTTGCCTGTTGATACAATATATAATTCAATAACTATGATAGATCAGAGACATGACAGATGTGAGCTCTATATTTTATTGATGATATTTTCTGGTCCATATTTGACTGCAGGTTGCCAGTCTCTATACACAAATACTAAGACATACAAACATAGTTGAACTATCAATACCTAACCAATCCTACACTATGTGAATTACAGATAGTATCTTAGTTTGAGTTGAATTTGGCTAGGTCGGACACACCTATTCTAATTGTTGTACATCTAACATCTGCCAATTAACATATGATTACATTTTTGTAGGACCGAGTGGGGTCTAGAATTGAAGTTGTTGGAGATGATGATATTGCGAGGGCTCTTCTCTCTGCCTGCAAAGGAGCAATAGAACCTGTATTGAGTACTTATGATAAATTGTTATCAAGTGGAGTAATTTTGCCTTCTCCAAGTCTAAGGTTACGCCTCCTCCGTTCTGTGCTTGCTGTGCTTCGGGAGTGGGCAATGTCTACATTTGCTCAAAGAATAGGTACAACTACTGCTGGATCGTCTCTAGTTCTGGGTGGAGCATTGTCATATGGGCAAGTATCCAACCAGGGGGTTTGTGATAGAATCGCAAGTGCATCAAATAGGTGTGTTCTTGTTAACTTCTCCAGACATTTATCATTTTTATTCTCCAGGCATTTATAATTTTTATTCTTGCATCAAATAGCCTGAACATTTCATGCAGTAGCCCATCTGGTTAAGATTGTTTAGGCAAATAGATAAATTTTATCTGTTAGTCTCCTCTTGTACTACTGCTCATTTATTTTCATATGATCAAATCATGTATATAACAGATGGATACAAGTTCCCATTAGTAGATCTATTGAAAGCATTGCTGCATTGCGCTGTAAATATTTCAAGAATGGTATCACTCCGACTTTCTTAGTGTAAATCGAATCAAAGGTCTTAACGAAATCTGATTCTCAGGTACATGACTGAGGTAAGGAGGTTGCCTCTTCCCCAGAGCCAAACGGAGTCTCTCTGCCAAGGTTTTCGGGAGCTTGAAGAATCTCTCCCAAGTCCAGCGCGCTTCGGGAGATTTTAGATTTTGCCAATGACTCAATGAGTGTATTTTTATGTTTCAGGCTTATTGAATTTTTATAGAATGTCTAATGAATGAAACCATCAGATCTTTTTCATATCCTTTCTGTATGTCATTTTTTTTTTCTTGATATAACTCTGCAGAGTTGAAGTGGGAAATTGTAAGAAACCAAGGCCCCAAGCCTATTGATGTGATCAAGCATGAGGTAAGCTTGGCGTTTCTTTTTTTTTTTTTTTTTTTTTTTTTTGACTTATAAGTTACTAATCTCTATGCTCGATAATTTATGTTGGTCAAATTTATTTTATCTTATTTCGTTAATATAACTTATAATGAGAATTTTTTTACATGTTTGGATAATAATAATTTATAAAGTTTCAGAAATAGAACATTTATATGACATTACATTTGTATAATATTTTTATTTTTATGATATAAATAAATTAATATTTAATATAATAAAATAATTGTAATTAGAATTAATATTTTATGATTAAAAAATATAATATATATGAAATTAGTAATAATATAAATTGTGTATTTTCTTTTATATTGACGAACAAAATACATATAACTTTCATTAAAAAAAAAGAAATATTTAATGCAAGAATTCGTGACTCGAATGTAAGAATCATGTATAATCAAATAATTTGTTTCGTAAACTATTAAATAAGTCAGTAAAAGTTGAGAATCAAACTTTTATGCTAAATTTCATACAGGTACCGAACTAACGAAATCATTTTAAATAGGTGTTTAAACATTTCAACTTTTTAAATGTTATTTTATGAATTTTTTAAGAATCGAACTTTTAAAAAACATAATATTTTTAAAGATGTTTAACTCACCTTAACAGATAAGCAACCCTATGGGCAAAATAGGAAATTTATATATAGCCATTTTTTAAAGCCTAAATTTCATTATGGCACATAAACTAATTTTCATCATTTCAAATAATCATCTAAATTTCAACCTTTCCACAAAGACCTAGAAAGGACTTTGACACTCTCGAATCCGTGAAAACGCCTTTTAACACTTCCTCCGATCCACTATACCGTATAAATACGGGCAAACAGACATTTTAAATATATTACACTTTACGGCCATTTTTAAATAACAAACACTTAATCGGCCAATATTTAATACATTAATCAATTTTAATTAATCAAAATTAAATAAAATATCATCTTCAACCTTACACCCACTCCCTACCCCATACCCCCCACCCCCCACCTACCCTTTTACCTCAAAATTGGTTTTTCCATCCCCCTCCAAAATTTGAACTCCAACCTCCCCTCCAAAAAACACCACCCATATAAAGAAACGCTTACGACATACTTGTTTATATTTAATTACCATTACTTCCTTATCTGCATAAAACCAAAAGCGTTCTAAACCCACAATAAAAGTAACCAAACAAAGATAAAGAGTACAACCAAAAGAATAGCTAAATCTTTCCATCAATCTTCAAAAAATAAAGTTAAACAATAATGCACTAATCTGCAGGGCGGAGTGGGTAAAGGGAGGGGCGGAGCGGTGTGTAGGCGGGAGCCGAGGGTGGGTAACGGCGCGGAGCAGAAGGCCAAGATAATAACAAACACTTAATAAAATAATTTTAATAATTAATTTTAATTAAATAAATGCACTAAAATAAAATATATCATCTTCAACCTTGGGCCTTCCATCCCTACCTCCCATCCGCCATCCCATCCCCAACTAAACCAATCTGTAAAAGGTATGAATTGAAGTGCTGCTGAATGAGTGAATAACTGGATATATTATTTCTAAATGAAAGCTCACCATTTGATGGCACTTTTCAAATCATCATCTTGGAGTCAATTAGATACTTCTTCCGGTGTTATATACTACATTATAACTCAAAAACTTGGAGACAAGTATTCATATTTTAATATATAAGATTAATGTTTTACATGTTCAATATTACTTTTGACTACTTTTTTATTATTAAATTATCAATCAACCTTCAAAGTTGATATAGCTTTTAATTAATCACATTCTATATTTTCAATGCATTTTTAATTAGCTTTTATTTTTCTTAATTTAAGTACAGAATTCAGAATTTATTATGAAATATTATCGTGAGTGAAGTATTATTTAGCAGAATGAATGGAAGTGCTACTGAATTCTCAAAAGCTAAAACCATCTTCCTTAATGGAAATCATTGGTTGTTTATCAAAAGCTGAAACCATCTTCCTTAATGGAAATAATTGAAAGCTAATTCCACTCAGATGCACTGGATCTATTAGAAGCTAATAGTCATGTCTTTGCATTGTAACAGAGTTCCTTCTACGGTGTGAGAGATTAAGATTGAAGATGATATGATTTTTTAGTTAATATTATTAAGTGTTAGTTATTTAAAAAATAACTTATAAAATATAATATATATATAAATTTTCTCTGCTTTTGCTCTTAGGTTTATCTCATAGCTGAGTTCAACAAGTAAAAATATATTTTTCAAAAAAGTTCAAAGCAAAATTACCTCTGTGTGACTATTTAAAAGCGTTGAAACAAGCAGTGATCATTTGGAAATGATTTCGATAGTTCAGGTGACTATGTAAAATTTAGCCAATTTTTTTTAAAACAACTTATAAGTTGGATGCTGAATTTTTTGCCAAACACATCATTTTATCAAAATCAACTTATAAATTGATTTTGACAAAAAAAAAGCTTATCCAAACACCCTTCATATTAATAGAAGTCAAAAGTTGATCAGTAGTTTCTTTCTTTGAGTATTTAATTTGCATTTTTGTTTATAAATTATTGTTAGGATGTCATTTCTGTCCTTTTGCATGGCTAGTTTTCCATATTGATTTTAACCTTATGAGTTAAAAGTTTATATTTTTTTAAAACTTCAAAATCATTGTATCAAACAAATAATTACACAATAAAACATGAACATTAATTATATTTTACAGTTTGAGGTCACATGTGTCAATTCCTTTTAACTATTAAAACTTTGAGGTAATTGACCCTTTAATTTTAAAATAAAAAATAACACTTGAAATTATGTTGTTGATGTCTATTAATTGAGACACAATTTTGAGAAAGCCCTGCAATTGAAGTTTTAGCCACATATGATGCCTAGATAGTTACGGAATTGAATCTTTGTGCTTAAATTTTTTTTGTATTTATGTTACTCAAACGATATGAGTATCATTAAAATGACAAAACGATCAAAGTAAGTGCTAAAATACAACAACAAAAAACAGTATACTAATCATCGTGTAAAAGGACCGATAAAAACTAGAGACGTGTAGCCTCCGTCTCTACCAAATTATCCCAATGGACGATAATGTGTGCCACATTATTGGATAACCTGAATTGGAATTTGACCTCCAATAACCCTGCAATATGTAGAATATCCCCCACTATCACGTCAAGCTCCGAAGTTAGTTGTTGTCGCCCTGATAGCATTTGAACAAGTTGCTTTGAACCACTCTCCAGCTCGAGTCGATTTCAGCCATTTCCATGCCCGAATTCCATTCCATACCTCAGAGCCAAAGCTTCAGCTGCTACAGGTGAAGCCACCCATGGTTATGTCACAAATCTAGCTCCCATAAATACCCCACTTTCATCTCTGCACACACAACCAGGTGGACTACTCCGACTCGTCTTCAACCAGCTAGCATCTGTGTTCAATTTCAGCCATCCTTGAGCTGGCCTTTTCCATGCTGCACTATTGTCTGTTTCTTGCAGAGGAGCTGTCTTGGAGGGTCGGGTATTTGCAGCCTTGTAACTCTCCTCGAGAGCGAAACCTGCTTGCCAAATACGCTCACCATCCATTGTCTCCCCTTCAAAAGCCAAGCGATTCCTATACTTCCATAAGGATCACAGTACACAAGCTACACGGTTAGAGTTCTCCTCACACCCAAGCAATTTAAATTGAGAAGTCACATGATTCCACCATTCTTTAAACGATGTCCACGTATGTCCGGTGGCACAAATATTTAAAGGTGTGGAGAACCAAAGCCTGCAAGAGAAAGGACATTCAAGAAACAAATGAAGTAAATCCTCATTAGCACTCTTGTATAATACACATTTAGAATCAATTGTAACTCCTCATCATCGAAGTCGATCCTTTGTTGGGATGATGTTGTTGGCGTATTTCCAAATAAAAGATTAACACGAGGTGGAACTTGTAAGTGCCAAATACTCTTCCAACAAGGGTCCTCGACTCGCCCTGAGCTGCATTCGCCCCACGCTACTCCCCTCAAATCACCATTACGCTTCATTACACGAGCACATTTGTATCCGGAACATGTAAGATATCCACTCCTCGTATAGTGCCAAATGATTCTATCCCTTGTTGCTGGCCGGCTCAAGGGAATGCTTCCCTCCATTTCCTCACTTCCATCGAACCCCTTTCTCTTACACCTTTCGTCCCTCTAAAAGATTTCGCCACCCATAGGAAGGATTTGCCCCTAGTTTTGCTTGCATAAAAGACGATCGCCGAAAATACCTTCCTTCGAGCAACTTGAAAAGTAGTGAAGCCTCCTGAGTAGCCACTCGCCATCCATGTTTTGCTAATAACGCTAAATTCATGCATTCCAAGTCCTTAAAATCGAGTCCCCCATGCTCCTTGTCATCACATAATTTATTCCAAGCTTTCCAATGGATGCCTTTTCTCCTCATCATTTGACCAAAAGAATCTCACATAGTCTCTGCTCAAGTCATCAAGAATGCCCTGTGGAAGTTTGAAACAGTTCATGACAAAATTCGGATAGCAGATGTAACCGACTTAACTATCACTTCTTTTCCAGCTTGAGATAATAACTTTCCTTTCCACCCTATAACTCTACCTCAACCTTGCCCTAAATATACCGAGAAAACTCCTTCTTTGTACGCCCAATGTGAGAAGGAAGACCCAAATACTTCGCTTGATCCCTGACCTCATTCATGCATAGACCCGCTAAAATATTTTGCCTCATCTCACCACTCACCTTTGAGGAAAAAGTGATCGAACATTTGCTAACATTTATTTTTGCCTGCCTTTCATAATCACCAAAATCACTTCCATGCTGCTCGCATTTGGCTGCTTGACAAAAAAATAAAAGTGTCAGTCTGCGAATAGGACGTGGACTACACTAGGACTGCTCACGATTTTATACCTCCTGGAGAAGTTTTCGGTCCTTCGCCTCCCTAATCATACAAGTGAGCCACTCTACACAAAGTAAAAAAAGATAGGACGACAAAGGGTCACCTTGACGGATCCCCCTAGTCGGCCTGATAAAACCACGAGGAGCACCATTTATCATAAAACTATAAGAGATTTTCAAAACGAGAGTCATAATCCAATCAACCCAGCGACAACAAAAACCCAACTTTAACATGATAGCCTCTAAAAAATTCCACTCTACCCGATCATACGCCTTACTCATGTCAAGTTTAATAGCCATATTAGTATTTTTCTCCGAGGTTGAATGATTCATGCGCAAAAATTTCATGCACTAGAATATTATCGTAAATCATCCCTGTCTCGCAAAAAATCATTTCTATGCCTCCGAGATGTTTGTATAAGGCCTGGATCTTAACCTATTAGTCATTATTTTACCAATTATTTTAACCACAATATTACAGAGGCTAATAGGTCTCAACTCATTCATACTAGTGGGGGATAGACCTTTCAGGATTAAACAAACTTGTGTATGGTTTATGGAATTTAATAAACAAGAACTATAAAAGAAACTGTCAACAACACGTACAATATCAGAAGACACGATATGCCAAAAAGTCTGAAAGAAATGTACCGTCATACCATCCGGGCCGGGAGATTTGTCAGCTGGCATTTCAAAGACAACTCGCTTTACCTCCTCACAAGTGACCACCCTGGTTAACTGTTGATTCATCTCCTCAGAAACTTGATGATTTACCGTGCGTGTTGCTAATTCCGGATTGGAATGATCATTGGCTCGAAATATGGAATCAAAATGCTGGAGAACAATATATGCCCCTCTCATCCTTTAAAGTGATAATAGTTCAGGTTGGTCTCCAATACCCGACTCAAAAATATGTTTCATCCTAGCTTGGATGGCATCAATTCTTACCCGAGAATTCAAGTTTTGGCGTTTACACCAAGCAATAAGCCCCATACGAACCTGTTTTATCTTCTCACTAACAACAAACCACCGAGACCCCCGAACCTCCTTGCCCCATGCTTCCTTAATTACCTCCTCACACCCCTCTTTTCCAATCCACCTATGATCAAACACAAAACGCTTTTTTAGACTATTAACTGAGCTTCTCAGATCCACAAAGTCAAGCAACGATCTCCCTTATCATGTAATCAAGACCTAAAACAGATGCATTTTGACTCTAATTATTTCTAATTTGAGTCTAACTAGGATATATCTCTTAGTCTTGGTAGGTTTTATTTTTTAGGCATTAAGACTTTCGAGCTCAGTTAAGTTATACCTTTTACTAGGTTTTGTTAGCCTATAAATATAGGATGATTTCGGCGAGTTTTATTTATCACACAAATGTTGGCTAGAATAGAGAAAATTCTATCCTAGAATAATATTACTAAAGTTTAATATTATCAAGAACATAGTTTTGTTCCTCAAGAACTTGTAGAGTTTATTCTTTGTTCTTGATAGAGCTTGCTAAGCCGATTAAAGCGATAAGAAAATACTCAAATATAGATTATAGCTAGTAGTAGGGGCTTCACAGAATTCATCTTTCCTCGGTTTATTAGTGGATTCTCGCAGCCAGCAAATGTGACGTACCTTCACACGCGTGAACCTCCGTATAAAATTTTTGTGTCCGTTTATTTTCGCACTTAAATTTTCGCTATTTTATTGATTGCTGAAACCCGAAGCGATTTAGGGTCTTAAATCCTAACAACTGCATCGTAGCCTGGGTCGTAGCTCGCTTTTGTGAGTTTAAGAATCAATGGTCGAAGTCAAGGAATTGCGATTATTATTGCAGGGTAAATTCGATGGAATCCATTTTCCACATTGGAAGATGTGTATGGAGGATTATCCGTGACGGAAAGAAGTCAACAAAACCACTAGGTGGCAGTTCTCGGTAAGCATTACGAGGACGAATGAATGGAATTGGATGCATAAGTTCAAAGTGATTTGACTCGTTGTCGTAAAAAACGGCTGTTGCTAACGTTGCTAAGGAGACCACCACAGGGGCTAAATGGCTTTATATGTATATGTACGAGAAAACCTTCCGCAAATAATAAGGTACTTCTCATGAAAAATGTTTACCTTAAGATGTCAAACCATCCGTATGAGAAACCTTTCCGCAATAATAAATTCTGATGGAATTCATGGACTGCCTTCATCTTGCCGATGGTGAACAGCTGGATGTAGTAGGTATGGGGAGACGTGGAATCAAGTTGTCAATGGTTCTTCGAAATCGATAGCAGAGTATGTTCAAATTAGTGGAAGAGTTTAATTCTCAAAGTAGTCACCGGATTTGGTGACGGTTATCAATCCATTTTCGGCGACGGTAACTGAAGGTTGTTCGGGAGCAATGGTAATAGCAAAAGGGAAGTTAAGTCGTACTCTATACTTGACCGACGGTTCTTAGAAGAGTTGAAGAGAGATCTCAAGCAGTAGAAAAGCAAAGTAGATTCGATACGGAGTTTCTAGATAAGATAGAAAGAATTGTCAAGTAGAAATTCTTGTTCGATGCGCTGAGGTTCTCGAGATTCCGGTGAGCCAAATGAAGTTATATCAAGGCTCCGAAAGATACTCCCAATCGATGTAATGTAATACTTCGCTTGGTGATGAGTTCGAGGTCAAAGGAACTGGGGAAGAATGCAACCGTTCTCAGGTCGCATGAATCAACTGAAGTTAGCGGTAGCGTGTTTCAAAGTCGCGGTGAGAGGTATTCCTAACCTCCTCGATTCCTTGCTAATCGTTGAAAGGTGTTCATCAAACATCGAGGATCAATGTAATTCGATAAAGGAAGTCAGCTAACGGTAACGGGAAGGTAGAAGAGAGAAATTCATTGATGACTAATCAAACTTGGAGTGCTTTCCAAGGTGCCTCGGGTCAAGATCGCTAAGATCAAGAAGGCAAATGCAAGAGCATGCATGCGATTGGTCTAACGGTGGAAAAGTCCAACGGGGTGAGGTAAGGACTATTCTAGATTCTCTCTGCAGTCAAGTTGGTGTCATTCAGATGTTCTCGGGATTGGAAAAGAAGACATCAAGTCGGGATCGCCTTTAGTGGGAATTCGTGGATGATGAACTCGGAAGCGTCACAGTATCGGTAAGGTTTGAAGACGGTGATCCAAATTTGTCTTCAAGGGGAGATTGTTGAATTGAAGACCTAATTGAGACGATTTTATCTAAATATTTCTAATTTGAGTCTCATATAACTCAGGGATATATCTCTTAGCCTTGGTAGGTTTTATTTTTTAGGCAGTTTTGAAGACTTGGAGCCCAAGAAAAGACATAGTCTTACTAGGTTTTGTTAGCCTATAAATATAGGATGATTTCATGAGTTTTATTTATCACACAAATACTAGAATAGAGCATAATCATCCTAGAATAATATTAGGTCTTTAATATTATCAAGAATATAAGGCTTTTTGTTCTCAAGAACTTAGAGAGTTTATCTGTTCTTGATAAAGCTGCTGGGCCGAGATTTTCGGTGTATAAGAAAATACTCAACATAGATTATAGCTAGTGGTAGGCTTGTAACGATCTTTCCCCGTTTATTAGTGGATTCTCGCGAAGAAGAATGTGACGTGACTTTCACATTGAGGGGAACCTCAGATAAAATTTGTGTCTCATGACAGACTTAAATTTCTCGCTGCTTTTATTGATTGCTTGAAACTCCGAAGGGATTTAGGGGTCTTAAATCCTAACACTTACCATATCCAAATGCGTGCATATAGACTTCGGAAAATCCAAACACCATTTGGCATTTGCAAGTGGTGCGTCCAAATTGTAGCCTTAACAAGGCGTTTCCTCATCACGCCGTGTTCCACTAACTAAAAAGGGGCAGGTCCAACAAACCACAATCAATCAATTCACTATCCGCAACAAAACCACGCAGAAGCTTCATACTGTTTTCAGATCGTTCGAGTCCACCAAACTTCTCCTCCTTGTCTAGCAAATCATTAAAGTCCCCTAACAACACCATCCCATGTCCGGTCAGCGCCAGAAGACTCTCAACATTTGAAGTTGGTTCTTTCGGACATCATTGTTGAATAAACGGGTATTCCATTCAAACCTATTTTTGAAGATAACAAATTGTTTAATCGAACTAACTCGCCAAGTGAACACATGTATTCAAAGTTTATTATTTTTAATATATAAAACGCTTAAAATGTTGATCGGGATGTTCGGAGGCTCATGGATGAGTCAAACAAACGCCAAGCCTTTCAAGGAGCTCGTGTTCTTTATTGTTTATAGGCGTTTGTAAGGAAACTCTACACTCTAGTATATTGTCGATTTAAATATGTGAGTAATGACTTTTGCGATTTAATCTGATTGTGTTTAAAATCACAGTCAATAATTTCTAATCCTAAGTATAGATTGATTCATGGTTAAGTCTCATACAAATGACTGTGTGTCATTTCGTTTCGAGAATTGGCTTGAAACGATTCTTTATTTTAGAAAAAGAAATTCAACCATCGAGACCCTATCGAGAGGGTTCCCGGTCCCGGCGATCGAGACC
Organism: Lithospermum erythrorhizon; assembly: GCA_019722365.1. NCBI lineage: Eukaryota > Viridiplantae > Streptophyta > Magnoliopsida > Boraginales > Boraginaceae > Lithospermum > Lithospermum erythrorhizon. The sequence continues at coordinate 158,467 of JADFUC010001470.1, forward strand.
TCATCGAGACTTCCCGGGTCTCGACATAGGGTCCCGGCGATCTAGACTCGACCTCTCATAGGTCTATACAGAATGCAAGCTTACGATCGCCCTGATCCATCGAGGCTCATCGAGACCCCCGTCTCGATGAGGTCACGATAAGTGGCAACTTTTCAAATTTAAATTTTGTGCACTATTTGGCCTCTTTCTTTTTGGGTAAACACAAAAACAACTTTTGCAAATCTTTTGACCTAATTTCGTAGCATTCAATTCATCACAGAATCAAAAGCAAAAAGTCATAACTCCTACATTTAATTCAACATTATCTTTGTAGAGAGTTTCTAGTTGTGTGAAAATTCCAATTCTCAATCATATATTGTATTTAGTGAAACTTTTGTGTGGGAAGCATAGGGTTGCTATTCTAGGTTGAGTAGTATATTGAAATCCTCAATGTTTCTGTTCCTAATCAAGGTTGATTAGGAGTCGAAATCCTTAGCTGGTACTGGGTCACTTAGTGGAGGCTAGTGTTTGATAATAGGCTTGAGAGAAGCTGTTTGTGTATTCAAACATTTCTTCAAGGCGAAAGTTATCTTGCCAAAAATCCCGAGGTTGAAAGTTTACTTGGCCGAGCAAGAGGGAAACCGCCTGCTTAAAATCGAGCGTATTGTTTCTTCTTTCCTTGCTCTTTTTACTTTCAAGTAGTCTTTTATTATTGCTAATCAATTTGATTAATATTATTGACTAATCTTTCTTTAGCTTAGTCGATTCATCACATTAATCTATATTATCATCAGGTATTAATTCGCATTCTTAAGATTAAACTCTAAAGTTAATATCGTGAACTTAAAACCTTATTCACCCCCTCTAAGGTTAAATCTAGGGCTAACAATCATCGATACTACTAGCATAGACAAAATTTGCCATCCACGCCCTCGTACCCTCTTCGTCTATCCTCGTCTAACGCACTGGCCAAGAGACTTCCGTATAACAACTATTCCCCCATCAGTACCAACAAGATTAATAATAAAACTGAAATTAAAACCTAATGAACGAACAAATTTTTTTAATTCTTTTTTCTTTATTTTTGTTTCTAAAAGAACTACAATATCAAGAATATGTGCTAAGACAAACATTCCTTGGGTGCATGAATCAAGCCGCGATTCTTTACGCTTCAAGACACAAGCCCTCATCTAATACTGGGGCTTCCATTTGGGTCGCCACCTACCCCGAGATAAATACGATGAACTTGCAACTAGTTTGCTTCCCTCTTCAACAATGTTCTTTCTCTTCTCATTTGTCTCAGCGCCACCACCATCTTTTTTCCCTTATAGATAATCACCATCTCCCAAACTATCACTTTCCAAACAAATGATCATATGGTTTTCTTTTCCTCTAATAGACAAGTGTGAAGTCAATCCTCTAATAGAAGGCCTTTGAAAAGCCTCTAATTAGAAACCATACCTCCTCCAAGATAACCTCTCACTCAAATTTTGTTAAATTCTTCTTCCCTGCTCCTCAAGTATGTCGAGCTCTAACACTTTGTATAGGTACTCAGAGGTCAGCCCTGCAGAAAGATTTCGATCAATACACCGTAGCTCATCACCACTATCATCAATTGCTTCTTTCCCCACCTGCTGTCCATTCCCTGGAGTGCAATCCCCTTCGCCATCCTCCCCATTTGCTATAATAGTAGCCGAACCCCTTTCTACAAATATATTTGCAGGTTGAAGGTTCTCTTTTCCTCCTCTTGGCATCACATTCCTCTCATTATCCTTGCTAGTATGCAGATTGATATTGCCCCCTGAAGTGTTGTTGTTGCAAACATTCCCATTAATTTCTTTGAGTCCATCACCTACCTTACATATTTTCCTACGTACTTCACTTACTATGTTCTCTCCCCGGCAGCCCCCAACATCATCAACTCCGCTTTGGCCTCGCCCCTTCTATCCATGTTCCTGTATGTTGTCTCCATTAAACCTTCTCGTCGTGAGGGACAAAAAGGCTCAACATCCCCCCTCTCGAAACAACAAGGCTTCCATCTATTTCTGTTTACGGGATCACTTTAAACTCCATTCGCCATGCACTAGAATCCAACTATTATACTTATTGTCCCGAATAATCCGCCATGTTTCATCGTTAAAGTTTTCACAATTTTGGTAATTTTGTCCTAACATACGGCACAATATAATTTCTCATGACGATACATCATCGGAACTCCTTAATTTCTCATGCGAATCAAGACCGAACAAACTTACAACGAGTAACTGACATGACCGCAATATACTCTCGAATAAGACCGCAATATAATCTCTCATGCTTAATCAAGACCGAACAAATCCATAACGATTAATCTGAATAAGACCACAATATAATTTCTCATGACGCACTACACCTTTTGCTACGTAGTAAATAACGAGTAATCTGAATAAGACTGAACAAATCCATACCTCTTCAAAGTCGTTGCTAATTTCGAAACCAACATCAAAAGTTTATTTCAACCCATACAATGACTTTCGTAGTTTACATTACTCACCCGGACGCCTCCTTGTGGCTGTGAAGGAGACATATGTACACTCTCGACAAGTCATTGTGCGTAAAAGCATTATGCACGCCCCATTTGATGTAAATCTCCTAATTCTTTTACAACAAAGAACAACGAGAAAGGTTCGTATCGGCTACCATTTTGCCACCGCGGAAAGGTATCATTATAGTCAATGCCTTCAACCTGATGATTACCAAACACAACCAACCGAGCCTTAAACCGTTCAACCGTACCATTAGACTTATATTTTACCTTGTAGACCCACTGCGAGCCAAGAGCTTTCTTTCCCTCTGGTAATTCCACCATACTCCAAGTCCCGTTATCCTCCAACGCTCGAATCTCCCTTTGCATAGCCTCACGCCATTCTGGGAACTTCATAGCCTCCTAACGCTTTTAGGCCTTACCACCGTAGTTAGCGCCGCAAGAAAAAACTTTCTTTGTGCCCAATAAAGAAAACGATTACAATTTCATCGAGTTAGCTATGTGATAGAGGGTACCCGAGGTCCGAGAGGAAGCCAAGGAGATGGACTCAACTCTTTGAACAAAGATCTTCAGAATAAAAATCTCGAGTTGAAATGTATGAGTCTTAGTATCGCTTTCCCCACCCTAAATCAACCTCAATACTATCCGTTAAGCACTCACCACTCGCCCCTGAGAGCCGAACTGGTCTACTCTAGCTACTTCCGGCAATCGTCATGTGATCGACTCCACCAGAGACTCCGCCTCTAAGCTCGGCCAAATCACCTCCTGTGAGTCTAACCTCACTCTGGCCCCTCATTATCACTCACATCCTCCTCATCACACACAACATCATGTACTGGAGCCTGAGTTAATGAACTTACCGAAGTACTAGGAGTAGAACACGATGTGGGAATCATTTTCAGTGATCATGGGAAATAAATATTCATGAGACTCCAAATCAAAAAGTTTCCACCCTTTTTCCCATACGAATAACCAACAAAAATACACCTCCTAGTACGACTACCAAATTTATCTTGTTTGCATTTCAAATTATGAGCAAAGCACAAAGACCCAAACACACGGATATTAGAGTAGGAGGGGGACTTGCCATACAAAAGCTCATACGGGGTCTTAAACCGAGAACACTAAGGAGAGTACGATTGATCAAATAACTCCGCAGTAAAAGAATATTAATACCCCAAAAACTTAATAGGTAGATTACGTAAATCACGAGCTACATTAAGAATACGGCGTGTTTCCGCTCCAATTCCATCCATATACTTTCATTGGGAGTGCTAACACGCGAGGTTAAAAATAATGCCATTTTCCAAAAAAATAATCACGAAGGCACATAAATTCAGTTCCATTATCACTCCGTACATATTGAACTTTGGACTGAAATTGACGATCAATGATAGCAAAGAAATGCATAAAATATTTATGAACTTCAGTTTTATCATTCAACAAAAATAACCACACAGCACGAGAATAATCATCCACAATAGTTAGGAAATATCGCGCACCACACGAAGACAAAGTGTGATACGGACCCCACAAATCACAATGTATCAATTCGAAACTACGAGAAGCCTTATGTTCACTACTAACAAAAGACTCCCTAGACTGCTTGGCTTGACGACAATACTCTATTACAAGCCTTTTATTCGACAACCCGACAAAAAATCGAAATAAAGGATAACGAGCGAACTACTTTGTCTGAGGGATGCCCCAATCTGCGATGCCACAAATCTGAAGACACCTTCCCATCCACATGCAACATCCACGCCCCGGAATACTGCAAAAGTAGTAGAGTCCATTCCGTCAAGCACGACTCCCAATCTGTGTTCTCTCAGGTAATGGTCCTGTATAATACAACCATGCTTAGTAAATTGAATCAAACAATCACAGGTAGCAGCGAGTTGGGACACAGAAAGTAAGTTGCAGGCAAACTGAGGTACATACAAGACATCTTTCAAAATCAAATCCGAAGACAAACATTATTTGTACTTACTTTTAAATACTAGACATTTTCCCATCAGAAAGACCAATCGAACAAGCAGGTATATCAACAATATTACAATAGTAAGAGTTAGATTATCTGTGAACATGATCGGAGGCCCCTAATATCAATGCAATTAGAAATATGCACAGTTGGATACGATCCTGTACCACCGCCTCGAATTAATGCAATACGTGTTTCAATTTTAACCAATCCGAGTCCAGAAACCCGCATCTACCCGGCCTATGGGCCGGACGCGGTTCTCCTGCTCCGCCGCCCGAGGGCAGTCTGCAGCCGCCTCGGGTAGTAGCGCAACGCTGGCCGCAATTCCGCAGGTTTGGTTGGACGCTGATTTCCCTCGGCCTGAGCCCAGCCCCGTCCGGATCCTCTTGACGACGCTTCCCACCAACCGGTGAAACCATGTTCGAGAAACAAGATGAAATATCATGGTCATGGAACGATGATAAAATGTGCACCTAGAGGTTACTTTTGAACGGTAGACAGCCTCGAATGATCAGATTTTGAAGAAGATCAATCGCCACTGCCATGGTCAGCCATGATCCGGAGTAAATCTTAATTCTGCAAGTGATTCTTTGAAGTTGCTCCTCCCGTGAATATTTATTAAGCCTCGATCAAGGTAGGAGGAGGGTCTTGAGAAAGCAAAGAAGATCGTAAAGCCCCGAAATGTTCAACATAAATTCCACACAAAAAATCATGCAAACGATCATTATCCTGCTTCTGTTGGAATTTTTCGCCCAAATCACAGATGTAGAAACCACACACACACGACGGGATAGGATCATATGTAGCTAATTCATCCCACAGAGGTTGAAGTTTACCAAAGTAACGCTTGGGCACAGACATGTTGGCCGATTGCCATATCTGCATGCACAAGCCAATTGTCGCCACGAGTACCACTACAACACAACAGCATGCAGCTTCCTCAAAATAGTAGTCTTTATGAGGGATTTAGGCCAATTCAGCTCAAGATCCATTGAACAAGCATAGCTTGAACACATTGTCAATCAACAACCAAAGTACCAGTGATGGGTTTATCAACCGACCCATCAATAAAACCAAATTTTCTACGAGCAATCAATGACAAACGCAAAGATTTGGACCAATCATCATAGTTGGCTTCAGAAAAGAACAAGCATTAATAATATTACCCGGATTATCATTGTGAGCTTAAAATAAAACGGAGAGTCATGGGATTAATCGCCAAGGCTGGCCGGAGCCGGAGGCGGGTGATCGGCCACCCGACTGGCCGACAACGGGAGAGGGGGTTGCCCGACGCGGTAGGGTAGTTCCGAAAATTAGAGTAGAAGAGTAGAGGATTTTTGCCCTAGCCAGAGTTGGCTCGATCCCATATAAAACAATGCTTCCTCAACTCGATTATTATTGCTTCACAAATATTATATACACTTTGATAATATAATCCTACCCAAGCAATCTATACAAAAGAGCTCCAACAATAATAATAATAATGATAAGCCCGACATCGAGAAGGTTGATTCTGCCAAAGCCTCTCGAACTTCTCCCGAACTTCTACTTATACACTATCGGAAGATCGACCTATCTCCATCATGTCCCGGCTAAATTTAATACAACTATTAGCCAAAGGAGAAATGTTTATCTTCGATATTCAAATTAGCTCTAAACTGTACAAAAGATTCAGCACAACAGAGGGGCAACATGGAAGATGCTGTAGCAGCACTAAGGAAGATAAGGCTGGCATTTCTTGCCTCTAGCTAGGGTATACAGAGCTGAACAATATACACCTTTATTTCTGGTCTATACTCTATTAAGCAATGAAGTAGTTTAACATATATATTCTCCCAAGAAAATGATTGGTCGTCTTACGAATTATGGTAGCTTTCCAGTTGAGCATTGATTAAGACTAGAAATAACATTATGCAATTTGGGTATGTTTGTTTGAGTAACATAATTGAATTGAGCCATGGAATTGAATTCCAAAGAATTGGAGGAAAACTGGTGAAGTTTTGGTATTTTAACTTCAATTTCATACATCAAACGAAACATTTTTCTGCCAGCAATTTGCTACCAAGAAAATCTATATATAACTTCAATTTCATACATCAAACATATTTTGGTGGTTGTGGAATTATATACTCCCTCCATCTCATGACAATTGTCTAATTTTGATTTGTTTTAACAAGTTAAGAAATAATATTTTAATATAGCAGTTAAAATGGGTCTAAAAATATAAATAATGTAAAAATTAGTTTAATGGTATAAGTTATGAGAAATTGAAGTAAAATAGCTAATTTTCATGAGATGGAGGGAGATATGTTGTTTCTACATTCTTGTGTAATTGGTGATTGATATATAAGTTGGTTTTAGATAATAACACACAAATCGTGTAATCATTACAATTACGGAGTATGTAAGAGTGATTATTATTTCAGAGATTGTTCTTGTCATGTCTGTTAATGTCGAAATCTTTATTTCTCTAATACTTTCCAGATACCTTACTCCAATTATACTCTAAGCATAAAATAATAATTCGTATAAATTCTTGTATTTATCACTCAATCTCATATTAATCGTAATATCTTCCCCGATGTATTAATGCCTCCGGAAGCATTTAATTTCAAATACGACATCACGAAATATACCACGTGTAAACAAAGTGGGCGACTCTACGTTGTTCACGGCGGTTCGCCGCTCGCTTGAACCACCAAAAACATGTATAAATCAATTGGTAAGTAGTCTATTATTCATCTCCAATGTCTTAGGTTCAACTTTTTGCACCATCATATTTATTTCTGTATTTATTATGCATTAGCACCTTAGTCAGTCTAAATTTATTTTTGGTAGTTTATTATGACATAATTACAATTTACTCATCTTTTTGGACTAATTTAAGACAACATTTACTTATTTTAACAAATTTTCTTATCCCGTACTAAAAAGTTTATTGTAAATAGTTTATTAATAGTATAAAAATAGCTCAAAAATTCTTAATGTATATTTCAAACCACCATCTTTAGATTCAAGGCGGTAAACCTCCTATATATGGCCCAAGTAGATCGAAGCATAAAACAAGGGATGATATTAAGAACTACCAGAAGAGACCTTCCGGGTGTATTAATAAGGTCACGAGTGTTGTAATTTAACGCCTAATTCAATAACCAAATCTAAGCAAACAATGATAACGACAGAAGTAAATGCGGAAAAATAAACAACACACCTACTTTATACGTATTCCTCCTTCAACGTGAAAAGCACGCCTTGTTGGTGCTTCTCGCAGTAAATCCACTAAAAACCAAAAAAACGGAAGATTGTTACACCACCTATCAAGCTAAACCTCACCAAGAATACTTTATAGCATAGTATTCTCAATAACAAAGCCTCACAATATTATTGATTATGATTCAATAATATTCACTCAAGAATTGTTTAGGATGATTATTTTGTGATGGAAAACATATAGAAAAAGCCTCTATATATGTAAAAACTTCTTAACCTAATCTCGGCCAAAAATAGAATAAATAGCCTAAACCGCCACCCGCCGATCATCGAGACTCCCATCGAGACCTCGGGGTCTCGAATAGCCCATACAACCCGTGGTCTTCGTACGAATGCTTTAATTAGCTGGTTTTATGTTAGTATTAGCATTTTATTATTGGTCAACAAAACCAATATTGAAATCATATATTTTTCGTCATTACTCGATAACTAGTGAGTTGTTCCGCCTAATAGCAATAGAATTAGCGCTAACACTACCAAGACAAAAGAGATTTAAGTAATGAAATGATACTAAATTTCTACTGTACGATTTTGTACGAAAGCTAAAAGATGATGAGAGTAGTAGAACACCAGCCAAGAATTCTTTGTTTTTTTTTCTTTCTAATAATAAATTAGCTCAAACATTCGTAGTATATTATTTGCATCATAATCATTAAAAAACTAGAGTATGAAATACGAGTCGTGTCGTCTAACATGTATTGTAGGTTCGACACTCATAATGAGCGAATCTTGTAATGAATTAAGTATGTAAGGTTAAAATAAGCTTTCCGTCACTGAGTGAATTGTCTAGCATAACTCCCTACATGCGATATCCCGAGATCAAAAGTACCAAAACCGTTAATGTAGCGGTTTACTTAATTTATGAATGGTTATAGTAAATGTCTCAAATTACCAAGTATAAATACTTTAATTTATTTGTTATCATTTGAATAATCTAGTTTAACGTCTATGCTAATTAAATTACTATGATTAACCCATATTAGTGACTACATGTATCACTCACAATTAATGACAAGATCAAATAAAGTTCACTTAATTGCAACAATAACAATACCATTAATGCAATTGTCCGGGTAATTTCATTTTCATTCCATAATAATTGATTTTAAGAATATTTCATTCCCATAGAGATAGGGAATAGTTTTTAGCCAAAACAGAGAGGAAGAATGAAGTAGCTCGAAGACGACAAAACCTCTCCAGCACAATTCTACTTCATTCCCTCTCTTCCCAAACCATATAGTAGGTGTGGAAGAACATGAACAGCTCAATTATAAGGTCATAATATACTCCATAATACTCATGTGATATTAGAACTTGTTTTTGGAAAATTGTGTTCGCTTACTACATGCACTATTTAGTTTAGTTTATTTAATTTACTCCATAATAATACTCATGTATAAGTATAGTTTAGTTACATAGAGGAGTAGTAGTATAATTGTTACCGTTTTGTGCAAGTATTGTAAAGCATTTGAATGTAAACATATACATCATCACATTTGTTGTATACTTGTATATAAGGAAACTTCTGATAATGTATTTAAACATACATCATCACATAGTGGACAAAAATTCTATCCACCATACATAAATAATGTTAACATTTAACAAATTTTAATTGGACAATATTCTTTATTATCCCCCATAATTTTCTTCTTTATTTACTTCAAATATACATACTACATGGAATTTCTTTTCCATTCAATTTCAAATCAAAAAGTCCAAAATACATAACATAATACATACATACACAAACTTATTATAGCTAGCTAGTCTTCTTATATATTATGGGTTGAGAAATTTTGCAACAAATTGATTAACCAAAGCCAATGCATTACTTGTTACATGCATGGCCTTATAAACCCTGTCTATAACATCATCTTTCACCTCCCCCTCCGGTATTATATCCATTAATCCGTCCGTACACGTGTCCTCATTAGTCATGGCTGCACTAAGCCATGTTTGGACATTGCTCACTTGAAACCTCAACGACTCACCTGTGCCGGTGAGTCGACGCATCTGCTTAAGCGAGCCGCGCATTTGATCAACCGCGTCACCAAACATGGCATAACAATCATGCAACGCGGCTTGAATTGTTGGCTCGGCTCGATAATCGGCTTGGCGTGACATATAGGACATGTAACTGGCCATGCGCTTGGCTCGTGAGAGGCTTATTTTGATGGCTATTCGAGCGAGCCGAGCTGGGTCGTGTTGGATTGTGTTGGCATAGAATACTAGTGAATTGAAGCACAAGTCAGGGTAGAGGGTAGATTGGCAACTTGTACGGATGAATTGTGTGGCGTCACTTTCAGGGGCATCGGAAATCGAGGGGGAGGCGGCATAGGACTCGTCGATGGTGGCCGGATCGAGGATGGCGGAGGATGGGTGGAGGTGGATGAGTAGAAAGGGAAATAAGAGGAGGGGTAGGGAATGGCTCTTCATGTTCAAAATATTTTGATGGAAGTTATAGTGTTGTTGTGTGAGTATGTGGGAGCTTAAGTAGGCCGAGTTTCTATGTGAAATGACTATAATGGCCTCGTTAGGTTTATATGAACAATGATTAATAAAACATTGTTAGTCACATGCATATATAATTCAGCTATCTTGTTGGCAATTGTATGGGATTTGATTTCATAATAAGTATATCGTTCTATCACTCAACCTTGTGATTCCATTGATTTGAGAATCATAATCCATATTTGTTGAGATTTGATTTTAATAATCGAATTGATTTTAATAATTCAAGAGTTCATGTGTAAGTGTTTTATATTGAAAAATATTAAGAAAGTTCACTATTTTATAAATAAGGGTAAAGCTACTCAAATCAACCTAGTACCAATTATTTTTAAGATGTAACTCTTTAGGTTTATGAAGTATGATCTCTCTACTCTTGTAAGTTAGGCTCATGCCCATTTCATGAATTTTTACAATATGAATTTGATCATTTTTACAATATCTTAATTTGATCTTATCATCATCAGCGACCGTTTTAGATCATTTGTTAATTTTATTATTAGTGAGACAAATTTTTAATCAAACGAATTAATTTAATGTGGTTATGAGGTCATGTGATATCTTTTAATTCATCTTCTCGATAGCAAAGTATCACCTATAACGACGATGGAAGTGTATATATCACAAAAAATAATGGCCTTCCACTTTGAGTTACATTATGCATCTCTTTATCCCTTGAAGCTTTATAACAAATAGGAAGTATTAGATAGTAGGAATTCATCATATTGAATTAGATATGGACATACATGACATGTTTTATTTTTTGAGAATATGATTCATCATATTCATCAAAAGATTGTTTTAGATGAAGTTTTCCACTAAAAAGTGGAATTTGCACCGAAAGTCCGAAACACTCTATACATGATCTCCGGTACCACTTGAATTTTGAATAAATATCTCAAGTTCTCAACTAGTGTACTTGTACTATTTGCAAAGTGAAAAACAATTTGATGATAGGTGGGGGCAAGTTTGTAGTGTAGGCGTGCAACAACATGATAATATAAGGAGTGCCAAATATATTCTTTACTTTGGCCGCCAGTTTCGGCTGCGCTTTTCTGACCATAGCTACCACTTTATAATGTCCCTTTGTTAATTAAGGTTTTGAGTAGTGTGATTGGCAGGAATTAACTAAGACACTATACATCTCTCAATTAACTTGTTCACTTATAACGACCCTTTCTATCTTCTTAAGTGGAACATGTGCTACAAGCCTACAAGGTAGGAAGATGGAATATTATTGCAGACCACACTAATTTTTGGTCATTGAATAGTGGTAGAGAATGGGAATGCACTCCTCCATCCATAGTACATTTTGCTTCTAAGAATGATATAAATCCTATAATGTGGTGTATCTTTACCAGATTGGGGACCCAATGGGCCGGGGACACCATACTCAATGTCTTATGTTGTCATGACTAAAGGTGATCTTGTCCACGAGGCACATCGGACATCGGGTCACCACTGCGGTCGCGTACTGTGCATCGGCGTGGGTTAATTCTGGCGGCAAAGTAATTCTTGAATCAGTCGTGCCTCGGTGTTCTTGGGGTTACTGGCTATCTTTGGGCGTTGTGTATGGGGCTGCGTACTTTGACTATGACAAGCGTGCACTTAGCGGGGATTATAACGGCGTATGTTGGGTCCATAGCAGATGGTATATAGCGATGAATATTGATATATTGGGGATTTGTCAGGTCGTGATATACGGAAGATCTCGGGCCTCTCGCGCGGTTAGTGCTTGATTGGTTTATGGGACGCCATAAATCTTTGTCGAGTTCATACTCGAGTAAAGAAAGTTGTAGATTGTTTCATGGCCTTGCTGCTTATGGTTAGCCTCTACGACTAGAATCGCGTGATGATTGTAAGATGTCGTCCAGGGCAAGTGGGAGTGTTGGAAATCAATGAGAATTGGTTGAAATTTATTATCTTACGTTGCGACAATTGTATATGATTCATTTACCGGTTAGGTTAAATAATGATTACTCAGGCTTAGTGTTCAACTTAGTAATTGTATATTACTAGTGTGGGTTCGTGATAATTTAAGGGGTTATGGCGATTGCTAGATCTTACTCGTTAATCGTTATAATAATAGTAATTGGTCAGTGTATTATTATACAACTTTCCTATTATCACGGGCTAGAAGGTCGCTGTCTGATGGCGTTGAGTTATATTTCATGTGAAATTAAAGAGAACTATATAATTGAAATGTATTTCTCGATTACAAAGGAATTACATTTTATGTAGAATATGATTGAACAATAGAATCAATTGTGGTATTTAATTGGTTCGAGTAATTTAGTATTTATCGATAACTTGAAGATTATTGATATTGACTCATTACTATTTAATTAGCTTAATTAAATAGTTCAACTCATTAGCAACTTCATTTAGTGTCTTAGCAGGCAATAGAGTTAACGAGTATTATCTTTAGCGGGTTCTTGCTCCGGGCTTGTTTAAACTAGCCTATATAAGCAAACTTTAGGAGTTTTTCATCTAGTTTTTGTAAAACTTTTTCACCAAAAACTTAGTAGCCGCCCCCCACTGGCGAAATTCTCCCGAGAATTTTGGGGTTTTAGTTTTGTTCATCATACATTTACTAACAGATTAGTTCTTGATTGACCCCTCCACAGTGTGGACTAACTAGAGATATCATAGATTGATATTACAACAAGGAGGCTGAAGAAGAAGAGTCAAAATTCACGTTGTGAATTTAGGCGTGTGGATACGGTGGAATTTACTCCATTTACTTATTTGTAAAGTACTCGTTCGTATATTTAATTATATGTTTTTGTATTGAATAATGTAGTAATGCACTTTAAAGATCCACGGAACTATGGTTGTATTTATACTCCTACATCCATTGTAATTTTCTTGATGGCATCATGAGCCAAATTAAAGTTGCTTTACATTATTTATTTTATGCCTGTTTTGTTTTTTATCAATTTTTATTTGATTAATTCTTGTTCATATATTTAATTGATAAATATATGATGAGAATAAATCACCATGTTCTTGATTATTGATTTACACACGTTGTTACAAGTTTATGATGATGTATTATCATATTTTTGTTAACATGGATTTTGTTTCTTAAATTAAAGGATGATTTAATTGATTTTTGAAACAGCAGTTTTGTAAAACATGTTTGGGCGTGTAAAATTTTGTAAAATTAAAGCCTAATTTTCTGGAACCCAGATAGCACGTAAAAAGATCTCATTAAATTTCATAATTTTGGATTTTTCTAAGTGCCTCAAAATAATTTTGTGATTTACGGGTATTTAATTAATAATTAAATATGAAAATTTATTTTAATGAGCGACGGTGGGATTTGTTCAAGAAACTAATGGAGTTTAACGTGTTCGAATTTCATAAATTTTGAAAAAATTTTTAAAGTCTCAAAATGATTTTACAAGCGAATTAAATTAAATAAAGCAGGTTAAATATGGAAAGTATTATTACAGCCGTCGGCGGCAAACTTCGCCGACCACTGCAGGCGTCCGGTGTCGGATCGGGGTGATTTTGGTATTACCAAGAAAATAACGGTCGAGCGGCGACCTAGGCGGAGTGGCGGCGTGTACGTCTTAGGCCTCCATGGGCCGGTCGTCCGAAACCCGTTAAGCGTGTGCCCCTAATTTGAAAACCACAATTCAATTTATTCCTTATTTTGGTTTTCTAAAATTATGGGACTAGTTATATTCGGTTTTTTATTGATTATTTGTCATTTTAATCAACTAATTAATTGTAATTAATTATGTGATGACAATTTCATAATTAATTTCCTTTATATTATATCTTTTTAAATTAATTTAAAGTGATATAACAATTATAGTAACAATTCGCTCTTAATGTATTTTAGAATATATTTGTGATGAATATTTTTCTATAATAATATCACGGTTAATTATTGGTAATAATTATTAATTGACATGTGTATGATAATTGAGTTTATATTAATTAATTTTAATATGTGTAATTACATGGATTAATTAATTTGATAATTCTGAAACATGCATTTTCGATGCCATTTAAAATATTTATTAAAGTTCATTTATGTGATTTAATAAAGAGTGCCTATATTTTGTAATGGTTATTGGAATGGAAGTGCCTATAGATATAGCCCGTTTATTTATTTTTAGGATGCAGAACCGTATTGTAAATGACCTTACGAGTCGTATTTCTTGTATTTATTTATTTCTTGTTTTACCTGGCTTGCAAATTTGTCTAAGATGGGTTAGTATGTAAATATTGTAACAAGTGAAGATATTGAAGATCATTTGGCGGTGGTGATACTTGGTGGACTCGGATGGATCGGAAGTGAATACAAGAATTAGGACTTATGTTAGTATTTGATAAATACTTGTAATAGGTTCTAGGGGCCATATCGTATATCTTGAGATATGCATTACTGTTTATTTTTCATGTTGCATGTATTGCTTGATTATGTGCTAGTATGCATGAGTAAGTGAAAACAAAGTAATAATAATCTCACAATTAAATTTAAGCAAAGTATAAAGCCAATTTTAAAAGTTGTCTTGATCATTGCGTCGATTAGGCACACCGTGATAGCGGGTATTTACAATGTTGCATTGATATGACAATGGATCATGTTGAAGTGATTTCCACTAACGTTGTGGGCTTTCGGATGATCAATCTAAGTAACAACTTTGGTTTAATTGGTATGCTTAACCGGTTTCGGAGATACAAATGTTGGGTAGCATCACAGCAAAGTCTTTAGTGACCTGAAGTTATGTAGTTTTACATAATTGGTTGGCAACCTACTATTATAAGCTGGATTCAAAATGTAGCGGTGTTGCCGTTTGAAATTTAAGTGTAATAGGTCTTGATACTAATATATTTAGGTGAGATTTGAAGTTTTAGTGTTGCTGAATTTATTTGTAAGTGTTTTTAGCGTGATAGTTTTCTTGAGTGCGTTATTTTATTTACTTATTCTTGTAGAATTAATATGGCTACCGCTATTGCTACTCCTAAGAACTCGCTTCGCTCGGCCTTGAAAAGTGCAAAATTTGAATAACTTTCGAATTTTGGCCAGTGGTCGAAACTTGAGGAATCATTCTCGAGCAAGGAAGGCCGAATCACGTCTTCGAGCAATAAGGTTCAGCGAAACCTAATGATAGTGCTCCATTAGGAAAAGGGATCCCACCAAAAGCCTGAAGTCACGTCTTTGTGGATGTCGATGTCTAAGTACTTGCCAATATGGAACAGCCGTTCAAATTCAATATATATGAAAAGGTGGTAGCATATGACATATACCGGCAACTTGAGGAATTATTCGAAAGGGCCTTAAAGCGAGATATGACATTATGCGTCTTTCACCGTGGACATCAGGCGGGCCCGGGCCCATGACCCTCGTATCATTAAAATGATTGGCTTGATCGATCGACTCAGCGCCACAGGCACGGTGCTCTCAACGAAACTGGCTGTGGATCTCGTCGCAGTCTGCTTCCAGACAAATTCTCTCGGTTGTCGTGACTTCCAATATGCACAAGTTTGAGTTATCTCTAGCAGGCGCATAAGATGATCACGAATCTTTGAGCCGAACACAGGTAAGACTAAAACTTCTACTCATACGTTTTGGTGGTCGAAAACAGAAGAAATTCAAGAAAGAAGAAGAAGTTTGCCGGCGAGACCAAGGGTTCGAGTAATCCCAAGGTTCTTTGGAAAGGAGGAGCTAGGAAGGATGAGCGAGTGTCATTGCGGAGCTTCCAGACCGGCAGGAAGTCGACCCTGCGAGGAGGATTCCGCAGATGATGGGAAGAATGGTCTCGTGACCGCTCGGCCCTAAAGGTGTGTATGTTATTGAAGTTTGTACAACTTCTAATTCTACTTCGTGGGTGCTAGACACCGGTTGTGGTTCATGTTGTCGTAATATCACGGGAACTCGAGTCAAGTAGAAGACTTCGAGAAAGGGGAAATGGATGCGTGTGGGGAAATGGGCGCGAAGGTTGCGGCCCTTGCGGTGGGATCCATTAGTTTCGCCCAATCCCACGGGCACTTGTTTGAACTTATCTCCGGTTCTTATGTACACGCAATTTCTTGAGGAATATTATTTCTATTTACATTTTTGAATAATGATGGTTTCATTTTCAATAGATCCCGATGAATTTAGGATCACGAGGAATGGGAGTAGTATTGGTACGCCTCCGCTTCAAAATGGTCTATCACGTTTAGACATGATTAATGAGTCATATAACATAAACTTAAAAGCGGAATAAGCTAACGACTTAAACCAAACATACACATGGCATTCTGAGACTAGGTCATTCTTGAGAACGAATGAAGAAACTCCACTCCGGTGGAATACTTGAAGGTTTCGATTATGAATCCTCCCGATAAGTGTAGTGCGCATACAGGCAAAATGACCAAAATACTTTCGCTTAAATGAAAGGGCAAGTGATTTATTAAGGATAAATACGCGATGTATGTGGGCGATATGAGCATCTGAAAGGAGGTTATAACTACTTCATTACATTCTTGATGACTACGATGAATCTGGTTTGTGTATCGATGAGACCTGAAACCACGAGTCACTTTGAGAGAAATTGAGGAGTTCAAAATGAAATTACAAAACCCAGATTGAACAAGGCAATAAAGATTCTCGATCTACGATAGAGGTGGAAATATTTGAGTCACGGGGATTCAATACTCATCTTAGAGAGTGTGGTATTGTTCCTGACTCACTCCGGCGGAGCGCCCAGCGGCGTAATGGCGTGTCCGAAGGAGAAAATCGAACCGCTTCTTGACATGGTTCGATCTATGATGAGCCTATCGATCTACCCGGTTAATTTCTAGGGATATGCACTTCTAAAGCGCGGCAACACCTTAAGCGGATGTCCAACCAAGTCGTGAATCGAACTCCCGTGAGCTGGTTTGGGAAGATTACGAGTTGGGTTTCCAAGATTTAGGTACGTAGGAAGCTTATGTTAAAGAGATTAACAAAGATAAGCTTTAGCCCAAATCTGATAAATACTATTTCATAGGATATCCAAGGGAAAGCAGTTGGTTACTACGTCTACGAGCGGAGAATAAAATCTTCATTGTCGGAGCAGGGTATTCCTTGAAAAGGAATATACGTCGAGAGAAGGACTAGAAGTAATGGTGTTCATCTTGATGAATCTCGAGGCGATGAAGTCAATATCGATGCATCTAATGCAGAGGCATCGACACACATAAGAGTGGAACCTTCTTTCATAGGGCCGATTCTTGATCGAGCGTGGAAAGGCTGACGCCCAGGAGATCAGCGAGGATTCGCCGCGAACGGAAGCGGTATGGTGAAACTTTCATCATGAGTAGCGAGCCTGCTACAAAGAAGCAATGAATAAACGAGGATGGCGACAAATGGCAAATTGTGAAATGCGATACGAGATGGAT
Source organism: Lithospermum erythrorhizon (assembly GCA_019722365.1). Taxonomy (NCBI): domain Eukaryota; kingdom Viridiplantae; phylum Streptophyta; class Magnoliopsida; order Boraginales; family Boraginaceae; genus Lithospermum; species Lithospermum erythrorhizon. The sequence goes on from JADFUC010001470.1 coordinate 176,118, forward strand.
TCTATGTACCAAGCGAGTTTGGTCTTGTTGGATTGCAAAATGGGGCTAAATACTATTGAATGTAAATGGGTATTTAAGAAGAAACATGATAAAGAGGCAGGCGTTGATGTTTTCAAAGCTAGACTTGTGAAGGTTTCAAACAAGTTCCGCGGGTGGACTATGGCGAAACACTCGCCGGTGGCTATGCTTAAATCCATCCGGATAATCTTAGCCATTCTTTGCATTCATGACATGATATGGCAAATGGATGTAAAGACATTTCTGAATGGAATTTAGAGGAAGATGTGTACATGGTACAACCTCAGGCTTTACATCCTAAAGGACCTAAGAGGTATCTGAAGTTGCAAAAGTCCATTTATGGTCTTAGCCGGGCATCATGATTGGAATCTACGTTTTTTGATGAGATCGATCAAAGAGTTTGGTTTCATCGAGCGAAGAAGAATCTTGTGTATACAAGAAGGTAAGTGGGGAGTTATGTATCATTCATAGTCTGTATGGGTGACATACTTATCATTGAAACAACATTAGAGTGCTAAGCTACGATCCGGATTGGTGTGCAAATGTTTCTGATGAAGGACTTAGGCCCATGATATATACTTGGAATAAAAGATCCACGGGATCGAGGTGAGGCGATTGGACTTTGTCGGGATACTTATGTGAATAAGGTATTGCAAGGATTCAACATGAGTAATTCAGAAGGGTAATCTCCCATTGAGACATGGAGTTGACTCGCGAGCCTGGTGTCAGCTACTTGATCTTGAGATGAGCAGAATGAGAGACATACCTTATCTTCGGCTATAGGATCCATAAATGTATGCCATGTTGTGCCTTAGACACGATGTGTCTTATGTAAGCTAAGTGTAACCCGATGAATGCCCATTAATCGGTGAAAGCCCTTTGGATTGCGATTGAAATTATAGTATAGAAGAACTAAAAGTGCTGCTGGCGAATATATGGTGGAGATGAGGAGTTAAGCGATTGACGAAGTGCGCGGCGCGGTTTTGGCGAAAAGAGGCCTTCTCGTTCAGTCACAGGTATGTATTTTAATACCAGCGGTGGAAGCGAGTATCTTGGAGGAGTTCCAAGCAGTCTTGTTGCGATTCTACCCGCGAGAATCTGAGTACATCAGCGGCGTACGGAAACCCCATTAAGAAGCGTATTATATAAAGAGTTAGTGAGCCGAACTTGGTGTGGTACCTAATTGAGGGACGATTAGGTTGCTTTGTGAAAATATTGGGGCAATAGCTCGAAGCTAAGGAACTTGAGCACATCCTGAATCCAAAGCACGTACTCATAAAGTATCACGATTAGAGATAATATGCTTGATAGAGGTGATGTCAAAGTATGTAAAAAGTAGAAGCTTGAGGAGGCCAATACGGCGAGCCCCGCTACTAAACCACTAAGTCGAGGGCAAAGCGTAGTGAAGCGTCGGCGAACATAGGTCTTGACGGATGTCGCGGTGGTGTTAGGTTAAGTGGGGAGTCGATTATGTATCTATTGTGTTATGTGAACAAATATTTGAATATTATTGTAACACATATATTTTAATATATTTGTTTGCTATGACTTTATATGTTTGAATTTACATAATATACATGTAATGTATCACCGATGAGTGAAAGGTTAAATCCACTAGGTTAGTCTATGTTTTTCTAGAGGTAACATGAGCTTGGTTTAATTCTGCTCTTGAGCGCTAGAAACATAGGATATCCAAAAGGCATGATCGGATGCTTTCATGAATTAGAGGCGTGGCGTCGTATGACCTAACGTGGTGTTTTGATTAGTGATGAATTGATCGCGTTAACTGCAGGACTAGATCGATACCGTGGGGTTTGCCGGTCGGTGGCCCCAGGAGGCTGGTATGACAGCAATTCATAGAAGATATGTATATACGTGTCTATGACATTTGTTTAGAATTTTAGGTTAAATCGATTCTTAGGCCTGCGATATATAACTATCGTGTTATACAAGATGCATTACTTTGACTATGACCAAGCGTGCGCCTTAAGCGGGGATTATAGCGGCATATGTTGGGTCAGCGCGGTGAAATATAGCGATAGATGTTGATATATTGGGAGGGATTTTGTGTCCGTCCTTGATATCTGAGGAATCTTGGCGCTCTGTAGCGGTTAGTGCTTGATTGGTTTATGGAGACATGTAAATCTTTATTCGATTCATCTTTCGAGTGAAAGTTGTGGGTGTTTCGCGACAAGCTTCTTATGGTTAGCCTCATTTAGAGATCGCGTGATAAAGGAATTGTAAGATGTCGTCCGAGGCGAGTGGGAGTGTTGGAAATCAATGAGAATTGGTTCCATTTATTATCTTCGTTGCGACAATTGTGTATGATTCATTTACGGTTGGGTTAAATGTGATTGCTCGAACTTAGTGTTCAACTTAGTAATTAATATTCTTAGTGTGGAGTTCATGTGATAATTTAAGGGGTTATGGCGATTCTTAAGATGCTGCTAGGTGTCGTTATAATAATAGTAATTAATTGATTATTATTATTATACAGCTTACAATATCACAGTATAGAAGGTCAGCTGCCACATCTGATGACGTTGAGTTATATTTAAATGTATGAAATTAAAGAGAACTATAATTGAGAAATGTAATTTCTCAATTCTGAGGATTCTACGTTTATGTAGAATATCGATTGAGCAAAATAGAATCAATTAAATAGTTATTTAATTGGTTAGAATAATTTAGTATTTATCGATAAGCTTGAAAGATTATTGATATTGACTTCATTACTATTTAATTAAGCAATTAAATAGTTGACTCGATGTGACTCGTTAATTGTCTTGAACTAATAGAGTTAACGAGAGTCGAAAGTATCTTCTTGGGTTCTTTATCGGGCTTGTTTTAACTAGCTATATAAACTCAGCTTTAGGGATTTTTCATCGTAAGTTTTTGTAAAAACTTTTTCGTAAAACACAGTAGTAGCCCACTTTAGTAGAAATTCTCCGAGAATTTTGGGGTTTTTAGTTTTGTTCGTCCTTGTTTCTTAGCGTAGATTAGTTCTTGATTGACCCCTCTGGTGTGGACTAACTAGAGATATCATACGATTGATATTCTGACAAAAGAATTTGAAGGGAAGTCAAATTCCGTTGTGAATTTGAAGCGTGTGGATTTTGGTGCATTCTTTCATTTATGACATAAGTCACTCTGTTCGTATATTTAATTATATGTTTTTGTATTGAATAATGTAGTATGCGGCTTTAAAGATCGCAGGCCCATGGATTTGTATTTATACTCACATGTCAGCAGTAATTTTACTTGGCCTTTCGTTTAGCGTATCGGCGTATGACTAAAGGTGATCTTTGGGTGGGACCTATAATAATAAACTTTTTGGCCTAGATATCCTTAATTATCGTGTAATTTTTTATATGGTCTCTGAACTTATTTATCTTGTTTAGACGGTCACCTATCACATTCTTTTATGCAGACTGTGGCTCGCGAGCTATATCCTTGCTTGCAGTATATCCCTAAACTAATTTGCATTTTAAGCAATTAAAATAGTATTTTATCTGCTTAGCTACAAAAAAATAGAACGCGTCTTAAAATATTTTACGTAATTAAAATAATCCCAAAATAAAAGCTTTATCTTTACTTAGCACATCTGTCGCGCCATCACAAAATGTCATGCTTGAACAACCGATCAGGTAAATAAGTCATGCTTGAACAACCGATCAGGTAAATAAGATGAGGTAAATAGTCACAAATGTCATGCTTGAACAACCGATCAGGTAAATAAGATGAGGCTTCAAAAGTAAAAACCCACTGCAATTTTGCATAATTTCAATTCTTTTGTGATACGGAAAGTCAATACCATTTCTCATAAGCAGTGCACATTCTTTTTCCTTCTGATGTGGGTAATCCATTTGAATTTCCATGCTTTGATTAATTAGGTGGAGCTTATGACTTTCCAGAGGTGGGCAACATCAAAACATACTAAATCCTAAACCATTAGAGCTTGAAGATCAGGAGTTACGATGGCAAGAGGTGGGAGGAGGGATGGTGAGGTGTGAATGAAGGAGGGGGAAAGAATTGGAGGGCAGTGGTAGGGAGTAGAGTTTATTTTAATTAGATAATATATTTAAAATGTGTTTCCTAACTTTAATTTTATATTAATTATAGTGTTAAGGATAAAAGTTTTTTAGAAATAATATTGTCGTTCATTTTGTGTATTTTAGGGATAATATAGTCGTTTCACTTATATTTTAATTAAAAATTAATTAAGGATGTCTTGGGAGACAAAAAAATGAGTATAGATCTGTCGAAGCAAATACATAAAAATTAGCGATGGTAATCTCGACAAATCCATAATAAACCTTTACTAACTTAGCAACTTTCTATATTGATATCCATATAGAAGCTGGATGCCAACTCTAATTTTCGTAAAGTAAATTTTGATACACATTTCCTACATCCTCGTTGTTGTTATATGAAATGCTAGTAACAATATTCATAGAAATGCTAGTACACGTCACATACCTACATCTCTATGTGGTAATTAAATATATATTCTAATAATGACTATTTTCTTTATTAATATTCCTATCTCTAGCCATTAATAATCACTTGAACAGTTCAATATATATCAACATCAAAATATGTAATTGTAATTAAGCTACAATAGTTGGAATATAGGTAATGGATTGCTCACATCTTCGATTAAATCTCTGAGTATTCTCATAATTCATCAAACAATTAACAATAACTAAAATAAGGTTAAAAAAAGTCCATATTATATCTAAATAATCGTGAATAAAATAAAGGTATAATCAATTAAACCATAAAAATGCTATATATTCTGCACTTATCAATATAAGTATTCGATTGTTAAGTTATCAATTAAATTAAGAGTTTGACAAGAACAACATTTATTCAAAATATGTTCATGAAATTAAGAAAACTAACTAATATAAGATACTCATAAATATACAATAACTAAAAGACTATCCTATACTTACAAGAGATTGAAAGAACAAAATATTAAAAGAATCCTAACTTTCCACCTCAAATGTGGCCCTTCCCAATCAATTTTGCTACTTGTTTCTCGGATTGGAAGTGTTACTATGTAAGTTAAACACGCTAGTATCCTTAATTGTAATTTATATCTAGTGAGATATTTATTTATGGATTGCACAATTTTTTCTCTACTTCCATTATGGAAATATTTAAAATAAGGTGATGTTAACAAATATCATTGGGAAAAATAAAATTGAAGGATCCAGTTAAATTAGACTAATTTTATCTTATCAATAGAAAAAGTTTGAAATATATTTTCCATTGATATAGTTTTCATTAAGTATTATACAATCTGAGCAAAATTAGTTTGATTAAAATTTAAAAGATACAATACATCGAAAAAATCGAAATTAAGACAATCTTTTTGTAGCAGTGGAGGGTAGTATTATTTAATTTGGACAAGTGTCACGTATAGTTTCAATATGAAAAGATCCTTAAAAAATAACATCTAATTTTCCCATTCCTCAATTACAAATAGAATAAATTATATATGAGGTAGATAAATATCCTTGACATGGCCAAATTAAAGCTTCTACATAAACAATATAGAATTTGAAAGTCGCATTCGACCGTATGTCTTTAAATCATTATCGTGATTCGATCGCATATGTTTCATTTAATATACCGTTCGATCAGCGCGTGTTTGAAAAATATACCGGCAATTAGATTCACATTTATAAAAAGGCGTTAAGTTTGATTTTTTGGAACAAATTGACAGGGATAATATTGTCCAAACATATTTTTTTAATGATGCATCAAATCTACTTTCTTATTCATATTCCCAAAGAGAAAAAAAACCACCAACAAGAAAGTAGATTCCATGTCTGTTAAAAATAGTATCAGTGTTGATTGAACATTTCACAATATTCATCAAAATCAACACTGATAATTAGACAGAAAATAAAGAAATTTATTGAAATTAGAATGATTAATGAACTTTTGTTTAGTGAGGATAATACCTAGCTAATTGACAAAAAAATTGATGAAGAACTTGGAGAAATGTACGGGAGTAATCGGAATTGTGATCATTTATGACTTAAGTGATGGAGTTTGAGTGCAAGAAAATAATATAGATAGTTGAAATGATAGATAATTTAGACTGATATAAGAAGTCATTTGTCTATGAAAAGATAGCATAGCGCGAGAGTAGGCATGAATGAGTGTGAGTAATCTTAACCCCACGATCCGCGTGGCGTCTCAGGTTTATCTTCAACTAAAAGGAAATAAAGAGACAAGGAAAAGAAACTCATCAGGGGGTGCATATATTTCCTCGGGAAGCTTTTTGAGGTAGAAATTTCCACTTTTGCCAGGCTTGAAACACCTTGGCGTCATATTAACGAAATGAAATGACATGCCGCTGACAATATGCTTTCAGCCGATAGATGAGCACGCGATGCCGGGGGTTAGGTTAGCGAAATCATTTTGGATGTAAAGCGACATCGATGGCGTACCGATGCACATCTGAGCACGTAGTGTCTTTGGACCTTATATTTGGCCGTATTTGCGTAAATTGTATTTACAAGTTCATGTCTGATTACCATCATGCTCTGATACACTTGGCATTCTCCAGTTACATATTGTACATCGGTTGAGTTATGAACAAAAGGAAAAGCTCCTAATTCATATTCATTAAAGAATATCACATGAACGAATATTTGTATACTACTTTCAAACCCATTATTAACAAATATATATGTTATTGTGGATAAATTAACATATATAAATTTAAAATAAATACTTTGTTTCATTCCATATATTCATTAAAGAACATCCTATATGTAACATCCAGAACATGCTCTAACGTCATCCATATTCAACAAAAATACATCGAAGACCAACATCATACGTATTCACGTAATAAAAGCGATATGCGATTCCTCGTCAGTAAAAAGAATGGCGTAAGATTACATGCGGCGCATTCACGAACAAGCGTGTCCCCACCTCAGGAAGGGGAACTACGATGATCGTACCTCGTACGATCTCTGAAATAAAAAAAATAAAAACTAAAGTTAGTTGAAAATATAATAACATAATTGAAATAAAACATAATTCCAAAAAAGCATATGTTAAAATTTTGATACGTGTATCGCTGAGAGTAAAAAAAGTAGCAGGACAATCTACTCATGATCATCATTAGGCGTCTCGTAGGCTAGTTAGTGATCCGGACATGGTACACAATGATACTTATACCTTTGCATGTAATGATAAACAAGCGGTCCACGAACTTCTCGACCACCAACGGACGAACTCTTAGTCATCATCACGTGATGCAGCATCCACATAATTTCCTGCTATATATATATTAGTGTACAACCTCGAGAGATAGAGGACAACAGCAGCGATACTCCAGGCATGATACAAATTTTCATTATGAGTTCATTCGAAAATAAATCAACTAATGTTAAGAATTTGAAATTTTAAGCTAATATTAAGAATTTGAAATTTTGAGAAAATCTACAAATTTTTATAAATGTTAAGAATGTAATTAATGTTAATATGTTAATAATTTCAAGAATATAATTCATTACCTTGATTGAGCCGTATGATGTGTGCTCGTTTGCAAAGAGGTAAGGCATTACTCAATGTGTTGGATCTATCGACTAACCCTCGATAGTGTTCGGGTATGTTCCGTATACATATTGAATCTCATGATATGTGTAAGGGTATCAAATAACCTCAGCATGATCGCTCTGATCATTGACAACATTTTGCGGAAAAAATTTTCTATTTCGGGTTATCCTCGATTCCTTAGTATCCATGGAGATAGAATTTCAATAATATTTTGTTCTGACGACACATGTTCTCTTGCTTTTCGTGACCAAATACTCGTCGGACAATGGTCAGAATTTAACACTTCGTCTTAAAATTAAATGTTACGTCGACTAGAATTAATTTTCTCTTTACCTAACACTTGGGTCAATTCTGTGATTATCATGGCGCTCTTTCCTGGAAAGCTATTTGGTGCCTGATTGCTTCCGCGGATCAGGATCATGATGCTACATACAAAGGCCAGTTACCACTTAGCATCTTAGATTTACGCGTCTACCTCGGCAACTTGCTTAGCTCCAGATCAGCGACCTAGGTTGCTTCGACATCTTTGATATCTCTTTCTCTCAATATGAAAATCTACCATATCTTAGCATGCCGTTTCCACACGTTTCGGTCTTGAGTTCGCATCCTTGATGCTGTGGCCGTTATCGGAGTAAAACGAGTCTATAAAACCGATGGAAATCATTGCTCGAGATAAGTATCATCCGACAACACGTAAGACTCTTACGTCGTCCAACTTGATTTGTATACTAAATCAAAGTTACTAACGGCTTGATCATAATACGACACAACGTAATGAATAAATTCGTACCCGACTTCCTGAGAGGTGCTGGCATGCGAGTTCGGCGAAAATCTTCGGTGGCGTCACCAGCGATCAATGATTAGCAGAAAGAAGAAGGTCGGACTCCATGAAAGACTCGATATAGACAACCGCTCGATCACTGCATCTTAGAAAACTGAAGCGCATGCTCACTGCGGGGCACACTGAGCGAAGCACCAGGCTACGTCTGAAAGAAATTATGCTTGGTCGTCCATACTGAGTTAGGTCATCGGCAAACTTATTACAGTCACCGATCACGATGGATGACAACATAAAAGACCTCGTTAATAATAACAATACACTTTTGTCCGTCGTGGTGAACTAACAGCAATACAAAATCTTCATGACCAAAACATGCATCGATCAGAATCATCTGACCATGCAAATGCACTTTTTTGTAATCTCACAATCCTGACATATTAGTAGAGCTAATAATTACATGCTTCTTTATTAATTAAATGAAAACTTATAGCAAAGGAGGAAAAGAATTTGTGAGGATCTTGCAGGCAATTCAATACTTTCGCTTACGATCACTAATCATGACATCGAAGCTAGCGACTTATCGTGACCTCGGCGATCGTCACAGAAACTAGGCATGACATTCTGCTTGTGAAGAATAGAGTGTTATAAAATTTGAGTGAATACAAATACCACGGATTTTATCAATCACGTATAATCATGTATATATATAACATGTGCATGTATCTTGATTTGGAATGAATAGCATCCCTGAAATCATAGAATACTGCCTCTGATATCACTGTCACATACACATGATCTTATAACCATATGAAATAAATTACTTATTTAAGGGGAAACAACCTCGATACACAAAATAATCAAATGAGAGTCGCCTCCACAAATAGTAAACAAATAGGGAATCACTCCACAAATAATAAACAAATGAGAATCACTCCATAAATAATAAACAAATGAGAGATACCCTCAAATAACAAACAAATGAGAATCCGCTCTGAATAACAAACAAATGATCGCTCATGAATAATATCGTATAGAGAATCCACTCATGAATAATCGAGATAAGGGTAATACCGTCCCGCCAAGACAGTACCCGCCGATATGCGTATCGCTTTGAACCTCCCGAATCCGGAGTGCCATTCGATGTCGTACAGCAAAGAAACTCCGTTAAAGTCGGTATTTCAATGAATATATATCAAATAGTCGAAATAAACTGCACCTAGGAGTTCTACGCCTGTGTTGCTGACAGCGTATTGTGATCTGTACTTATTGGCGTGTGGTATAATCATGAGTAACAATGACTCGTAGCATTAGATCATACAATCACAACTATCTCGTCACATGAATCCTGTCATGGTATCTAAATAATATAAATCGTAATCCTGACTATAATAAATATATGAATCCTGTCCTTTCAATCTGGCATGTCAAAATGGTCGTGACAAAGCAGCATGCTAGAAAAATATAGGCATATTAATAACTATATGGAGGGTTCCCACTTGGCGTATTTGTACTACGTGAAGACCAAAGCGATAATGACAACTCACAGGTAGTCCGTGTTAGGTCAGAACTCGGCTCATATTGAAATTACTCGTTACTCTTGATCAAATGGAGCCAACCTCTGCTTAACATTTATTAAACCACAGTGTTATGCAGCGTCACAATTCAAAATAACTTTTAGTAATCGTCCGTCCCGAAATTAGTATACATACAAAATTCCAACTTAACTGCAACCACGTTTCAACCGTGATCACGACGTTCGGTGAACTTTGTTACGATGGCAACACTTTAAATCACTGATCTAGTAATTCGACGCATTACTCGCATAACCTTTAAAATCGCGGCTTATCTTTTCGAAACCGTATATTAAACTCGACCACGCGCCTTTTCATTCACATTTTTTCTCCAAAAGTCACAGCAAGAAGTCAGCTCGACTACATCGACATATTTTCGGCAAAAATGGATTAATACATAGCTTAATGGCATAATTATAACTTGGGCGATGAAGATTACCTGCAGAAGTATTAAAGCCCTCGATCGCCAGAAGTCAACGAATTCAACAAAGTCAAACGCTTGTAATCCGTGATGCTCGGCAATCTTCCAATTAACTCTAAAACAACTAATTTAAGAATCTAAGAACTTATTATTGTAATTTAAACCAAAATAGAAAAAGTCGACTAAGTCGGCCAAGAGTTGAAAGCATTGTCCTTCTGAAAAGTCTGACGCTGGCCTCGGAGAGATGCGGAATGTGAGGAGAATCAAAATACTAACCCCCCAGAAAAAGCAGGTCTGAGTGAGGAAAAGTGAAAAAAAATGAAAGTGGGAGGGGTGGGAAGAAAGACGTCTGTCGGCACAAAGCGAGGAAGGAGATGGAGCATGTTTTGGATAATGATGTAGATGATAAGGATGATAAAATATTTAAAGAGGACGTGCTTAAGTCGTTTGGTTTAAGTTAATTTCAAACTTTCGTTACTTCCATCTGATGAAACCGATTTCGGATGTGACCATGCGGCGTATATTACTACTTAAATACAAATACTGATATATTGATACTATTCAAAAATTATTGATATCAACTCCACGGGTCCCTTGCAAACCAATTTTTTTAAATAACGGTTGTTTTTCATAATTCGTACTTGTTTCGTTCTTTTCATTTAGGTACCGATAAATTAATAGTCGATTGCGTGAAATTAAGTATGCGAGGTGTTTGGAATTTTTTTGAATGCAGCTAGGGGATAGAGTGCTAAATTAATAGTTAGGTACTTTTTTTTTTTAGTTTCACTTTTTAATATATATATATATATATATATATATATATATATATATATTTTAAATTATCAGCTACGGTATAAATTGATAACTTTATACTCAATTGTTAATAAACTATTTAAGATAATATTTTGGGTTTGTCTGACTCGAGATAGGGTGATAAATTAATAATTCGTGCTTCGTTCCTTTGTTTTTTTGCAATTATGAAATACATTGTTAGAAATTCGATAAATTAATATTCGATTATTAATAAACTCTCTAAGTTAATATTTTGGTGATCTAGACTGACACAAAAAATACATAGAAATGACTTTATATAAAGCAGCAGTAAGCAGCCACTACAAACTGACTTGGGGTCTTGGCTGATGGCTTGGCCAGTCTAAGAGTTAAAAGCAGATCTAAGTTTTTAACTTAGGTGAAATGACTCAAGACACCCTCTAAAGTGAAATTATTAGAAAAAAATCGGTTAAAATAAAAAAACCGCCTTTACTTTATCCCTGTCTGTGATCGTAGTCATTAGGACATGGGTTCCCTCATCCTTGAGTAGGCCTCCTCGGCGCCTCCTCAGAAAACCCGCTTCAGCGTCGCCCCACTATTCCATACTCCTTTGAAATACATTGCCCCTTCTACATTCCGCCTCCTCATAATTTGAGCCTCCGGCCAGCACCAACAAAACCCGCTTCGCCCATATTCATCCTCCTCCCGTACAGCCACGTCGCCCCCTCTGTTAAAAGCCTCATCCTACTTGGAAAACCCCGACTTCCTTGGTATGCAATTAATTTTCATTTTTGTAATATTTATTTATTTTTAGTTTTTTATTTTTATTTTTTAATTTCTTATGTTAATCTGAAATGTATATATAGTTTGAACTGTTGTTTAAATTAATTACTTATGTTAATCTAAAATGTGTAATAGTTTAATTATAATTTGGGTTATTTTGAGTTTTAGTAAATTGCATAGTTTCAAGTACTAGTATGTATATGATTTATGTTTCGGAATTGTTGGCTATGTTTGTTGGTATATGTTGTTTAATTTGTTTGTGTAATTCATAACTCATATTGTAGTAAGTAATTATGGATCGAAATTGGATGGTTCGATCGTTTATCACGAGAATATGAAAATGGTGAAGGAGTTTGTGGAGTTGCTCTAATAAATGTCGAGGATAGAAAATTCATTCCGTAGCCTTGTTAGGAAGTGTTTAAATCGAAATGCAGTAGATGAAGATCAAGCTGGAAGAGCATTTGATATGCGATGGAAGAGATACAAACTATACTTGTTGGACAAATCAGGTGATATGAAGAGATTTTAAGGTCCGCCGATTTAAGTTTGATAGTGGGCCGATGCGGGGGGTGAGCGTGGGCGTTAGGGATAATGTAGAAGAAATACGAGGTATTAGAGGAAGATTTGATTGTCATCCACAGATTATTGGAGAGATTAAAAGATGATGCGAGAAAGCGGCAGCCAGGATGGATGTAAGTTTACCAAATTAGATGCGATTATTCACCCAGCCTTGTACAATGTAAAAGCCAAACATGGATGGACTGATTCATCTTTCACAGACCTGTTGAGTAAGGTTAAAGAATTATTGTCTGATGATAATGTGTTGCCTCGAAGAACTTATGATGCAAAACAAGTGCTCAGTTCAATTGGGTTGAAACACGAGAGGATACATGCATGTGTGAACGATTGCATATTATTTCGAAAGGAATATGCATCATTGAAAGAATGTCCCAAGTGTAATGCTCCCCGTTATAAGAAGAGAGAATCACCCCCGATCAAGTGATTTGTTATTTTCCTTATACAGACTTCAGTATGTATCTAGAAGTGTAGATTATGTGAAGAATTGGCAGCGACATTTTGAAAATTAAGATGAAAAGCTTAGGCATCCTGCGGATGCGTCGGGTAAGAAGAGCTTTTTGATCTTAGAATGTCAAAATTCTGATGAGCACTAGAAAACATAGTTTATATTATTACTTTGAGATGAATGAATCCTGTGGAATTGAGTACCTACAGTACATAGCCAGTAGTTTTGGAAATGTATAATTTACTGCCTTGGCTATGCATGAAATACAAATATTTGATCGTCATGGAATTAGCTTTTGGATGTTTTTCATATCATCCTCATGGAATTAGCTTTTCATATATATTAACTTTCTTGATTTCGTGGAGGTATTGAGTGGAACCAATTTTATGGGGCTGACATTTTTGAGGAGTTGAAAAAACATCAAAATTGCGTAAGTTTTGGGTTTTTGTGCTTGAATTGGATAATATTGGGGGTTCACTAATTTTTAATACTTAATTGGATAATGTTGGAGGTTGTTTTTCTGATGACCTATTACGATCTAGCGCAATTCGTCTCGCTTGAGATGATATTTGCTTAATGAAAAATGTCCATTAGAGTAAATGCAAAGTAAGGGTAGATTTAGTACCGAAGTTTAAGTTATTTTGATTTCATTATAATGGTTATAGGTATAATTTATAACTGGAGTTTGAGAATCATTTGCAAATCTTAATACTCCATAATTTGAGTTTTTTCAAATTTAAGATAAGAGTGAGCACCTTTGGTCCCAGAGTGCATTACGTTTATACAATAATGTTGCCATATGATATTTATTAATGCATATTTAAGTTTTTGATATATTAATTTTTCAAGTTTATATCTTATTCTATAAAAATATATCAAAATAACATTTTTTGAATCTACTTTAATAGTATGTTAAATAAGTAGGGTTAAATTGAATTTTTTATAGTGATGTTGCATTTAAGGCCGGGTTTCTAAATGCAGATTTTAATAATAAATTGGATGAAAAATCGGACTAAAAATATGATTTTTGGATAAGCAATTTCGAAAAAAGCCGATGATCAGGTAAGGAAAAGCCAAACTTGACTTTTTACAGAATTGGTAAAGTGGCACCACCTAGATGTGCCGTAATTCCCAAACAAAATGATTAATATTATTTTGTATTAAATATCGCAGGCGATTGATTTCTTGAAAACCAATGATTAATGATTTCATGAAAATGAATTGATAAATAGGAAAGAAGGCAGAAAGCTATATTACCTATACATAACGAAATTAACCTCCGCAACCAAAATAGGGAAACAAGAAATCTCCTAAGATAATTTAGCATAAAACAATTGAGTATTCTTAGAAGCATACGAAGGTGTTCTTTTCAGTGGCTCATCACAAAAACACCATAACCACCAAAAATAAAATGCCCAGCCTCTGGCTAGAATTGAGGCTGAGTGAAGAACATAAAAATCTTGACTCAAGAGACCAAAATGAGCGCCTAATATTAAGGTTGGGTTGAATTGCTGGCAAGCGTGGTAATTTCACGATCAGCGTCAAAAGCGATGAAAATCGAAGTCAATTCAAATGTCGCAATCAAAATCGCTACAAAATTAAGCGTAAGAGCCCGCGTAGTAAATCCAGGCGGGATCTGAGTGCATAGACCGCAATACCGCTTGTAAAAAATACAGATAATTCTTCAAGGCACCCATAACGATGATAGCAGTATATCGTGGGAATATCAACTTGAAGATCGGGGAGTAAGGCATTAAGCACTGAGCTGATCCCAATTGTATGGGATCAATTTCTTAAAACTGAAATTTGAACAAATATCAGAAGAAGTCCCAAGTCACTTGGCCGAGTCACGAAGAGAGAATAGAGATCAGTCATGGCTTGGCAATCTGACAGTGAAAGGCTGCTAGCAGCGCCGGCCCGGACCATATCAAATCAAAATTGAGTCTAAAACCCCGTGATACATTTATCCGTTACAGGATCGTCGGAACTTCTACTGCTCCCGATTTAAGTTATATAACGATCTAAGTACAAATCAATCGAACACAGGATCATAGCGATTAGAAATTTAAATCCTTTCGATCCGGTATTTAAATCGAGACTGAGTCAAATCAGATACAAGACTACATAGTCAATCTGGCATCTCGGCCGATTAGCGATCGTTTAGAGAATAATAAATTGATAGTCGGACGCCGATGGTTTTGATAAATCTTGCTGTACCGGGATTTCCCAAAGGGTTTTATTGTATTGGTGCTAAGCCCATTATAAATAATAAAATCTTTCTGTTTACAAATCTTGGCCAGGTGGAACTATCTACACTCTTAAAATTGTTCTTTGCATTTCGAATCTTTCTAAGTGAATTACAAGAGACTCTTCTCCGTGTTCGAGAATGCTCTGAGGTGTAGAATTCATGACAAGGTGGTCTGTCGGATACATGAACCAACCGGACGTGTACTACGATTATCCAAGTAACCGAAGCCAATTCTGAGTAGCCTAGAGCTTGAATAACTTGAGGAGAAGATACGACATCAGTGTAATCTTACATCCATTTCGTCCATGAAGAACAACAATTTGAAGATGTGTCTGTGACTCTTTATTTCACTGCATGCGTATCGCTGATGGCAGGTATTACCACGCCGAGGAAGTAGTAAGCTTCCACTAGTGGTGTCAGAGACATGGTCAAACAAATACGGTAAAATGAGGGTATAAAAGCATGCGAGAAGATAAGAACATGAACAGCATGAGCAACATCAATAGATAGTAGAAGTGATCTGAGGGACCTACTTCCTCAAGAGCGCCTAACACATAAAGGATGCACGAAAATCGCTCGTTCCACCATGTCGAGCGCAAAAGCATGTCTAAGCTGAATGACCAACAAAAATGGTGAAAATCCATTAATGTCTCAGGCAGTGGGACCATACCCATGACACAACTCGGAGAGTTAAGTATTGGGGCAATCGAAAACGCCAGGACGAGGGTGCTTTCCTTTCGTACTCCCATGTTAAGCCACTACGCTCCAGCGTAGATCATTTGAGAGATGCTTGGCGTGGTACTATCCTCCCGAGAGTCCAGCAGTTCGATGGAGTTGGAAATCACAAACAACATATACATTCGCTGTTTGAGCAAAAACATATGGAGTGTGGGTTGAGGTTCCGACGCGTTCGGTGGAGTGATTTTTGGGATAAATATTTGTGTATTAATTTTCGCTTATATTCTGAAATAGTATGGAATGGGGTGAAAATAATTTTTGACCATTCAGTAACGTCGATAGGGATAAATATTTGTATATCAATTTTTCAATTATATTCTGCGTAGTATAGATTATTGAGGGTAAAATCTTTTGACCGCGCTCCTGATTGCTAGAGATAAATGGATTAAAAATTTTATGCATGGAAAATTAAGGCTTTGAAATTAGTTTTTAGCAGTTATTATAGTTGGCATCCAATCCCAAATAAATGTCCATCTTGTGCACCCAAATACCAAAATATAATTAAAGATTTCAATTATACAGATGTACATACAATTAAATAGTTTAAAGAATCTCAATGAACAAAAAAGCCAACTATTCACATGTGTATATTTTCTGTAATAAAAATACCATCATTTTGTCATTCTAGTGTGCATTATTCTCCAAGAAATGCTAACAAGTTGTAAGCAACCAATCAATCATACTATATACCTTACCAAAGCCCCATCTTTGAATGATTATATTTGCCAGATAATTTTTCCATTTACAAGAATGATGGCTTCAATATCAGACCTTAATGCCACTGCCGTTGATTGGCATATTATTAGGAAGATGGTTAGAATCAAGAAGGTTTTCTAATGATCTAGCTTTTCTGTTTCGAGCTCTACCTGCCTCCTTTAACAGCTCCGCTAACCTCGTCTTTTCGTCATCCACGTCTGGATTTGCTGTACCGAGCTTTTCCTCTCTCATTCCAACCACATGTTCAAGAACTTCAATCGCGTCATCCAACCTGTTTAACGAAACAAAAAATAAAAGTAACTATGAATTCTCTGTAGTCCAAGAATTATTGTCTGGTTTCATGGACAAATAACAGTCGCTGAAGTCAAGCTGTTCCTCATCATATAATTCTCCGAAGCTTAATCATGAAAACAATGTAAATAACCAGTAACCACTATAACTTAATAGTGACCACTGCAACCATGTTTCTTAATGAATATGGACTAGAGATCAAGAATAAAAGCTAACAATTAGAGAGAAGTAAATCCAAAATGAGTACCTGCCAACAGCATCATAAGTGCCAGCAAGGTTGCTGTACACTCCAAGAGTATCTGGATGGTATGGTCCACATTCTTGCTCCAATATGCCCCTAGCTTCTTCGAACAACTCAATAGCTTCATTTACTGCATAAAGCTGCACACAAGCAAGCCCCATTTGGTTGAGAGCAACCCCAAAGAAGGCCGACTTTTTTCCTCCATTTGCTCGTAGCTTGGAAATGGAACTTTTAAAGGAGTTGCATGACTCACTGTAGCTCCCTAGCATATAATGTATGACTCCCATTTGAGCTTCTATGCCTGCAATTGTACTTTGATGACCAGGAGTGTCTTGATATACCTTTAGAGCCTTCTGTAGGAGCTTGAGTGCTGGCTCTAGTTCATTCATCGACTCATAAATAGCAGATATAGTCAGTAGACACCTACAGCAGTCCCAGGAAAGAGGCTTTCCATAAATTTTAAGTGCATTCTCGCAGTATGTTTTCGACCCCAATTGACCTGGCCTTGGTTGTATGTCAGCCAAACGCATAAAAACCAGCTAATGATGATTTTCCCTTTACAATCAGAGTTTATAAGCTCTCATAAGCGTGGATGGCCCCACTCATAACGCTTTTAAAGATACAGATATGTGTCACCAATGCTGCAGGAAGCCAACCAGAGTGCTACCCAGTCCTGCCCATTTGGCAACCATGGCCATGCTGGCCAGAACAAGGTGTTCAAGAGCAGCTTCAGTCCTTCTGCTTTCCCAAGCCCATTTCATGAGCTCCGGTCTGCAGCCTCTTCAGGGATGGTGGCGAACCATTTGACCTGTGGGATGTCAGCAAGACCTGACAGAGCTTTTCAGCTTCATCAAACCGCAGGGCTTGCACATGTGCTTCAGCCAAATATCTACAAGTCTCACCAACCCTAGGGTCAGTCTCTCCCAACACTTTTCTTTGGACCTCCAATCCAGTCATGTAGGACATAATTGAATTCTCCAGTTGACCAACCAGTGCATAAGTATCTCCCAACTGCATATAGCCAGCAAATTTAGCAAGGGCATGATCTTCACCCTCTTCAATTACTGGAATTTGAAGTGATTGCTCCAAAAGGGGAATTGCATCACCATATTGGCCCAAATTACAGTATATTGCAGCAGTCACATGCAAACACATGACAGCATCGAGATTAGGCTTCTCACTGTTACAATATTTCTCAAATGACTTTGTTGCTCTAAGAGCTAAAGCCAGTGCTTTCTGGGGATTGTCCCCCGAAGAGAGCAAGTCTTTGGCTTGTTTGAGCAGTAGAGGCCCAAGTTCAGGGTTATCCGAACCTGACCCTTCCTTGGTTCCGTACTTTGAATTTCGTGGTTTTCTTAATGTTCCTCCCGTGACTGCTTTCTTGCCCTTTTTCTCTTTCTTATTGTCCATGGAAGTACTTTCTTGAGGACTTTTGGAACTTGATTTTCCAGAAGTGTCCGAGCTTAACTTCTTTGATTTTTCCTGAGTGTTACTACTGGCAGACTGGGAATTATCTACTTTCCCTGATGAGCTTTCCTTCTTCGAACCAGAACCAGTTAGAGAGTCCTCCACGTTTTCAGGTTTCTGCACCTCCTCTTCATCTTCTTCGATTATCTCCACTTCCCTTATCACTCCTCCAACAAGATATCGCAACTCCGAATCAATATTAGACTCATCGCCATAAGATCCAAAACTCCGCCTAGATGGTGACCGATCAGAACTCTGCATCTCACAGACATTTTCATAAAGTTGCTGAATTGAAGGTTCAACTATCTGAGTTTCCTCCTCGGTCTCTATGCCCCCATTCTCAGAACTCTGTGTAGTCAAACCATTCTCGTGATCAATGTTCTCAACTACATTCTCTTTACTAGCTACAGAGCTCCCATTCTCGATTAACCCATTCATTACCCCTACTTCATGACTCTCTTCATGAATTTCATCTATAATTAATCCAGGCATCTTATATCACACAAACAATCCAATGAAACTATATATGGAACATAAACAATTCAACAAACTACCTTAGAAAGAATCACCAAAAGACGCAATGAGTTATTTATTGCAGATCGAATAATCCCATTCTTGATGGTTTCCAAATCAATGCCAAAAATCTAATCTTTTTCCCTTTCTAAATAGAGTAATATCATCACAGAGCTCAAAACTTGATTAAATATTCCCTCCTATCCCTAAAAGATTATCGGATTTTGAATTTTGATGATTTGACTTTTTAAATTATGAAAATTATAGCAAAATATTGAATTTTCAACACACTTAACTATTAACTCGATATTCGATCCAAATCGAAGTTTTGGGGATCAAGAAATACTGTAAAGATTGTTACAAATCGAACTATATGTTAGGGATGGGGGGAGTACCAAACAAGATCAAACCTTTTGCATTTCACAAGTACAACTCAAACAAAGCAAATGTTAGAAAATTAGCATAAAACCAAACCAATCCAAGCCTTATCCTCTAGTGGTGGACTATATGAATATGACGTATACAAATAAGCATGGTTGACTACAAATTTCCAAACTTATTCTTAATATATATCAAAAGTCAAATTTTCAAGTAAGTGTGAAAAACCATCCCTATATCCCCAGGCAACTTTACAATATAATTCTTGATGTTTTCCAATATCAATTACCAAAACAAAACATCTTTTTCTAATACCAAATAGAGTAATATCATCACATAGCTCAAAACTTAAACATATACCAAACAAAATTACCCCTTTTGCATTTCACAAGTACAATTCAAACAAACAACAAATTTCAAACAACTCAAATGTTAAAAATTTAGCATAGTTGACTAAAATTTCCAAAATTATTCTGAAAGTCGTTTCAAGAAAAACATGAAAATTAAATTGTGTGAATGGTCTGGTTTGAGAATGGGTTGAATGGGTATTATAAATAAATGAGGAAATAGGGAGGGAGACAAATCTAGCTGTTCTTGTGGGTCATAATCATATGTAGCTAAGGTCATTTCAAGGCCGATTATTAAAGATGAAGAGAGGTGAGGCAAAATCTACATGAAAGCAGGTGTTTTGTTTGATTTTTTATCTAGATGAGCAAGGCCATAGCAGATAGTAATATAATTTAATTCGACTCACATGACATATATATCTAAAGATATACTCAATAGTCCCATTACAAAAAGTGAGGATAAAATGAAAATAAAATTTGTTGGAAGAAATAATTTTTTACACCCTCCATTTTAATTTAATAGGAAAAGTTTTATTCAACAAAAAACCAACTTATTATTTAAGGTATAGTTATTTGTTGATTTTGTATTTATATCAAAATTTAGTAAAACTAGATAATACTCAATAAAAAAAATTTAGTTGACGTTTTGATTTTCATATATCAATAAATGTAAAATTTGATGTCATTAGATTTGTCTAGAAAAATATTTGTATAATATTATTTTCTGTAATTAGCAATATGTTTGTGCCAATTGAAGGATTGAGACTGAATACAGCTAAAAAAATCATAATCAATTGTTCAGTTTCATATAGATAGTTTATATTATATCGTTGTACATATTCAAATAAAATCAATGTAGCACTGAAATTGGAGTATTTTTTATTGTTAATTAAAATAGAGGGTTTTTTTTCTTTCTTTTTTTTTGGATTAGTTGGCAGAGGTGGAATGTCAGATTTTCAGAGGAAATAAAGGTGGGTGACTTCCCCACCCAACTCCCCACTTCTGGGCCTGCAAATCCTTGTTCATTTCAGAAAGTATTATTATGCTTTAAGCAGCTTTGGATACTTCTATTACAGTAATTATTTATTAGAATGTCTAATATGGAATATTTGACCATTCAGCTTACATAAACAATGATAATGGTTATACCTACCTAAAGTAATAATGAAATAAAATATTAAAGGTTAAAGAATGTTGATCTAACTCTCTAGCTATTTTGTTATCAATTCATTTAGGTTCAAAAAGCCTCGTCAGATCCAATATATGAGTTTGAAAAGTTTAATTATTTTGTTTTAAAATGAATCGAACGCCTATAGCTAGTCGGTAGAAACCTAATTACTCCTACTCTTACTATTAAAGATCTTTATCCTGGTTCAACCTAATTACCCTACTTTACTACTAAACATCTTTAACTTGTTCGATAATTACTTGGTTGATTTGTTAAAGCTTGATGGATTCAGCCTATTTCAGAGTCAAATAGTGAATGCAGAATGTTTGTCTGACAATAAGCTCCTTATTTTCTCCTTTCATTAGACGATTTATACCCAGCCAGAGTTATGTTGCAAAAAGAGAAAGTGAGATAAAGGGTCAATGGGGGTAGATAAACTGGATTACAGGTTACCTAGTGGAATTATTTTAGGATGAGGCCAGGTGTGTACATTGTCAAAACTCAAAATGGTAGTCTTGATGAAGTGATCTACTATTAGTGTTTATTGTTGGAGACTGACATTGCACTCCAAGATTGCAATATGATCCCTATCAAACTTTTGGAGTGTGGATATCAATCTCGGAGTGTGAAAATCAACACCCTTCTTTCTCGCACCTTATTGCAAATTCGTTTGTAGCCATAATAGCACAATGGTCGAGCGCTACTGAGACCTGCATCGCCCTTCTAAAACTAGACGAGGGAGCAAACTTCATCACATATGTCGACTCATTACAAAAACACTTTGAAGAAAGGAGAGAAACTGTATGACCTTCATTGCTCCAGTTCCAAGTTCCAACACATTATTAACCGAGTATTTCAAAACAATTGTCCAGTAAGAATCCTACTGTGCTTGCTGGTATGCATCCTGAACAATCCAGCCATATTCTGATAGTTGATTCATGGCTACTAAAGCTCTACCTCCCAAAAATTTAGCAATTACAACATGTCATTGTTAATCAAATTTGTCAAAACATCAATAGATGAGACCGCGGAGAAGAGGGAAAATAAAATTATGGCCAAAGAGTTGTTTGTCTTAAAAATGTGGCACAAATTTTTCTAAGTCTTTTGTGAATTGTTATCACTCTTTCATTGTAAGTAAATTATCACAAGAAAACAGAAAAAAGACTGATGATTTCTAGTTCATTATAATACTGTATCTATCCAGAGAGCTTAAGAGGTATTGCTAAATCATTCAACAACAGTTCTGATCCTTTTGGATACTACTCACTATATAGACATAACTGTATCCTCTCCTCCTTCAAAATCAGTTATATGCATACAACTGTATCTAACCTTAGAGTTTCTTCCAGTATTCTAACTATTTACACACCAAATCAAAAATAAAATGGTTAATTTGCTCTAATGTACAATGACACCAAATTATGTCGAAGGAAATAGATTGGCCTAACCTTCCATTGGACGTTTCCCATGACTGTCCGACAGCTGCAGCAACTGCTGATAACAGTAAGAGGCAGATGTGGTATCTGTACTAGTGGTGGATCCGATTGTATGAGAATAAAAATCGCCTGAAGTTTCAGAAGTGGACGATACTGAGCCTGGTCGATGGCGGGATCTTCGATACCGGGTTCCTGGATACCCAGGTCTTGTTGGCTTTTCAAGAGACCCCGGTCTCTTCGCCAGTGTCAGAACAACACGTCGCATATCAGGGCGTAATTGTGGGTCAGCTTGGGTGCAGAGTAATCCAATATGTAACATTGAATCGTACCCTCATCAGAATTGCTGATGATAAAGTAAGACCCATAATCTCTGCTATTTGTAGTGTTTAATGCCTGCAGCAACACCAGTACAACTTAAGGCAAGAAAAACATATTGTTCAGGTTCCTCAAGAAGAAAGGATTAAGAGCAGGTTTCATTAAGTCCAAAACATTTCAACATAATGAAAAGGGAAGAACATCATAAACCAAAGATTGAGGATCCGCTAATGAGTACATGTCTCAGGCAGATAAGAATTTACTACATTCTTTTGAACTTGTGGAAACAAAATCACCCAGAATAGTAACTCATATAAAGCCTTTTGCTATCGGCTCAAGGTAACATAATGCAATTTTTAAGTCATTAGTTCAAATGTCACTAACTGGCTCTATCGATAAACTTCATCACTGTGTTTCCAAACATCTAACTGAAACAGTTATCTATATTTGCATTATGTGGTGCAAGATTGTCTATTCTTTATTTCTATGGTAGAGATGAAGTACTAGTAGCTAAAACTCATCATATAGATGCAACAGAGATATTATTTGCAGGTGTAGGTTCACAGTGAAGGCTGCAAAGACATTAAACTAGATGCAGCTCTACCCATTCAAGAAGCCAAGATTCACACTCAATCATCAAAGTGTGAATTCTTCTCTCCACTTATGAGTTCCAAAACCATTAATCCGAAGACGCCAGCCTTCTATCAGATCTAAGCACATGCATTATTCAGTGCCATGTATCCATTCATCGCAGCTGACATGATTGATCTTCGGGATATAAACGAGCCATTCCAAAATCAGCAATCTTTGGCAACCATTTTTCATCAAGTAAAATATTGCTGGCCTTGATGTCACGATGGATGATGCAAATATGGGCATCTTCATGAAGGTATGACAAGCCCTTTGCTATACCTTTAATTGCCCACCTTCCAACTGTTTCTCCGCCTCTCT
Organism: Lithospermum erythrorhizon; assembly: GCA_019722365.1. Classification (NCBI taxonomy): domain Eukaryota; kingdom Viridiplantae; phylum Streptophyta; class Magnoliopsida; order Boraginales; family Boraginaceae; genus Lithospermum; species Lithospermum erythrorhizon. The sequence goes on from JADFUC010001470.1 coordinate 199,884, forward strand.
GGGATTCGTTAGATCAGGGCAACTACAACTGGTAAATAATTAAGAATGGCTTTTCTCTTAAACGTGAATGCTATGAAGCTACTGTCATTTTATTGTACACATAATTATAATTTACCTACTCATCATCAGCAAAGATGGTGCCGTTGCACATAAGTATCAAACTCAACCATGAAGACACAAATATTGATGACAGCATGAGGATTTAGAATTTTATTCAATTCAGTATCCAAACATTCCGATATTCATGCCTGTTAACTGAAGTCATAAATAAACACACAGATAAGAAAACATGTTAAAGCGAAGTTTCATACAATATCTATCAGAACCATTTAGGAATGACTAAATTATTTCAATCTCCATAAACATTCAGTTCAGTAGGATAGAAAACCAATACTAACTCAGAAACATTTTTAAAGCTTCAGTTCTATCAAATGTGAATCAACTTTACACAGAAAATATTTTATCTGATCAATGAAACTCAAACAAAACTCCAACTGATAGAACCAAAGCAATGTGATACTTTCCATTCCTTACAATATTAGATGCACTACACTACCTAGCTCAGATTCATTGTGGAAGAAGAGGAAAGTGTTTGTGACCCACTCTTGTAAATATAAATGCACCTTACATTCACAAGCAAGGTCTGCATCATCCGACATCCTTTCCCCACTTAGGCGGGAGCCTCTTCAAAGGCACTGGAGCAGGTTAATGTAACTGTGAAACAGAAACTATAATGCATACCTCCAGCTAGATAGCAACAAGAAGAAACTAGTATAGAAACACTTACTAAACAGATTCTTGTCAAGGGCTTACTGGCAAGACAATTTATAAGACAAGCAATTTCAAACACTATGCACACACAGTCTAAATGTAAATTTACTACATTCCTATGCTGGACAACAAAAGTTATCAACTTCTGGCCTCATTCAAAGAACTAGTTTTCCCGCTTTGAATTGAGACAATCTTCACCGCTATTTCTCTTCCATCATCCAGTTTTCCCTAAAAACTCAAAATAATTCAAATGACAAATTTATTCTTTTCTTCAAACAAATGCCAAAATCAGATTATACCTATACCCAAACAACACAAAATCCAATCTTTCTTCAAACAAATCCTAAAGCCTAGATTATATCAGTTCCAAAAATAAGCTGTGTCACAGGCAATTCAATCTTTCTTCAAACAAATCCCAAAATTTGTGATTATATTCATACCCAAAACACAAAATTCAATCTTTCTTCAAACAACCTGCAATTCTAGGATTATTCATATCCAAAAACACAAAATCTTTCTTCAAACAAATCTCACAATTTATGATTTTGATCATACCCAATTCAATAAAAATAATAAATATCGATTTTTACAAGAATCAATGAATTAAATCTATTTTTCAGTCAAACCTGATCATCAGGCTACTTTTTTAGTGGAGTAATTTAATATATAATATAATTGTCTTTAACTGTTTTATTGTGAATTTTTCATAATATGGCATAAACAATTGTTGTGGAAGTTTAACTGGAAAAACTAATTATAAGAAAAATTGATAATTTCACAAAATGAATAAAGTTTCAAAATTTAATTAATTTTTGCTTTGTAAATTAAATAAATCAAGAAAGACGAATATTAAAATATTAAATATTATATTAGTAGAAATTTATAAATAAAACCACCAACCTATTTGAACCAGAATAAATGAAAGATAGTTACCTCTATTGGAGCTTGAGGTGAATGGTTTCATGAAATGTTTTAGGCCACTTTTGAATTTAGTCATAGTTGATGATTATTTCATGAGATCATTTAGGGCACAAATGTTTTCTTGTGTTATCATTAGTTTTATTATAAAGATTTGGGAGTTTGCTTCCACTTTCCATACCATGATCATGTACATGCTTTGTAGTCTTTGTTCATATGGAACACTAGACCTGGAGTTGACTTCAAAAAGATCAAATTTTGTTTGATAACAGTCAATTTCAATAGTCTAATAGTATGGTTACTAACTTAGTCATCTTTTATTAACAGAATCCAAATATGAATTTAGTTATTATGAGTTATTTTAATTTAATTGAGTTGATTGATGAATATGTAAATAAGTATAATTAAGAAATTTTAACAAAATATTTATATCACTAAATATTGTATACTTCGTATCAAATATTTGTGTTACAAAATTATGACTATGAAACAAATTATTTGAATTAGATTAATTTTAAATTATATTTATAATCCCTATGTAAAAACATTCCAAATTTAGTTGATTAAACTAAATTAATTTTATTTTGCTAACATACTTAGTCCAGTAGATCAAATAAGCAAATGTTTGTTCAAAAAGATCGTTAGTGTTATCTAGTAGAAATAATATGAGATTAGCTGACATTTGTAGTGAGTAAATATTTTTAAGTACACAATATAATTTCTTTAAAAATAACTATACATTTTAAAAATATTTAATAAAATTTCAATTTTTCCAAAATTACGGTAGATTGAATCGTCACGATATTCATCACGTATAAGCAAAATAGTAATATCCAAAATTTAGTACTGTTGCTCCTCTCCTTTTTCTATATATGGTGTTTTAGTTATGTTACTCACTTAATGCATTACCTCATTAAGCTAAATTGTATATTAATAATATTTGCACTCATCACACACATATACATTCATCATTATCATCCCTGGTCCACGAGCATCTCAAAGGGACATTTTACGCCCTTACAAGCCTCACAGATCTGCCAAGGCTCGATCCCTGTTAAAGTTAGCAGTGAATCATATTGAATCCAAGTGGTCGGCCCCCTGTCGCGAAGCATCTTTGTGATGGCCATGACGCGGTAAGCATGAATCAAGTTGGAGATATCTCTGAGAACTCCTAGATTGACCAAATTGCATCTTTTAGTCTTTAATTGAACAGATCAATGCATCAATATTATCATCCTTCCTAAAAGGAAGATTGACTATGATAGTCTGACACCTCAAGACATAATTGACCTTAGAAAATAACTCGAAAATAACAAGAGCTTTTGTAGACCTCTACCTCTTTGTTCCCTCCCCAGATCTCCCATTATCTCTTCACCTCCACTAGGCTACAATCAAGACTATTTTCCTCCCTTTTCACCTTCACTAGGCTACAATCAAGACTCCAATCACGAAATCAAGATTTATATGATGAATAAATCGAAACCAAGATTTATATGTATGGATGAATAAATTAATACCACTTATATAAAGAAACAAATATAAAAAACTTGGGAAAGGAACGATATAATTTTTGAAAAATTATATATAAATTTTAAAGAAATAAACATTAATTAAATTACATATTGAAAAATTAGAGGGAAGGAGTATACGCCCTCCCTATTCAATTTTCATATAAAGCATTTCCAGCTTATAATCATCAGCCTGCTAGAATGGATTATAAATATGTTTTCTTTATCAACTCATCAAACATGCATGGTTTGATCTGTATGTTATCATGCATTACTTGGAAATAAATGAAAACAAACATGCCACAATAACAACAAAGAAAAAAGAAGCTAGATTCATGCAACTTAGTAAATACCAACCATACAATAAAAGAACAAATTATTATGTGAATTTATGTTTATAATGTGCAAAATACATTATCAATCTGCCTGCTACCACTACAGCTCAACTCAAGAATAAAGAAACAAGAACATATATAGGCCTGATCCACTGTGAATGGATATCCCAGATCAACCAATATAAAGGTGTATATTACAATTATTATGTGCACATCTTTGTTACAGGAGGCTAGGAGATCCGAATGGATTATTCAGTTATGGTTATCCGTTATGTGAAGAACCAAAAACCCGAATCCATAAAAGGATTTTGTTGATTTGTTGCTCCCATCACAAGGAAGCTGCTGCGGCTAGACTGATGCGGTAGGCTGAAGGAGCAGCAGAATGTTTACTGGGACATGGCATCCATCTGAACCAGCCAGGAAGGGACATTGTTCATATGGCAAACGGACTGTGGAGCCCAAATATCGGTGCACCGTGAGCAATGCATCATACAAACTATTGAGCGTGAGGGAGTCCAATCCTCCAGCCTGTTAGTTATATTCTTTTGTTAGTCTCAAACAAACAAAACTCACAAAGCATAAAACTGAAACTACATGACGGATACCAGAAGAGCATTACCAATTGTCTATCTTGAACCGAGGATATGTTGTTGCTAGGAGTCTCCACCAACGCAAGTTCCCAACCAGTCGGATCAAAACTTTTAGCTTGAGTGGCATTAGATTCACCTGCATACATTTCATAGATTGCTTTTGCTTAATGTGGTCAAGAAACAGGTACTCTACTGAACCATACAAAGAAACTTGTCAATGACTCTTACCATTAGGAACTATGGCTAGAGCTAATGCATTGCTTTCTTCAATGGCAAATGCATCTGCTGTGGTCATATTTAACCCCTAAAAGCACCAACAAACAAGATAATATAATGAATTTAACAAACAAACGCTGGCATTATCCACCTTCTAAATGATATGCCACATATCAAGTAAAACGTGTATCAAGTCATACCAAGAGATCGGTCGAGTCCAAGCTGCTAGGCTGAGGTGGAGCTACATGCGAATCAGCAGAAGCGGCAGCATCATCTGAAGGTAGTGGTTTTTGTTCATCTTCTGGAACCATTGCCTCTTCAGATGGTAGAGTATCTTCCTCTTCGTGAGGTTTATATGTCAACATAAGCCTCTCTGGATATTCCTGATATAGAATGCACAAAGCATACCTTAAGCAATCATGAGCAAAAGATATCAAGGAACATGTGATATGTAGCTCATATACAGAATAGCCAACATATCGAGAACAGGAAATGCGGTTTTACTAATACCAACCAAGGTTTCACTTGGAACAGAAACCGTCCTTGGTGCTTCTTGGATGTAATCTTCCATGGTGACAAGAAATGACTGCGGAGGCTACACAACATAAGACATTGCAACACTGTCAATACCATAACCTGCAATAGTTTGTTTGTGGAAGAGTATCTGAGCAATCAGTAAACTACTTAGTTTATTACCTCCTTCAGTGCAGGAAACTGGAAATTTCTGGCAAGTTCAAGTCCTTTACACACTTCATAAAAATCAGAAAGGTTTGAAGCCTGCAATGAGTATCATTGTATTTTTAAAAAGTGATCATTCTTATGAATTCATAACTCATGACTAAATCTTTCAAGATGACTTAAACTATATAAAATCAGGTGGGAGATTTAAATCACCTGCTGACCAGCTCTTTTATAGACATCCAAGGCTTTAATGGCTTCATGTCTTGGCATCTCAAAAAACTGAATGGAGGTGAGGGTATTAGATAGCAAAGTAAGAACTTAGATGCAACATAGTTCAACCTGAACAGCAAAAGGATAAATACCTTGTCAACAAGATTAATAATCCCGTCGTTTATAGCACAGTAGATTTTGAAGCTCTCTTTGAGTACCTATATCACAAGAAAGCAGTAACTTTAAAATGTTGTCAAGGTCAAGCAACATACTTACTAAGGAGGTGGAGACTACGTTTGAAATGCTAACACGGAACTCATGGATAACTTTGTCAGTCACACGTCTCACACCACTACACCACTCAAGGTTGAACTCAATATCAATATGTAAGCATTTTGAAGGCTAACTAATAATGAATAGTTAATTACTTCAGCCGGATCATTCACTTATCAGACTCTTCTGACATCTCCGGTAAAACATAAAAAATTCTCAATACAACAACTTATATAGGATAATACTTGATTCATCTCTCTTCAATTTTAGATTCTAGTAAGTATGACACCATCAAAAGTTTTATGCATCTCCAAGTCAAACTGTGACCCGTCACCTAGGTCCCATAAAAAATAGAAACAGAATAGGTAGGAGGAGGTCAAAAGTATACTCTGCTATTGCAGATAGACAAGTACATCACTGTAATGAAGTACATTTCTGCGACCCTAATAATTCGAAACGGAGAATTGGTAGGAAATCAATTAGTTACAGTAGACCTGTAATAAGAACTTGATAACGACTTCACTTACCAACGCTAGAGCATACTGTATTACATAGTTGCTGACAGCTGCGCCTTCAGGCTACACAAAATAACAAATCTTTTGTGAAAACATAGGCCACTAAACAGACTGAAACAGGTGACAGGTCCATCCATAAAAAAGTATCCGCATCCAATAGAAGTATATTTGGGCCATTGATGATAACAGTTCTGACAAAAAAGAGATTCACTATGTACCCGACATCCCATAAGACGATATAACAACTGTTGTAAAGCTGGCAGCTGGTCCAGCAATTCCTCGCTACTAAGTTCTCTAGTCTTGCTATATCCCTGTTATCAGAACAAATAGCATATGTTAAAACTTCTACGTTACAATATAGTATAATTAATACTCCCTCCGTCCCTAGTTAGTTGATCATGTAGGAATTTTTTCTTGTTCCTTTTTACTTGATCATTTACTTTTTCAATGCAATATTTTACATTGAACTTTTAAAATTCTTTAACATCATTGGTTTGTCTCCTAATATTCTTTAACATCATTGATTTATAATTTTCTCTCTCCTTGAAAATAGTAAAATTAATTATACTCTTAATAAATCACTTTTAAGCTATATGATCAAGTAAATAGGGATGGAGGGAGTACTAAATTCTGAAAGACAAGTGCACTGTTTTGTTTCCAAACAAAACCTCAGGTTTACATAGCAAGTCCTTCATCTCCCATGTACACATGTATTAGCCATATGGGAGTGCTATTGCAGCTCTCAAAATACTAAAGGATCTCCAAAAGGTTGCTTAATAGTTTGTATGACACACATATTGAAGGTCAACTTTCATCGAATGTGTATGATAAGAAAATAGAGTGCAATCATGACATCTATCATTATTAAATTCCAACAGTAAATGCCAAGTCATAATAATAAACCAATCACCACTAAAATCATTGTTCCCTTTAGTCAGGGAGGGAAAGGATAATGCAGCTATATATTGGTCTTATCCAAACCTTGTCTTGCCCTGGGGCAAGCCGAGGAAGACGCTCTGCTTCAATGTCATATTTCAGAATCCGGAAACATTCAAGTCTTTCTTCCAAGAAAAGAGCATATGTGCGTACCCAAGCCGAGCAATCCCAAGCTGGAATAGGGGGAAAACAGAAATAAATTTCTTTCACTATGTATGCATTAAATAAAAATCATAGAGTAGCCTACTAGATTTGTGTAAGAAAAATGATAAAATTAGAGTAAATGACGAAATCTGTTTCCTACCTTTAGGACTAGAATCATCCTTAAAATTGGACATCTGGATAATTCGCCCTCGCTGTTGGAAATTCAAGAGTTCCTCCCTAAATGTAGGATCACCTTCTCTGAGTGTTCTATGAAGGACTATCAGTGTCTTCAATGCCACCTGTTATGATTCAAGAAAGAAAATGGTAAATTATCACCACCTACTATGGCAAATTCGGTGAATGACTATCAGTGTCCTTAATGCCACCTACAATCCTTTTACTTGATTATGTAAGATTTCAATGTAAATTTCCACTCAACTTTCCTATATTATCCCTATTCAAAAGCAATATACTTTTTGGGTTTAATGAGAGTATAATGGTAAGAGTTTATAGCACTTAATTAACTTTAGCCTAAACACTCAAACATATAAAGACAGAGGGAGTACTTTATCACTGGAGTAGCAGCAAAAGAAAGTAAAAGAATTTCTCGTAGATTTAATGACCATAATATTCAGGTCTCAAGCCAATCGAAACCATTCTGATGAACATAAAAGGCTACTGGACAATATTTTACAGAAACAGGATGAGAGCCTATACCGTCCAGTTATGAGTCTTCACCAATCGTCTAGAAAGTGCATGTATGCAATATGCAACATCTGCCCGAGGGCGTACAGCCGATGTGGCAGCCATAATCTCTGCAAGAAACAACCATAAACCAACAAGAATCCCTATCACTCATCTTTCACACAAATAACCGAATCCATAAATCATATATTCCCCATATCAACCATCAATATCGCTCTTTTATTATTACAACAGTAAACTAAATATAAATCAACCTAAATACAGTGAATCCACATTTTGGGTTCCAAGATAAACTCACTTCTAACATATCTCTCTTTCGGAGGGTGTTCCACATGGTTTGTAGCCTTAACGATGGCCACATCAACATCCTATATCACACAACAAATTACAATTTAAGTATTAAAAAATAACTATACACATAATTATGCAACCTCAAATCATTTGATCCCTACATATTAAACAAGAATTAACTAAAAAATACAATTTTAGAAAAAAATAACAAAAAATGGGAAATCCAAAAACCTTGAAATGAAATCTTTTCAACCTCAAATCATTCAATTACTACCAATTAATCAATGATCAACTAAAAAGCCTATTTTTTATATATACAAAAAACAAACATGGGTTCTTCAAGAACTTTGAAATGATATCTCTTTTCAACCTCAAATCAAATAATTACTACCAATTAATCAACGATCAACTAAAAGTCTATCTTTTTTATATATAAAAAATATAAATAAAAATGGGAAATTCAAGAACCTTGAAATGATAACTTTTTTGAACCTCAAATCACTAAGTTACTACCAATTAAACAATGATCAATAAAAAAAGTCTATCTTTTTATATATAATAAAAATGGGAAATTTAAGAACCTAGAAATGATATCTTTTTCAACCTCAAATCACTAAATTAATACAATTTAAACAAGAATTACTTAATAAGTCTATCTTTTTAAAATGATAAATTAATTAAATAATATATACATATATCTTTTTATATAAAAAATAAAAAATAAAAAAGGGAAAAATCAAGAACCTAAAATCACTAAATTCTACCAATTATACAAGATTTTTTTTTTTTGAAAATGAGAAATTATATATATATATCTCTTCTTACATAAAAAATAAAAATAAAAAAATGGCCACATCAACATCCTTAAAATCACTATTAACATGGGCAAGTCCAACAGTGGTGTGGTCTTTTAGTGCTCCAAGTGTTTTTCTCCATGTTTGAAGTGTACCCATTAATCTTTTTTTCTTATATTTCTTGATTTCTATATTTTAGGCCTCTAGATCGCCTTCTATTTAGAGGAATTTAGAGATGGATCAAAATTGGTGAAGAAATTAATGTATGGAATAATATAATATAATAAAATAAAGTTGTTTTATTTATTTATTTGTGAAAATGAAAAGAATAAAGGTTGTTTTGTTAGTTGTAGTTTTGGTCTTGTCATGAAAGGTCCAACATAGTTGGCTTTGCCAGCCCATGTGTACCAAACCAGAATCATAAAAAAACGTTAAAACCTCACGCTTTACGCTACTACGCTTCCAGCCTACACGTAAAGATAAACGGATATACCTCAAATTTCACAAGGATTTGAGCTTTCCAAACCAAAAATAATAATTTTTATGAAAGAAGACATCATGATTTTTTATTAATATAATAAATAATCGAATCAAACTAAATATTACTCTCCATTTCAAATTAATTAACATTTTAATCGCATTGCCAAGGCTGATCACAAATTACATTTTATCTAATTAACTGAAAAAATATAAAATCGATATTATTGAATTTGTTTTAAAATATTTTCATACTATTATTTTTGTAATTTTTCATAACGCATATAAAAAGAATTGATAATTAAAAGCATGCCCCGAAAAGTAGCAGAAATTACCTGAATGGCGTAGCATCTCGTATTGAATAAATCGGGTTTGGCTATTTGAATTAGACATCTCCATTCATGTATATGTTGTATTGTATGTTTCGTTAAGTAGGGGAGGAAGTGTTCGTGTTCTAATTATGATTCAATTATTTTCTTTTAAATTCATCCTTAAATCTAAATTCACCGATCCAAAAATACTATAACTAAATCAAAATGAATTTTTAGTACCATAACTACAAATCTACAATTGTAGAATTCTAGAAGGGACTCAGTTGATGTCCTTGGATCTTGAGTGAGTTGAGTCCGACCATCACAAATTCACAATTCTAACAGAAGGGCCAAATGGGCTGGTTTGGTCTGTTGATCTCAGATCCAAACATAATATTCACATAAAAGAGATCAAACAAGGCCCATAAATAATCATATCTGGACTGAAGTCCCAATGGATTTTGATATACATTCTTCAATAGCCATATGAGCAGTTTTAAATACCGTGAATTCTTTTAAATTTTTTATGCTAGTAAAGATAGTCAAAATTAACAGATTACATCCTTAGATAATTTAACTTTATCGAGCGTAAATACAAAACTTTTCTGCTCTAATGTGACTTCTTGTCCTGAACAAGCAGCTAGTAACCCATTAGCAATTTTCCTTACCATTTACCACAAATTTCACCCCATTTTTTCTTCAAGTATTCACCTTTATTCCATAAAAAGGAATTCAATATTTTTATTAAAAATGTGATTTCTATCAACAATTTGAAATTTGGTGGCAAATGTAATGCAAGAAATTTTATTATTTATAAAAGTACAAATAAAATCCCGCTTGTAGGAAAAAATTTGCAAATGCAGTTTTTGTTGGTGTTTCTAGCATTATCTTATTTGAATCTGAATCACCGTGATCATTTCTGGGTTGTATAAACAATAATTAAAGAGAAAATATATGAGCGGATTCTTACAGGAATAAAATAGCGAGTAGCGATGGAATATTGTGATGAAGACCTCACGAACATCAGCGAGAATGCCTCTAGATTGTCCTTGCTGCAGCAGGCGAAACAGAGTCACTCGATGTTTTACTAGAACCCGCACAAAATATTGAAGCTAGTGTTCAAGGTTGGAATGGGAAAAAATTCAATGGAATTTTAAGCATACTCTGGTCGAACCATATAGAGAAAGGAGGGAGAGGAAAACTTAGCTTTTACTTAAAAGTGACTATCGAAAGTGAATGAGCAATTTTCTTCGTGAAAAAATTAATATGTCTTTATTTATAGGCGCTTGGACCTAAATTTTAGCCATCGACTATAACTAAAATATTAGCGTTTTTAAGTAAAAAGGCCCTCTTCACTACGTGTTTTAGTCGACCAAAAGAGATGAGAAGGTTACAGAATTTCACCGCTTCTTATCGGCCCAAATAAAGGCACATAAACGGTAGAGTAGAATATTCAAATAATGATTCTACAATAGGAAAATTCCGGAAGCTTCCTCTTTCTATTGTAGTCGAACATGGGCATAATTTCAACAATTGGAATTTTGCCTCAATGTTCTTACATAGTTCCATTTTAAACTCCGAAAGTTATAATTAAATTATGACTCGTTGTCGTTGTAAGTGTGTGACCTCTTAGGTTCGATTGACAAAATCCATATTACAAATAATGATAAATGAACATTATATATTAAAATGCATTGATTATGAGAGGACTACTAGTAAGTCATCGTAACACTAGTAATAATCTCGGTATCCTAATACCGAACATTCTTATGTCGAATGTATATACGAACTTAAACTTAAATGAGTAAATCCGGTTGTACAATCGAATTTCAGCAGACACTATTTCAAATATCTCACGTTTCTTTCTCGGCATACTTGGATGATTACTTGTATCCAACGATTCACCCGTCTTTGGTTTTCAGCGGTCGAGCTAACGTAAAATTGTCCTTTTAACTCATATTTGTAGTTTCACGGCTTCACAGTGTCACGATATCAACACCGAGCTAGAATGGCCATCGCTTGATCGCCATTAACCGCTAAAGATTGTAGAAGCTTCACGAGTATCACGGTTGTACAAATTCCTTTATGATGCGAGGACTTTCGATATTACGACTGTATGGCATGACGGTCGTTATAGTAACTTTTACGAGAAGATGTTTGTGAAGTTGAAAACTACACTATTAACGTAAAAGCATCACGCCTGTGAGGTCTAAGGATCGTCATTTAACCAGGATTACGTGAGAATTCTTGCCAGGACATGATATGCTATCTTCTAAGTTTCTCACGGTGAGTCAGGTCACACTCAGCTTGCTTCCGACATGCATTTCGTGGGATTGATTAGGCGTACTCCTTTATGATCAAGAAATGTGATGAGACAACCAATCACGCACTAGTGGATTTGGTGTTAGAGCTCCCGATCCGTGAACACGCTTAGGGACAAACAATCTCGTCGTTCTACAGGCAGCCGGAGGATATCTTATTGAGATCATATGTATCCGAAGACTTTTCTAGAGAACTTTAGATTATTGGTGGAATCAATTTATTGTTTGGGAAATCAAGTATACATATATATGCATAAATATATAAGGAGGGTAAATATATTTTATGAATTTAGAAGCTAAAAAATTCACACATTGTCTTGATAATTGAAACAAATATAAATAAAATTGGCTTCCACTGAACCTAACACCACTCACATACATTTCTCAATCCAGCATTGTGCATGTGCTTATCATGTTTGATTTGAGTTAGGGGTTTTAGTTAAGGGGTCCTACTAAATTATCGTGCAGTAATACTGCTTTAAATACGATTAAGTCTCGTTACATTTGTCCCGAATGAGATGGTATTTCCTTAGTACATTCTTGGATCGATTGATGTGCTCTTGGTTCCTTAAGCGAGCAATTGCTTAGATGTTATCGCGTAGTAGTGATTTGGATTACCCGATCTTTAAGTACGGCTCCCAAGTTTACTCACGAACTTCTTGATCGAAGCGAAACTTTCGCTGCGACTTCCGATCTTCTTGATATACTCGGCTACATTTGTCGTCGACGCGGTGCCTTGGTTCTTCTTGCTTGAAGACAACTACTCACGTTCATGCATAATACATAACGGTGAGGATCTAGAATCATCTTTGTCGGAGTTTGAAAATTGGCATCGGTGTAGCCTTCGACTATGGCTTCATTTCCCACAAAAGTACGAGACATCTTCTAGTTCTTGAATTTGCTTAAGGATTGCCTTCTGCATTTGTCCGGTATGCATCCTTTGGACACGATTGGTAACGACTCGTTACGCTCAAGCGTAAAGAAGCGTGGGGTAAAATTGTGCATGCGTAAATGCATGATGATGGATCACATGGCCGTGGCATATGAAGCACTAAATGCGCGTTATTTTGATTTTCTATAGTGGGACTGTTAAGAAAGATTGAGGAGATAATCCATGTCTCGTGGGAAGATTGCCGCTTCTTGGGGAGTCTTCCCATTGTGGAATGCGTGCAAAAACTTGTCGATGTAAGTGTTACGGCTCGATCCGATGAGCTTCTTTGAATGCGTTCAAATCCTTAGAACTAACGATTAGCGCGTCGCGCATCAATAGTTTCCCTACGTATTATCCTTTAAACAACAATTTCCATTATGACTCGATACATTAACCATCGTATTTCTCTTATAAGTGAGATCCCGAATTCATTGATACTCCGTTACGATTCCCGCTGATTTTCCTTCACATTAGTCAAGCTTTCTCGGCGAGCGATACTTCAAATCTTATAATTTCACGAGAATTTCATTTATAACCTCAAATCCTTGAGAATTTATCCTCGACCTTCCAGTAGGAACACAATCAGTCTTATCTTGTAACGGTATGATATCCAAACATTTCTTTCCGCATACTTGAATGTAAGTAGTCACCACATTCGTGAAGAAGCCAAATCCCGTGCGTTTATTTCGTTTAACCTTTAACCGTCTGACACGTATTCGCGTCTCTTAACCATAATTTATGAGATTCACCTCTTTATAACTCTACTCAACTCATCTAACCACAAATTTAAATTTCTGAATGACATCTTTCGTTATATATAATTACATAATACTCAAATCTTGAAGAAATCATCGTTCTTTTCTCATTGTCTTTTTCATATTTCTCCGACAACCAAATTGCACCCTTAATCAAATCTTTGATGTTCAACTATTATTACCAAATTCATATCTTAATTTCATACTTTATAAACAATTCAGGAGTAGAACTCCATTAACTCTGTGAAGCCTAACGTATACTCACTCATACATTCCCATTAGTTTGTATTCGTGCTTCCCGTTTAAATGCATGAATGTTATCATAGCTTTTATCATACATTAACAACCTGACATCTCGTTTCCAATGTAAAGTACAATCATGTTATGAAATTCCGAAATTCCCACAATTTATCATGAAACTTAAATAATATGTCGCCCATCCGCTAAAGATCATTTTTTAAATAAAATTATTAATATTTATGTGTATCCAGGTACCGAAGTTTTATTATTGATACTACTAAACATCTTTTCTTTCTCAGTCCCAATTTCATTTTTTTTCCCAGCTTTATTCTCAAGCAGCAATTCTAACCAACTGACTTAGAACTTCAAAATGACAATCAACTAAAATATTCCTCTTTGTCCCCAATCATTCGGTTACATTAAATCCAACCGTATCCACTAATAAATTACTCGGATATAATTCCGCTGATACCAATTTTTTCCAATATTTCGGATGTACTGACATATTCCCGATACATCAGATGATCGATAACCTCGCCTGATATTAATCGTAACAGCAGTTTCGGCAAATTTTTTCCCCATTTAGCTTATCTGATTCCACTTATTATCCATCGAAATAGAATTTTGTGCTCGGCCTGATACGACACTTCATCTTCTCTTAGCCTCTGCGTATTACGTACCCGCATCGGACAACGAGATTCATTAACTACTTGTGCTTCGGCAGGTGGTCCGTCACGATACGTCAACTAAATTAATTCCTACCTTTTAACACTTGGGTCAAGCCCATCATGAGTATCACTAACTCTTCCACGATTATTTCGGGCGCGCAATTTAAGCTTCACGCATCTATGGATTAACAATCTTATACCCATGATCACGGTTACCATACTTATTTAGATTTACGCCAAAAACATCGACCACGGCACAATTCCGAATCGACATTATGAGTTCCTTTCCAGCGTCTTTTTGGTATCTCCTTTCTTGATAAAATTCCAACAACCCATCATATCTTAATGTCTCGTTTCCAAACTTTTACGCCTTGAGTTCACATCCTCATAACTAGTGTTATCGAGTAAAAAATAAAATCTACCCAAAAACTGATGGGAACCGTTATCCAAATAAGCGGCTTCGCGAAGTGTGTATTCATCAAATTTACTAACGCCTGAGGTCCTAATATTGACTTGCTTGGCAACAAAATACCTCCATATCAACCTTTCCTTTACCCGATTCTTCACCGTGGATTCGACGAAAATCTTCCGGTGGCATCCTCGGCGGTCGGCGGTCGGCGAAGAGAAATTGAGACTCGAGGGCTGGGAATATCGACAACCACGTGACCATCTTTACACTTTAAGCACATAACCTGGCAGGCATACGAAGGAAAGCTGAAACCTAAGCTCATTTTCAAAATTGGCGACGCCCAGTGCCACAGTTAAGGTCCATGGCAAACACAGCCACGAGTCCGCCGTCGATGGATGTGACATAAAAAGACTTCATTTGATAATATATAATAAAATACACTTTTGTCCGTCGTGGTGAACTATGACATATACAATAAAAACAAACGACATAATACAAATTCTTACTTGTTATACGACTCAAAGATACATAAAGAATCCCAAAAATAAAACATAGGAGAAAGTATGAAAACGAGACCCCTCGAAGAAATACAATACCCGAGTCTATATTATACAAATCGACAACAAAGAGATGACGTGGGGAATTCTATGCCTTTTTCGTCTACGATCTTAATCTGACTATCGATGCAGAACACGGCGACCTCAGGTGATGGCCTCTTTAGGGCACAGGCGTAAAAGCGCCCGCCCGTAGAATAGGAGTCAGCTATTAGTAAGTGAATAAAAATACCACGGGCAGTCCCCGCATGCCATATTCGTACTTATATATAAATAACATATGCTTATAAATGACGAGGCCACCTGACCAGAATATGATCACTTTGACTTCGCATAGAATCTCTTTCTGATGTTCACATATGCTATCTGCTGTGAAGCTTATAATCATAATTACTTATTCATTTCAAGGAAAGCAGTTCCCGACGCACAAAGGCATCAATGAGAATCCGCCTCCAAATAATACACGCATGAGAATCCGCCTCGAATAATACGCACATGAGGAATCGCGTCAATATTTTTATATGAGAATCGCTTCCTCGAAATAATACACATGTAGAATCCGCCTCCACATAATCAGATGAGGCCTCCACTCCATTGTCCAGGCCCATTCTCCTTTTTTCGATAATGCATATCACTTTTGAGCCTCCGATCATGGTACCCAGCAATATACTTTTGCCCAAACCTCCCGGTGAAGTGGCGGCAGCTCCAGCGAGTAACCACCTTAATGATCGGCAACGTATTGTGACCATTGTAGCGTCATTGTGACCGCTGGAAATCTCATAACATGAATCATATTCCTGACTATCCATTGATATAAATCATAATCACTAATATCGCATGAATATGAATCATAATCTCAATTATCTCATAATATAACCCAAAATCTCAATTATTTACGTCGTATGAATCGTAAATCAAAGTTTTACATAGTATCGATCATAATCACCTGATACATATCGAGGAATAATCCCAGAGATATCACACGTAATATATCTGACATAATATATATGAAGGTCCCCAAATCGTGAGATTTTACTCACCTCGAGCTAGTAGTAATAATGACACAAAGGCGGAGTCCTGTTGCTAGATCGAATTGACTCCTATTCAAGAAATTATACATTATATACTTTGTTTGAATAACCTCTTTTAGCGTCTATATTAACCACAGGAGTGTTATACGCGTCTACATGATTCAAATTCTGACCACTTACTTGATCATCTATCCCCCGAGATTGGTATACGGCTTTTAATATTCAGCATAGCACTACATTCCTATTCGTAACCCGTAAAATCTCAATATTCGGTCGTCGCTTATTACTCGACAATAACACTTTAAGCATTCGAATCAATCCAACAATCAATTGACAACTAATTAATCATTAAATACAACCTCGATTGAGCAGCTAAATCTTTCCCAAGAGCTTTCATTGATCTACATCATTATCGAACCAATTCTATCTGCAAAACAAAAACATATTAAAGTTACTACATGCCATTATTACAATTTAAAGTTAATTTAAGAAAAAGGGTATTAAAGTCAACCTCGACTTACCACTTTCTAAACGATAATCACTCGAAATCACTTATTTAATCCCGCATCGATACTCGGATAACATTTACATGTCATAATAAATTCCAAGATCTAAAGTCAACAAAAATCCATAAAGTCAACTCTTGAAACTCAGAAATATCTCAAAAGATTTGATTTTTCTTACCTAGATATGATGAGGATGATGAGGAGAAGCAAATCAGCCTTTTGATCTTGAGTTTTAAGCGACGATGATGAGAAAATGGAAGAAAATTTTGAGGGGGAGAATCAGAATTTTCGGCCAAGAGGGAAGAAGAAGGTTTTGGATGAGGATGGAGATAGTGGTGGTAGATTGGGATATTTAGAGGAAGAAATTTTAAGTTAGTTTGGTTTCGGTTAATTTTACACTTCCAGCAAATGTCATGAAAGCGGAATTTCCGTTGTTATTCCCGAGGCATATATTACTACTCGTCATGCTAGTTTCCGATATATCGATATTATTCCAAAATTATTTTATACTATCTCGGTCCATAGACGAAATATACACCAATGAGCCGATTTGTTGAATTCTCAGCTACTGACTTGAAATTTTTAATTTACTTTGAGAAATATCTCCACCGAAAACTTATATACTATGACATAATTGTGAGCGGGTTATTTAAATTGGATGGGAGAACCTTGATTGTTTTGTTAAGTTTGGTTGCCGAGCTTCCATACGAAACTCTTTGAATACTTGAAAGGTTTCATGTTTATCTTGATGAATATATGTAACCATATGCAATTATGAGTAAATCGGTGAAAATTCGTAAGAGTATGAGTAACGGCCTCTTTGCGAGAGTGTTTATTGAATCGCGTATATATCGGTGTGTATGATTTCCCAAAATTAAGCTTCCACTTTTCATTGGTTCGGTGAAGGGCGGCTGGTATCTTGTCCATTCAGCTCGCGTCGTCGAATGATTCAAATTCATCCAGCGAGGAATACCGTACGCTCGAGCTTTTTCATGCGTTTGTCACTTATGTGACCCGAGCTATGATGCCACCAGACATGTTGGATTGGCTTCATTTGGTTTCCTCCTTTTAACATATATGTTATGGAATTACATTGTTTAGGTGTCGCTCTGTCTACTGAGCCATTATGGCGTAGTAATTGCCATAAGTCGTCTCATTTCTAGAAGTAAAAAAGATTCACCATTTTATAGAAATCAGAAAAGCCATCGTAATTAGGCGAGGAAATGGAAATAATATTCTGCTTAAAAGCGAGGTACAAAATGCTTGTTGAAATGATGGAAAATATTATGGATATATGAGTATAAATACAAATCCGTAATTCCGAAGTTAAAGTGCTTACTACATTATTGTACAAAAACATATAATTACAATTATATGAGCAGTACTCTGATTGCAGGCGGGTAAATTCCTGGCGACAGCGTGCGTGAATTTGGCTTCCACCACCGACTCGCTTGTTGATATGATCGTATGATATCTCTAGTTGGTCCACACCAGGAGAGAGGTTGAATCAAGAACCGATTTATGCTAGTAAGCAAAGGTTGAACAAAACAAAAAAAAACCAAAATTCTTGCAGGAGAATTTCGGCCAAAGGGAAATGAGGCCCTACAGGGTTTTTGATGAAAATATTTTTCTAAAACTTATGTCATAAAAACCACAAGAAGTTTGTTTGCCGGGCTAGGTTAAAACAAGCCCGAGAATAAGCAACGTTAAGTATTAACTTGACTCGTTAATGTTGGACTACAGTACGTACACCTTGTTTTTAATGATGACTTAAACATTGATTTACTATCCCCAGCATGTATTAGCAAGTGATTTATTTCATAGGTATGTTAGAAGGTGCTTGTCGGTATGATTGACATTAATATCAAACAAGCTTACAAATATCAAGGCATTAATGAAGAAATATCGCGAGCTGAGGTGATTTTTGCAATGCCGAAATATGAGTATGGTGAGATAGAAGAATCGACATATAAAGCTTAATTGAAGAATGGCGATGAAGAAGAAGATGATCCCGTCTACCGGTCGCTAAGAAAGGACCAAGAAGAAAAGTTCACGAACAATGAGATCGGAAGAGGCGAGTCTTGGATGCAAGCGAGAAGATTAGGTAAAATTGCCAGCTTGAATCTTACTTTACTTTCTTTCACTTGATCTTGATTGAAGTTAACATTTGTGAGATATTACAAATCATTTTTACTAAAGTCTTTAACGTTTCAATATTTTAAGAATGTTTGTCAAAAGAAAATATTTTAAAAATCTTAATGTGTATAAAACTGGGGTTTGAATTCATTTATTAAAGGTTTTGAAAAAAGAGCTTTCCAACTAGCTTTTAGATAAATCCAAAATCGGAGTTATATGACGGGAAATGCGATTTTAAGTTTGAAAAAAGCGCTTCATCAGAGACTCGGTGAGGGGTCTCGATGACCTGAAGTGTTTTTTGCGTTTTTTCTCTGTATAGACCCCATCGAGACCTAGCCTCTCGATGAGGTCTCGATGGGTGTCAAAATATAGCCGTTTTTGTCCGTTTTAACTCCATTTTCGCCCCTTTAAATACGAATCTTCGAGCTTTTCCCAGCTTTTCCCAAACAATTCTAAATGTTTTATACCATTTCTCATCTTTAAAACACCAAATCTCTCAAACACATGAGCTTTAATTGTAGTTTATCAAAGGTAAGTTGGTTTTGTGCTAAACTTTGAAATGAGAAATATAGAAAAACTAAAAGAGCATTAGTGTTTGATGGGAAATGCTCGAAATAGAATTCGAAGCTTAAAAGTCTTATACACTCCATGAGTTGAACAAGCTTCTATGTATTATCTACTCAATGTAAGGAGTTATAAATTGTACCAAAGTATAATCCTATTGTAGCTAAATTAAGAGCATTTAGATTGGGATAAAGCAGCAATCTACCATTACATAAAGAGATGTCCGTTAAGTTAGGATTTGTTAATAACCATGCTAGAGGCTTGAGGGGTCGAGGTGTTGTGAGCTTACTCAAGCTAGGGAATGAGTAGATTGCCGTGAGTCAGGTGAGGCTAGTGCTCAAGCAATAGGACATAAAGTGCTTTCGAGGTAGAGGAGTTGCGTCTCCGAGCGATTGGGTTGAAATCACAGGGGTGTGTCATGGGTTCTTAGTGGTGTATTAACGAGAAGTTTATGAGCTAAGAGTTGGGTGGTTTGCATTTGAAGAAGCACCATCTAGTGGATTCTAGTGAAAGCCTAAGGTGAGGAGGCAGCAGGTGGGGGATGTAGATTAGACCTCGTGAAAACGCCGTGTTGAGGTTTCATCTTAACCACTCTTTGCTTTATTGCTGTCCTTATATATTCACAAATTTGCTAGAATTTGATTATATGCTAGTTTATACGCTTATTGAATATAATGGCATATAATTGAATTATTGTGTTAAATTGATATGTAAAGTTTAATCGAGCTAAAATAGAATATCTATGTTGATCTTAATTGATATTCATGATTGGGATGGTTGATTTGATCGATAGACTTAATTATTTATATTCCTTGATCGAATCATAATTAAACTTGCTATCAAGATATCTTAAACTACGCTAGTATATCTATGTATTGAATTGTAGGTATGTTTAATAGATTGCTAGGATTGATCGATAACCATGAATGGACTTCATCGTATTATTATGCATGAATAGGCTTAATGTTAATATTGATCAAAATGAATTTTTGGATGTTTTATTGCACATAATGATTCTTATTTAGATCGTTTTATTGTTTCATCTTTTTATCTAGCGTTCATTTGAGGGTGTTATCTTACTTTGCTTTATTCATTTGTTTACAAATTGCTAAGAAGTATATTAACGGTGAACGAACTAAAAATTTGTATAAGTCAAAAGTGTGACCTCTTAATCCTTATTCGCCCCTCTAATGACGTCATATAGGCTATGAGTTAACTCTATTGGTCGTTAAGACCTTTAATGAGTTACTAATGAGATTGAGCTATTTAATTAGCTTAATTAAATAGTAATGAGTCAATATCTGATATCTTTCAAGTTATTGATAAATACTAAAATTACCGAACCAATTAAATAACTATTTGATTCATTGTTCAATCGATATTACGTAAAATGTAGGAAGCCGCATAATTAATCGTTTCAATTATCTGATTATTTAATTTAATACGTGAAATATAATTAGGCAATCCTTGTATGTATGTGACACTTGAGCTCGGATAATGAAGTTGTATAATAGCAATAATTGACCAATTACTATTATTATAACGATTAATAGTAAAAGATCTAGCATTCGCTCGTAACCCTTAAATTATCATGAGAACCCAGCACTAGTAATATACAATTACTAAGTTGAACACTAAGTTCGATAATCCGCATTTAACCCGAATGGTAAATGAATTGATCTGAGGGTATGCATGGCGGGCATAATAAATAGAATCGATTCTCATTGATTTCCCAACACAAAATAAGATTTAAACGTAGGTAATCTTATTAGTAGACCCGATGTAGAAGTACTTGTCTTTTGATCCATTGCCGACCACCGAGTCCCTTCGCTTTCTCCGGCCCGTCTGCTTTGTGCGAGTCTTTGAAGCTTCGACAAATATGAGTGCACGAACGTTGTCTACACCCGTATCATAGTAAAGCGTTTACAGAGTTATAGTAATACTTTTTGTAGTCGAATGGTACTAGTTCCATTATTCACTTTTACGCGAGTACTTCTTACGGTTCGGCTTCGATTGCCCAGCTAACCCATGTGATGACATTTATCATTCTTCTTGGAATCCTTCTTGGATGTCTTTGGGAGGTTAGGTAGTTTGGCTTATAAGGCTTCCGTATTCGCTTTCTTTTTGATTCTTCTTGTTTTGTACCATCGAGCGAGTTAGCGACTTTTCACTTCTTAGGTTAACATCGTTGATGATTATGCCATGCGACCGATAGCGACTTATGGGCGGTCGTGTTAAAGTTCATCACAAAGTTCTTTATGCGAGTAGAGCGACAACTTAAGGATAGCGTTCTTTGTCGGCTCCCTTGAGGCAGGTGAGCCGAGTGATCGAGACTATCGGTAGCCTATTATCTTTGCCAACATAGAATTTGCCGGGTTGTCCATTTGCCCATTTACACAATGTGAAGGCACAAACGATTATTATTATTTTCTACCGTCCGTGCCGCTTTACGGAATAGATTTTTTTCAGTTTGCGTTAGATGTAAGCGAAATTTTCAAATTGAATGAAGATTAATTTATGTTTATTAGGCATTGGACATCGATGGCATCGTCCTTTTTATGCTGTTGGTAAGAGAAACTGACTTCCTGCATCGAGGTTTTTGAATGAAGCTTACGTTTGCTGCGTATTCGGTTCTTCGGACTTGAGTATTCTCAAGTTCTAGCTGATCTAGGAAATTTATGCGTTTCGGTTGCATTTTTCCGATGCGGATCGGAGGGGGAGTTTTGAGTTATTAGTGTTGGTCATTTTGACTACAGAGGTCGTAAAACAAATAATAATTCGGTTTATTATATAAGAAAGTTCTAATACAAAATAATAGAACATTAATACCAACGTGCTTCTGATCCCAAAAACATAAAAAGTATACCCGAGACTCCATACGATCGAATCTAGATTATGGGTAGGTGATCAAGCTACTTATGATAAACATAATTCTTGGCATCACACTAAAAGTTCAACATAATTTGTATTAGTGACCTCTTTTATCAACGATGTACGGACATTGTGGCACCGCTTAAGTAACCAAAAACCCGCGATGACAATTTGAATGGATAGTGAAGCGAGTCTAGGCACGGGAAAATCGATTGTGCTACCATTCGAGGCATCCCGCGGGCGTAACGTATGTAATAAAATTTTAACATGTCAGTAGCCTAAGTGACCTCCTTACGACTTTAGAGTTTGGTGTGACAATATTACTTAATTTAATGGTGGGATTAGTTATACTTAGTCGCTACTTCTACGATTGTGCTAAAGACATATATTTTATCAAGCCAATTTATATCCACGTGATAAGTAAGACTAAATATAACACTTGAGATACATGTTATGAATTACGTAGAAAAATACAAAACTTATTCTAGTTCTTAACTATTTTAACAATTTTTCCGTTAACAAAGATTCTCTAGTGGGGTCTCATCTTTAATTAATTATTTCTGAGTTAAATATGATTAATGTGAGTCGTTAATCTTTTAAGCGAAACTATACATGCCGTATTTCCCCAAAATACAAGCAAGTCAGGATATAAAATTTCATGGCATCCATCAATATATCTAAACATATATTATACATGAATAAATTAATTATCTAAATTATATTTATACACATAGCATAAGATGATTAAATCGAATAGGTAGATATTTATTAATAAAATTATATACTATTATTTTATTATCGATAATATAAACATTGCTTATTTAAAATTTAAATTTAAATTTTATGCCAATGTATATATGAGTGTTTAATTATCAAATAATTATACTTATATCTTAATTAAATAATTTTATATACATTTTCTTATTATATTCTTTTTAACATATTAAAACAGTACCAATTTAATCGAAATATTTAATTGTAATAAATTAAATTGAACAAATTAATCCGAGATGAAATTAATTTTGAATCAATTTAATAGATGTCCCTAACTTTATCTTAACGAGCCTAAAGTCCAACCCGAGGCGATAAGCAGATTAGAAATAGAAAGTCGGCCGAGCGATAAGCGAGCATGGCGGCGAACATGTTTGAACCACAAGGTTTGAAAACCATAGGAGAAAAACCATCTTGACTTTCGGGTAGGGTGGGCGTGTGTTGCCGTTCAGCTCAGTGATAGTGAATCACGACTTTTATGTTTTTGACTGATTAAATAATTTTTGAGATACAACAATTAATTAGAAAATTATTTTTAATATTTAATATATTAATTTTGAAATTATTAACTAATAATCATATTTAATTGACTTTCATGCATAAACAAGTTTAAAGATTAATAAAAGCCTTGATATAGCGTATATCACAATTTCATGCGGCATTAATTACATAAATATAATCTAGTAAATCCGGCTACGAAGACAGCTGTTGGTGTTTCCATATCTTATAAATAATATTCTAATAATCTTTTATTTGGATCACGAATCAGCTGATCGCTTTCAGTTGTATAAAATAATGAATTAAAGAAACTGATTATATGTGTACCGTTCTTCTAGAATAAAATAGCAGTAAGAAGCGGAATATTGTGTCAGACCCCACTTTGAGCATCAAAGCGAGAGTCACCTCTAAGATTGTCCACGCCCAGCAATGACAAGTCCTCCGGAGGTTTTGCTGGGCTCTTTTTAAAATATTGGTATAGTCGGGTTGGGCGGAAAAATTCAATGAAATTTTACGGTAGTCGAACTAAATAGAAAGGAGGGAGAGGAAGCTTTTGGCACTCCTGAGAAGTGACTATCAAAAAGTGAATGAATAATTTTCTTCATGAAGAGTGTCTATTTATAGGCGGCTTGGGCCTAAATTTTGTAAATTGACTATAACTAAAATATTTAGAGTTTTAAGCAAAAATGCCACCTCACTCTTATATGTTTTAGTAAATGCAAAAAGGGATAGGGAAAGGTTCTAAATTTCACAAACTTAACATCACTTTAAAATAAAGGCATAAAAAGCTAAGTAGAATATTGAAATAATGATTCTACAAAAAATAAAATTAAAGACTTCCTCTTTACATGGTAGTCAGCCAGGCATAAATTCAACAATTGTAATTTTTGATATTCTTCACGTAGTTTCATTTTTAAACCTAAAAATTATAATTAAATTATGACTCGACTTTTTCGTTGTAAGTGTCGACCTCTTTATGCGGATTGGCTAATGTACTAACTAATGATAATAGAACATTATATATTAAATGCGTTGATTGTAAAGGAGGATTACAATGCTTAAATTCATGCCTAGTTTTTATGAGTAGCCTTGGCTGAACATTACTACATAATCGAATGCCATATACGATCTTAAGCTTAAATGAGTAAATCGGTTGTACAATCAGATTGTTCATGAGCACTATTCAAATATCTCGTATTTCTAACGGTTTATCAGAATCGAAGAGGATCGTATCCAAACTACGAGTTCTAGCGTTTGATGATGATTTGAGTGAGATGTCTGGTACAACTTTGCTTGAGGCTTGAGCTTGATATGTGTGCTCACATTAATTTGGATATGTGTCTTAATGAATTTGAGACTTGAGTGGATTTGGATATGAAATTCAGGGCCGGGGCACTTAGTTGCGTATTCTGTTGAGCGTGGTAGCAGAACTGATCTTGGAGTCTTGGACTTGATCTACAGTCTACTGGGCTTGATGGACCTATTGGCGTTGCGTGGGATTTGAGGAGGTGATGATGGTGGGGCTTACTTACAGTGAGATTTATGATGAGACTTTGCTTGGCTTGAAAGGCAGCTATCTCTACAGTGGGACTGATTTGGGATATATGAGCTCAGAACTGCGGTTGTATGGGTGATAACAAACAAGTTAATGAAGCGAGTTTCTTTTTCAGCATGCTTCTGACGTCATAGCGGGGAGTGTTGTTGTTGTAGAGTGGCGATCGGTATGAGGTGGAGGCGTTCGACGCATTGATGACAACGATCGTAGACAGAACTTAGTAGCGGTTTCTCGAGGCAATACGTAACT
>JADFUC010002263.1:0-51318 GCA_019722365.1 Lithospermum erythrorhizon
TCAGTACTTCGTTCAGTTACGTATTGCTGGAGCCGAGCTTGATTAGATTTGAGCTTGAGCTTGACTTATTTGATTTGACTTGATTTGGACTTGACTTGATTTGATTTGGTTTAGTTTGGGATAGAAGCTCTACAATTTGGTTATCTAGTCTTAATGGGTAGAGGCGGGTGGTTTTGGATATGAGTGGGCAGGGAGCATACTTGACGTATTCCCGTGTTGGTGTATGGACTTGATCTTGGGTCTTGGACTTGATCTCCGATCTACTTGAGACTTCTTGGACTCACTGCCAAAAGTTCTGTGTGGGACTTGCTTTAGACGCGGCTGGTGGGGCTTAAATGCTTGGATAAGCTACGACTGCCAGTGAGACTTTGGGATTTGGTGTTTCACACTTTTGGCCAGGTGTTGAAATTTGTGTGGCTTGAGAGGCCCTCTTGTTTTTAGTGCCTTGATATGACACTTGATTTGGGATAGGTCTCCGAGGTTAATTGTATGAGTGATGTTGACTGACGTTGCTTCTTGCTTGTCTCTGACGGCCTTGGCAGTTTGTTCTTTGTAAGAGTGGGGCTGAGGGATATGATGCACGTGGGACTTGGTGAATTTGGCCTCACTTGGTTTAAGCTATGAGATTCGTCACTTCGCTTTTACTACGGTGACGCCAAGCGGCTTGTTGTTGTAGAATGATGATCGGTATGAAGTGGAGCGTTCGACCTTGTTGATGATCTTGTCCCGACTAGGCAAAGGCATAGCATGATACTGCTGAAATCTAGAAATATGAGATTTGAACGTTCATTTTATTCCTATAAGCTGGGTTTGATGAATCGGAAACCTTAAATTTATCGGTGTTTCATCCAAGTTTTGAATAATCGAGGGCTATATAAGCTTAATCACGAATATTAAAGGCATTCTTGAGAACCTTCGTCCAATTCTCGTAAGATTGCTTTAAACTTGAAGGAATATTGCGTTGTGCAATAATCATGATTTCGAGGCGCTTGTTTTGGCCACACGGAGGGTGTTCCAGCCACCACGTGGTGGTGTTTGCTTTCATGGAATGCTTCAAAGATTTGGCTTAGAAATTTCGAGATGGATTACTGCATGTTTTCTCGGGAAGTTTGTGTGTATTTTGTGAATGAATGTGGATGATTTGTCGGCCCTAATAAAGGGGGGGGTATTTCTAGGTTTACGGGCCTCAAATGCTCAGCACCGATTGGCGGTTTGATTTTCAGGTGGATCACGATCTTGACCGTTGAATTTTGAGGCAAGATCTGGACCGTCGGATAATTTGGAATTACTTGATGACCAAGTAACCCTTTTGGGCGCCTCTTTTGATTAAAAAGAAGGTTCCGGATTCTTTTTCTAGGTCGTCGTATTTTTCATATTGACCCCCGGACACTGGGCATGATTTTTACCTTCTACTATGACAGTGATTTAAACCACACTTGTGGAGCCTTGATTTTGAACCCTGAAACTTGTGGAGTCTTCATTTTAAACCCATTAGTTTATAGATTATTCATTTCGAGCCACGTGGCCTTCGAGAAGCGTCCGTTCGGCCGGAGTTTGATCAATAAAATTAGGGTTTTGAGCCTAATTTTCGGCATTGTCTGAGTGTTTTTACCGGGAGCGCATGTCGGAGGATTCAGTAGCCCAGGGTTAATTAATGCTTAGAAGCCTTTGTTCTTTGATTTCGATCGACTCCAGGGGGCTTGATTTCACGGGAACCCTCGTTCGTCAGGGGTTTGATTTGAACCAGAGTTAATCGAGGCACTTAATCGGTAGCTGATGGCGTTTTTAGTGGCTCGACCTTTAATTAACTTAATTAATTCGTCTTAATCAATTTAATTATTTACATGATAAAATTCGATGTCTACATTGTTCATTTTTGATTTTATTTTATTTTTATCATAAGGAGTGTGTATATGAATTGTGGCATAGTAATTTTTATCTGGAAATATATCCATTTTTATGTGTTTTGTTACACCGCCTCGGAAAACTATTTCCACGCACCTTCCTGTTTTTAATTAGAAAATGGTCCACCGTGTAAAAGGATATATTTAGCGTATATTTAATAAACCAATCGTTAATAGTCAGGCTTAGCCTCGCTGAGCTCTCTGCCAACTACAAATCTAAGAGTTATCATGATTTTAATCATTGAACATATCTGATCTTTCCAAAAATATGCTAGAAACAACACCCCCTAAAAGCAAATGCATAAGAAGAAAATAAAAGAAATGAACCAACTAACTAGAATTAGCTCATTAGTTATGTCAAATTAAATATTTAAAGAATAATAATACCACAACAATATAAGGAAAAATTAAGGTGAAACTTGCCAAGTTTGAAGTTGATGATACTCCTCCAAACTTTATCCCAAATGAGAAATTGGAATATCATTGAAGCTAAACAAGTGGGAAAATATCTCAACAATGAATCAACTAATACACATATATACATCACAATTGGCCTTTCTCTAAATGCATAATCAGACATATATTCCAAATATTACTCCAACTCAAACACTCATACGTGACCATCAATGCAATCTTCTCACAATGATCTTAGAATGGCCAGAATTTGCATACAGAATTAGGAGAGACGGTACAAGGTCAATGTAAAGCCCTAAATCGATCACAACCACACACGTCAAAAGGTGGAACGCGATTTGGGGGTCAAGTCGTAGCAACGATGACTTTTGGGAATTAAATCTAAGACCAATCCAACTGCTTAGATTCAACAAAATTGAAAATTATTACTCAAACTAACTAGACTAGCGGATCCGTCACATTTAACTCGATTAATAGATACAATAGTTATTTTAAAATTCACAACAAAACTAGCTATGAGTATAAAATGAAGGCACGACATATTACCATAACGGTGGCAGACACGAGGGATTGTTATATACACCACCAAATAATTTTCGGATGAAAGTATTATTTTACTATTTTAGAGCCATAGCAATTGAAGATACAATGGGGATGATGATCAATTTAACTTAAAAGTTACATAATGATACGGGTGTAGTGGGAATAAGATCATCTGATTCCTCAGTTATAGTAGAAAATGAAGAGAAGTTGATATAATAAAAAATACCACCTTCCGATTAATGGTTGTGATTCAAATTTGAACTTTTGAGATTGAAACACGAGGGAATTGGAAGGTAAAAGTGAGAGGATCGAAGTGTTTGGGTGAGGAAGCCTCTGAGTGCTTTCTGTTGTATTCACTATATGTCATCTTATATAAAAACTACATTGGGTCATACGTTTGATACGTGGTAAATTTTATTTTTGTTTTTTGTTTTGATTTTTTTTAGAATTCAATATACACAATTATTTAATAAACTCTCTAAAGATAATATTTTGGCGGTCTCGACTAGGGGGATAGGTGCTAAATTAATAATTAGGTATTGTTTTTTCATTTTTTATTTGCAATTATCAATCACTAAAGCTTGATGAGTGCTTTACGATTCTTTCATAAAATCTCTAAAATAATATTTTTGAAGCGGTTCGACTCGAGATAGGGTGCATTCGTGTTTTTCGTTCATTTTTTTTCAATTATCAACTACTGTAGAAACTCGATAAATTAATACTCGATTCTTTAATAAACTTTCTAAGATAATATTTTTGGCGAGTCCGACTAGGGATAGGGTGCTTGTTTTTGTTTTTGTTTTGAGTGTCTACAATAGAAGCTCGATAATTAATAGTCGATTATTTAATAAACTCTACAATATAATATTTTGTGGCGATCCGACACCATTGATAGGGTGCTAAATTAATAATTTGTGCTTGTTTAGATTCCTTTTCCATTTTAGCTTCGATAAATTAATACTCGATTCTTGTTGTCATGGTTTTGGATTTGTTTTTGCAATTATTAACTACGAGTAAAACTTCGATAAATTAGTACTCGTTATTTAATAAACTCTACAAAATAATGTCCCGACTGGGGATAGAGATTACTCAATTAATAATTAGTTCTTTTCTTTAGTTTCCCTTTTTTTTTGCAATTATCAAATACGTCTGATTAGAAATTCGATAAATTAATGCGTGATTATTTAATAAGCTACCAAGATAATATTTTTGAGTGATCCGACTCGAGTATAAGTGCTAAATTGAAGTTTATAAAAGGCTATTATAAAACTAATGTTGGCGGATTTTAATGATATTATAACGGTTGATATAAGGTATTTAAATTAACAAGGCAGGGGCCTCGTTAGCTAGTAATTACTATTGTGTAAAAATATGTAAAGAGGTAATATTTGTCTTTCTCAATTCCCCTCGTATAAGATTCTCCATGTAGTACGCCAGGCCTACTCAGTAGTACCATATTGTCCGAACTCTAAAGTCCTCTCGCTTCTGCAACTCTCAGATTCTCAGTGTCCCAAATTGTTTGTCAAATTTCCCACCTACATATACAAATTGATACCTTTTTACATAAATTCAAAGCAGATATGGAGGTAGAGTTGGAGGCAAGAGTGAAGCCTTTGGGGTTTAAGGTTAAGGCTTTGTCAAGAGAGTCATCGTCCCAAAAAGCTGTCCATCTTCTTGATACAGACCTCCGTAATCATTGGTCAACCGGAACCAATACCAAAGAATGGATCTTGCTTCAACTTGATGTACTCTTCTTTCACTTTCTGCAATTTTTTTTTTGTTAATTTTTTTGTTTTTTTGAGTTGTGTAGCTACTCATTAGAGAACATATTGGAATTGTAGTTGGGAGCATGGGGTTTTGACTCAATTTGGTTGATGAAGTTTGAGTTTCCTTATCTATTTTCTTGTTTTTTGAGTTGTGTAGCTACTCATTAGGGACATATGTGGAATTGTAGTTGGGGGTATTGGGGTTTTGACTCAATTTGGTTGTTGGGTTTTGAGTTTGCTCAATTTTTTTGAAGTATATTGAGTGGGGTGGTATAGTAATTAGTCAAAAGATTACATTTTTGTTATTATATTGAGTAGGGTGGTCTAGTGATTGTTGGGTTTCGAGTTTGCTCAATTATTTTGAAGTATATTGAGTAGGGTGGTCCAATGTGAGTTTAATAATAGTAATTTGGGAAACTATTACACTTTTGGGATTATATTGAGTAGGGTGGTCCGATGTGGGTTTAGTAATAGTAATTAGGGAAAAGATTATGCTTTTGGGATTATATTGAGTAGGGTGGTCTGGTGATTGCTGGGTTTTGAGCTACCTTATCTATTTTCATGTTTTTTGAGTTGTGTAGCTACTCATTAGGGACATATATGGAATTGTAGTTGGGAGTATTGGGGTTTTGAACTGATTCGATTGCTGGGTTTTGATTTTGCCTAATTGTTTTGAAGTGTATTGAGTTTAGTGGTGGTTTGGTAGTATTATTTAGTCAAAATATTACACCTTTTTTGGGATAGAAAGAAGAAGGGTTAACATGACAATCAAATTGGGAAGGAGGGAGTAGTAACTTTGGTACATTATTTGACTACTCTAACTTGTTGACTATTTTCTTGTTTATTAGTTGTGTATCTAATCAGTAGGGACATTGTAGATGGAAATATTGTGTTATTGTCTAAATTTCGTTGTTGGGTTTTGATTTTTCTCAATTTTTTAAAAGTGTATTGAGTTTGGTGGTCTAGTGGTGGTTTAGTAGTATTAATTAGTCAAAACATTGCACTTTTGTCGGGATTGAAAGAAAATGGTAAACATGACAATCAAATCGGGAAGGAGGGAGAAGTAAATTGGGTGTTAAGACACTTATTGTGCTTGGTTAAGGTGGAGAGGAAATTTTGTTGTGGTGTGCTACCTTGAAAAATGATTATTGTTTGTATTTGAGAGAAATTGATTGTAAATATGTTTAAAGTTGTAACTATATATTCTTTATCGGGTCACTTTGAATTTCAGTAAGAATGACTATTTATATTCAAGCGGAATAACAATGTGGTATTGCAGCTAATTGGGAGACATGAAAGTGTAATATTTGCGAAATGTGAATATCAAACTGAAAATTTATGTAGAGCCATGAATATATATGTATGTGCAGAATCTTAGCTAAGATAATCTTATACATAAATTAGATTTGAGCGATTTATTAGACTTATTTTACCTATCTTGATAGTAACTATTCGACAATAAGACAGAAATTTAAATGAGGCAAGGTTAATGACTAAAAAAGACTCAGAAAGAAATATTTCGTCTGGTGCACGATGCAGTATCATATGGTGCGAGCCTATTGTTGCCCCGACATAACATCCACACCATAATGTGACTTTTGATTGTTAGTGTTGCTTTAGCTTTTTTCTTGACATTATCAGTTGTAATTAAACGAAACTAAGCCAAGCCACATTAGAAAAGCTAAATAACTTCATGGTCCGGCACAAGATACCGCTAAATTGTTATTTCTTGAATATTATTTACCGTGTTCTAATTAGAATGAACCATTTTCACTTGAGAAAATTATTGACTTAGTTTAGGTTTTTTCTATTTTATTCTTCATTTTATAGATTATTAACAGGTTTTTCATTAAAACCTGGAAAGAGAGTAGAAAAACATTTCATGTGTTGAACATAGAGGCCCACTTCATTTCCAGGTTTCTATTTAAGTTCGAACAAATGATAAAATTGGAAATGGAAAATGATGTGTCTCGTTGCTGAAACCATGAAGAAAGTTGCTATTTCAATTTGAAAGGGTTTATCATATAGAAGTCACTTTTTTTATTTTTTATTGTTAGTTTCCTTTGTGGTCAGACGAACCTAATGAAATTTGTGATTCATCTTCAAGAACGATAGATGTGATTTATACCATATTAACTATAGATCACTATAAAATATGTCTCTCTTTGATTTTATTTGAATCGTTGTTTCTATTTTTGAGTTGTAATGAGTTATTTCTTTATGATTCATTTTACAATTTACCTTGACATTATGTTTTCTAAATTTGTTTCTCATATTGGAATTGCTTAAAGCCTTAATCTTACGTGAATGGTGGTACATCAAGTAGAGAACAAAAGAGATTAATACAAAGATGCAGTAGCATCGTTTAATTATATTTTTTTTAATCTTTGGGAATTTATTGTTTTTAGGTATGTTCACATCTAAGAACTTTGCAACAATATTTAATCCATATAGTTCTATTTTTATTGTAATTGGAGGAATACACATTGCCATGTGCCCTTTCCGATGGATTTATGTCTACAGTACTAAGTAGAATTTAAATGAATTATATTTTCTTCATTAATAGCTGAACTGTTGAACTCGTCCATGGACTGTTATCTTTACATTGGTTCCTTTCAGGAACCTTGTCTCCTTTCAAATATTAGAATATATAATAAGTCAGTGCTGGAATGGGAGATATCAGCAGGACTGCAATACAAGCCAGAGGTATTAGCAAAATTTTAACCTAAAGATCAGGAGTTAAATGCCAACTTATTTTTGATCTGGTGCTGGTTCCTCTAATCATGTTTTTAAGTATCTAATTTTTGTTTCCCTAATGATGCACATGATCAGTGTTTTACTCAGGTTATTAACTATAAATGTGTATAGAATGTCAGAATCGTTGACTAATGAGTTGTAGAAAAGGAAGAAAATAATTGGAACTACTATTTCTCTTAGATTTTTCTTAAAACCCAAATGGGATCTTAGAAATTTACATTGTAGGACTATCTCCTGAGGACATTCCAGAATTTCTATTCTATTATATGGAGAAGCATTCGCCTTTGGCTCTCTTGTTTTCCTTCAGTTTATGTTTTTGTTACTGCATTGACAATATCTTTTATATTACATTTCTCATTGAAGCAAATTAACTGCCATCATTCTCTTATATTTGAGGCATGCATCATTTTCATCTGAGCTGACTTACTATACACCTCATTTTTCACGACAGCCAGAGACATTTGTTAAAGTTCGTCCTCGTTGTGAAGCACCTCGACGTGATATGATATACCCAATGAATTATACTCCTTGTCGCTATGTTCGTTTGTCTTGTTTGCGGGGGAGCCCTATAGCTATATTTTTTATTCAGGTGACTTGCTATCTTCCATATTAGCTTAAATTCCTTGTTATTCACGTCTTCTTTTTTCAGAATATGTCGCACTAAAACTTCATATGCAATCAGATCTTCAATTTATCTGAAGATTGGGCCCTGATTGGAAGAGGAAGTGATTTTGTTGTCTTCATGATACCATATATTATCCTTTTTCTTTGTATCTTTCTATGCTCTTTCGGATAATTATGTAAAGCGGAACTAAACTATGTCATCTAAACTTTTATCTAATATCAAACTGAAATGTAGATTGTCTCTTGGAATATACATATACATATTTTGACGTGGCACCTCCCTAAATAAATGGTACCTACTTGTGTCGCTGATCTCACTGAGTGAGGCTACCCTTGAACCCATTCAAGTCAATGGTTCTCCTCTCCTTCAATTATCCACAAAATCTGTAGCATTAGTTTGCTTGATGAGTTCATTAGTCATGGATTTCACTGTCCTTTTATAATCATCTGATATCAACTTCTACTAGGATCGATTTCGACTTCCCCAAAGTTCATTGTGGACACTGATGATACTCTAATTTCTATTAAATTGTGTACTGTTTGAGTTTCCTCTGTTTCCTATTGGACCAAACGATGGCTGAATCCTGTTCCCTTTCTACAGTTACTTATTTCGGTTCCTTGTCTTGAACCAGAATTCCTGCCTGTTGTTAACTACTTATTACCGCATATAATTGCACACAAACAAGAAGGGTTAGGTGTGCATCTTCGAACAAATTTAACTTCTATTCATTCTTTTGCTTGCTTTCTTGATCCTGCTTTCCTAAGACACCTAGGTGATGCACTATTTGTAATGTTGCCCTCTAACTATTAGTTTTCAGTTGCTTCAAGACATGACATCTCATCTTGAGGTATTATATGATATTGATTCAATCATTATTATTATCACCCTTGAGGGTTGTTACTTTTTCACATCTTGAGAACTCTACTCAATTTTTGAGCTAGATCTTAACAACTTCTCAGAAGCTCCTGAATCTACTCTTCGGTTTCTTGCTATGCTTGTTGGTCCTATCTATCTATCCTTCAAAGTAAATGAAGGTGTGTTCTTTCTATTTGGACTGTTTGAATCTTGAGTTAAGATTTTCCCTAGGTGGTTGTGATGGGAAGGTACGGGAGGGAGCTGTGATGTTTTGTGTCTAGATTTTGTATATTTTTTGAATTATAATGTCATGGAATTTAACAAATATACATTTTTGTTTTCTTAATGTTACCACAATGCGGAAACTACCAGATTGTACCAGCAATATCTCATACTTAGAAGCTTCTAAAGTTGGCCAACCCTCGCCCTCGTGCGGTGTCCTCCAGCTTTGAGGTAATGGTTTATCATCATGTTGTTTGTGTATAACATCCCTCCCCCCTCCCCGGCTGACCAAGCGATTTTTGTTGTAGTACACTGTTGGTATAATTTGCTGTAGGCGCCAATTGTCTCTTCTATGGTTCTACAACTTGGTTTCATCCAATTATTTGATTCTTTTCTGACCTGTTTGGTAAATATCTCATGTTGTTGGTAGCATTACTACACAATGTCATGCCAAACCTGCTTTGTCTATCTCATTTATCACTTCTTGCTTTCCTTATGCTTGACATCATTGTTGTTCTTCTCTCTATTTTAATTAAGACTATAATTACCTTTTGAAATAATCTATGGAACATGACATTGGAGTTCTTCTTCAGCCCACGGAGGAGATCAAAGGACACCACCATCCATCACGCCTACATCCAGTTATTTTGTGTTTCGCCCTGATGTTGTCTTCACCTTTCTAAGAAGGGCTTATAAAGATTCCAACCTCGGAAAATTTTGCAGAATGGTAAAATATCTTTTCTCTTCACTACATATTGCATTTGTAAATAATAGATCTTTCTGTCTCCTCTCTTCTTTTATGTCCTGTTATTTGTTCCTCCTCCTTGAAGGTTTAGTGAATCAAATATATAAATTATTTCTAAGAACATTGTTGTGTATGATGTCTCAGGCTTCAAGAATCCTTTTGAAGCTTATAGAGCCTACGGCAGAGCAAGAAATTTCTACTCCTAATTCGGTGTCATTGTCTAGCTCTGTGTATTCTGACTATTCGGTGTTGTTTGGGGAGGACTTTCAAGTAGCCGATGATCAGTGGGACCCCAAGTTTCTCAATGTTTTGGACATTGCATCAGTAGAAGAAGGCATTTTCCATATTCTTTATGCTTGCGTCCCAGGTTGGTGCATTAATTTATTAGTATTGCTTTCTTCTATTCCTACTTTTCAAGTTGCGATATGCTCATTTGTAAGGTCGTTTGGTATTCATTTCTATTTGCAGCCTCTCCTATGTAGCAAGTTGGCAGATGCAACTTCTGATTTCTGGTCTTCATTGCCACTGGTACATGCATTGTTGCCAGGTCTAAATGCTATTCATTGTTCCAACCTCAATATATACTTATAGATCCAGTAATGATAGTTGAAATTAGGCTTTTCTTTTTGCATTTCCCTTTAAAGTTTACGATGGATAATCTGGATATTGTATTAGGAAGATAGTTTATATGCTTTACTTATCCACTTCAATACGTTTACTGAATGATTATGGATTTTCACAAGCATGCATTGAACAAGTTTGTAGAAGAAATCATTGATTTGGGTAATTACAAATATGTTTCTTAATTTTCTTTATGATTTTTTGTAGCACTTCGTCCAAATATTAGTAGTCTGGATAATATCGATGACAATTTCTCACAGTGGAAGCAACCTTATGTGCAGCATGCACTTTCTCAGGTTTAGGATTTTGATGATGTCCTTCTTCTTATGTTTTTCTTCTCTGTATGACTGAGATTCTCTATATTTCAAATGGCATCACTTACTAAAATTGTGACATTTCAGGTGGTGGCAACATCATCTTCACCAGTTTACCGCCCCCTTCTACATGCTTGTTCGGGTTACTTGTTATCATTTTCTCCATCACAAGTTAGTAAACTCCCGTTGCTTATTTTATTGTTTCCCTTTCCATCTCGAACATTATAATTGCTAGGGTAATATGGAGATTATTACATCCCAAGCGGTCAGGGTCCCCGCCCTTCTACATACTTGTTTGGGTTACTTATCATCATTTTCCCGGTCACATGTCAGTAAAACGGTTGCTTGTTTTTCGTTTGTCTCATAAATTACAAAAACTGGAAATAATTGCCCCAACTGGTCACTTCCCTGTCCTGTTGATATCTCCTCTGCATTATTCTCACAGTTTTCATCATGAAAAGTCTAGTATGGTTTCTGGTTCTCTAGAAATCAATATAGGTAAATAGCTTGAATTTGATAATTCTTCATCGTGATATTTGTATTCAATCTCTGCCTATGTCTTTAATTTCATAGTTCTTTTTGAAGTGGCTATTCATTGCAGTAATCCATAATTTTCTCATCAAAATCTTAGATTACATCAGTACAATACTAAAATATTAGTAGAGATGTTTGTGGTATGCGTGAAGTTTAGAATTCTTCGGAGTTGCAGTTATTAAGTTATTATTTATTTGGTCATCAAATTCTCATGGAAATAAAGAAAAAAAAGGTAAAATTAAACTATCAAACTTAATTTACAACCGTATCAAGGAAAATGGGAGTTTAGGATATAAAACTGGAACCATAGTTATGAATGGCGAATGGCGATCCAGTAAACCCCCAAAAAGTCGTGGCGGTGCGGCGAGTCGGTAGCCTTTTGTAATCCATGTTTTATTATTAAAATCATAATAAATAGCTTATCAAATGAAAAATAGAATGACAATTGATCCAAATAATTCAAAATATATTATACGAAAGATAAAATGACATAAACATAATTAACGATCATCGAGTACAATTTAAAGAAACAAACACAATCGAAGTCATAATCAAATACATCTCAATTCTCAAGTAATAAACACGATCAAAATTGAGCATCATCGTCATCCGAATAAATCATCGTCTACTAACATATCGTCGGAGACTCTTTGGTTCGGTCAAGTCACTTATAGGGTATGCTTTCTTCTCGCTTTTATGCAGATCATAAATCAACTAGTCTTCTACGTCCTCGACTAGTCTTCTTGTTTTGCACGGCGGTGAAGATGAAGTATTCCCGGGCGATTTGTGACTTATCGTCAATCTCCTCCGTTGTATTATTAAGATTCGCAAAATCATCATCTTAAATTTGTCGTCGATTCAGCGCCACTTGTATCGAACCAATCTTGTTAGGTTAAGCGGAGTCATCCACTAAATTCTTGCATCATGATAGCTTAGAAGAATTGGATACATTGTTCCCGCATTGACTCGTATCTCGGCTTCAAAGCCTTATTGTATTTGATATACACCCGAGTCATTGACGAGTTGGGCAAGCTTGTTCCCTCTTTTGCTATGAATTTATATGAAATCATATGAATTTATATGAAATCAAATAAATATAAAAATTACACTAATAATTTATAAAAGTAAAACAAAAATATGTAATATATAATACTCTTTACATGTTGAAGATGTTCGATTCTTTCATTCCCGATGAACTACAAAAGCAGAGACT
Organism: Lithospermum erythrorhizon; assembly: GCA_019722365.1. Classification (NCBI taxonomy): domain Eukaryota; kingdom Viridiplantae; phylum Streptophyta; class Magnoliopsida; order Boraginales; family Boraginaceae; genus Lithospermum; species Lithospermum erythrorhizon. The sequence continues at coordinate 12,514 of JADFUC010002263.1, forward strand.
CGAGAATCCTTATAGCAAACTTGAGTAAGTTAGGGGCCGATGAACCAAAGGCGATCACCATTCAAGCTGACGAGGAATAAATATAACATTAGTAACATAATAATTCAATATGATAAAAATTATACAAAACAAAGAATAATTTACGGGTGATTTAGTAAGTCGTTCTTTTAATAGTCATTTTAAGTCAAAAGATCCTCGTTTTTGTATTTGTCAATTCCTTAATGATCTTATCTTGCATATCCCACGTTTAGGTTCATTTTTCAACACATGCTAGGAAGCATGTGACCTCGTCATCTAAATAGATACTTTCATTCCTCATAAAACAAAGAAGGATTCAAATAGTTTCTTACGTGTAAAGGCCTAATATGGCCGATTATTCCATCTTACATGATAAGCTTAAAAATATCTTGTACTTTTCTTCCTTATACAGCTAACTTTTGAATAGTTTCTTTTTGCCTTATTCATGAGCCGTATAAATGTATCCCATTCTGCGAGGTTTTGTTTTTTCTTCGATAATTTTTGCTGCGATTCGGAAGTGGACCACCCGATCTTAGAAGATCACTAGTATTTCTCCAAAAGGCTTGCATTATAACAATTTGTTTCACACATTTTGCCCAATTTTTTTTTTTGAAAATTTGCTTTGAAACATTCATGAGGAACTAAAGATCTTTCAAAATTTTTTTATTTCGTGGAACCTTTTTGATATTGGAAACTTGTAGCAAATCGTGTCTTATTTGGCCTACCATTTCTTATTTCTTTGTTGGTGGTATACTTTCTCGTATTTCGAGTTTAGTTGACCATAGAAATGTAACCACTTATTTTGTAGCCCTTTGATTGTCTTCTTGAATCTTAGATTTTGAAATCTTCAAACATCAAGTGTAAACAATGTGCCCAGAGGTGTCCAAAGAGATGTGGATACTTTGCCTCAAGTAACTTACCGGCTAATACATTTTCGAAGCATTATCGGTGACAACGAATACTTTTATGATCAATCTTAGTGATGAATTTGTTAAACAATTCACATATCGTTTCTCCGGTTTTGAATAGGAAAGGCATCAACGGTATCCACAAAAACGCACTCCGCTGGCGGCATTCGCAGAAATTAATGAATTACTCTCCCGTTCTGTCGGTCCGACATTGACCATCAATATCCCTGACCATTTTCTTGCCTACGACCGTATGTTCTTGGCATCCCCTTTTCAACATATTCTTTTTTCTTTATCAAAACTTTTTCCTCGGCTTTATGATATGTAGGAGGCTTCGTATTTTGGACCATATTGTCCGATGGCCTCGGTGCGTCATTGAAAGATTCATAATTATTGACGTTCAGATACAGTGCAGCGTCGATACATCCACCTCGAGAGCGTATGAACATGAACTGACCACGATCCCTTAGTTTTCACAGCATTTATCAAACTCATTACATTTCTTTGACACTTAAATTAGCACCTTCCGCTATAGTAAAAATTCATGGACCGCCGTGCGGACACCTCGTTCTTACTAACTACTTCAACTTTAGCATCTTCTTTGCATCAACTGAATGCATCGTTATATTCATTTACTTGATTCGGGCCTTATTTTGTTCTAACTTTTTTGTTTCTACTCGCTCAGAGTCTCTTTGCATGTGGTGGACATCTTTTCTAACACCGACATTGCTTTATCACCAATTAGATGATGTTTAAGCCTAGTTATACCTCCCTTATATATTGTATCACAAAAATTACATTTAACATGATCCCTATTATCACCAATTTGTATACCATAATCCCATCCTATGTCTTTGTCTTTAGATTTTTTAGAAGAAGATGAACCAATTTGAGTAGAACCCGATGCCATTTTCACTTAATTAATACAAAATTATATATGTCAATACAATACAAATATTTCAATCACTCAATTGCAAAAATAAACTAACATTACATTATTACAAAAACAAAATCAAACAAACAAATACAGAGTGAAATTAAGCGAAATCAAACAAACAAACAAACATAAAGAGAATTAAAAAGTTACAAAAAAACAAACATTACATTATTACAAAAACAAACATAAAGAGAAATACAATTATTACAAAAAACAAACATTATTACAAAAAACAAAATTAAAAACAAACAAAATAAACTAACATTACATTATTACAAAAATCAAACAAACAAATACAATTGAAATTAAAAAGTTACATAAAGAGAAATTGAAATTAACAAACAAACATAAAGAGAAACAAACATAAGAGAAACAAACATAAAATTACATAAAGTTACGAGAAACAAACAAATTAAGAAAACAAACATAAAGAGAAATTACGAGAAATTAAAACTATTCACAAAACAAAAGCGTAATTGAAGAATTAAAAATTAAAATTACAAAATTAAAACTATATTATTTACTTTAATCAATGTAATAACATTCAAACGCAGAGAAATTACAAAAGAGGAAGAAAATTGAAAGAGAGAGAAATTAAAGAAAAAAGCTTGATTTTGGTGTTTGGGAGGCTTTGAGCAGAAATGGAATAATGAGATAGGTTTTTTTTGGGGTTGAGGGAGCTTTAGATTTTAAATGGATTTTTCTTTTTTATTACTAACCGAAGTACAAAGGCTAGACCAGCCACCGCCCATAAAGGCGCACATAGAACCCGCCACGGAGTAGCGTCCGCCTCACCCCTCTCAGTGGCACTGGCGGCCGCCATACGCCAGGCGCCCGGTGGCCGTCCACATCGCCTTTTCACAACACGGCTGGAACTACATGGAGGAACTTTTTTTTAAATGCGTAGTTGTCACCTCACGAGAATAATATTTTCTCTAAATTCAATGAGTGTTGTAACTATATCTATGATCTTGCATTCTTCAAGCTAAGGCGGCATCTGTTCTTATTGATCTTTGTTCTGGAGTGTTGGCACCATGGATACCACAAGTGGTTGCTAAGGTTGACCTTATGGTATGCCAAGTTTTCCTATAAGTAAATTAAAGATCTTACGTTCTAGTTTTGTTTTAATTGCAGGTTGACTTAGCCTTGGAGCTTCTGGAGGATCTTTTAGGCATTATTCAGGTATTTTCAAATTTGTCTCTGATAAATTAAGTGACTGTACCTGTAGAAACAAATTACTGCACCCTGGCTTGTTTCATTTTTCTTTTCTCAACCAGTTTAGCGTCATGAATTTGGAATTCAATATTTTATTACACTTTCTTTAACAATTATTCAGGCTGCTCAGCACTCACTTGCCAATGCACGTGCTGCACTGAAATGCATCGTTCTGGCTTTATCGGGCCATATGGATGATTTGATGGCAAAATTCAAGGTAAGGTTTATACATAGATGTTTGGAACATTTAATTGGAAGCTTCATGATAAGTGTTTTATATAGATTAATAGGAACTCTTAATAAAAAAGGATACTAGAAGCACTTTCTTCTGACAATCATATGCCGATGAACTGCTTTGGATACTACATTACTACTTTATTTAGGTTGTAAGACTGTTAAATTTTAATTTCAGAGTGGCATGCAGCGGATTCTATTCCTTGTAGAAATGCTAGAACCTTTTTTGGAACCTGCCATGACCCCTATGAAGAGTACCATAGCTTTTGGAAACGTATCATCCACGTTGCTTGAAAATCAGGAGCACAACTGTGATATTGCACTCAATGTGATTCACACTGCTCTAAACAAGTCTGCTATACTCCCTTCCATTGAAGCTGAGTGTTGCCCAAGGTGAGAGAATAGACATTATGTTATACCTCTTATCCTAAGTTCTCAACTTAGATGTGACTTCTTTTTTTTTTGTATTTTTTGAGAACTTGAGTGGTACATCTTGGGATTGATTGGAGTTAGTTTTAACTTATTATAGCAGGACTTCTCCCTTTATTATCTACTTATCCAGAGATTATGTAGTACACGAAAATGAGGGGTCTAAATACTTTATAGGCCATTTAGAGCACGAGGAACAGAAAATGAAATTTGAACCTTAGATTGTTTGATTTGCAGATAAGAAGTATTTGAAAACACTACTTGGTTACTGTTCTGGGCACTAGTCACATGTTTGATATGTTAAAGCCACATGTTGTGTATTTATTTGTAGATCAGAAAACTAGCTCAATGTGTGATAATATGGATCTGAGATCACGTAAGATTGATTCATCCTCTGTACCAAACTTAGCTCTGCATTTTGTGACATTGTTTAGTACAGTGTACTCCCTTGCAATAATAGACCTCACTTACAATTACCTCCTGATATAGACCTCCGAAAGTTTCCAGTTGCAGAGTTTCAGTCTTCAACCATTTCATTGCCTTTATCTTTTCCTCAAAATGGAAAGCCCTTATTTGGATCTCAGGGCTTGGATGTTGTTGATGGAAAGACAGTTTTTTCTGACACTGCTAAGGTGGATGTATCAGAGGATGCAAGCCTTCTTTTTGCCCCTTCAGAACTTTCTAGAATGTCCCTCACATATGTTGGTGGAAGCATAGACAGTCAGAGCTCTGAGGTGGGTTGCAATGTCAAAACAGAGGGCAATCGTTCTCAAATTGCCTCTGCATTATGTGAGGTAGATACGTTGGAGAGTTCGAACTTGAAAGCGGATTATGTACAACTTCTAAACTACAGGGAGTGTGAACTGCGTGCTAGCGAGTTTAGACGTTTAGCGCTGGATTTGCAGTCTCACAGTCAGATTACTCCTGAGGGTCAGGAGGCTACTGTCGAGGCATTGCTTTTGGCAGCAGAATGCTATGTTAATCCTTACTTTCAGTTTCCATTGAAATGCACTGGAAGGACTGCTGGCCAAACAACTGCTGAAGAAGCATCCAAGAACAATAATCTATCAGATATCAGAAATGTCTTGCATGATAGTGGTAAGGGCTTAGAGATAGTTTCGATCTTGAAGGAGAAAAAGGGACTTAAAACTGTTCTTGAAATTCTGCTTGAGGCAGCGAGTTAGACAAAAGTATCATATATACGTCATTGGATGAATTGGGGCTTCCATCTCATATGATGAAGGAAATGATCAAGTAACTATCTTGTCCGAACATGATGTTTTGACTGCAGATGCGATTACCTTGGTACGGCAGAATCAAGCTCTGTTATGTAACTTCTTGGTTCAGCATCTGCAGAAGGAGCAACAGTCGATGCATGAAATTCTCATCCAAAGCCTCCTATTTTATTTAAATTCCGCTACTAGATTATTTTGTTCTCCTGAGTGTATAGTTGATATCATATTACGATATGCCGAGTATTTAAATGGACTGCTGAAGTCTGTCCATTATCAATTTAGTGAAGGAAGTCTACGGTTAGATCAGTCTAAGCTTCTCAAAGTACGACGCCACTGGGTACTTCTTCAAAAATTAGTTATTGCTTCAAGTGGAGATAATGAAAGGCCAAACCTTCCTACCAGTGTCAGAAGTGGACATAGAATTTTGAATCTTCTTCCTCCATCAACCTGGCTGCAAAAGGTGCCTGTATTTTCATCATCCACTTTGCCTCTGGTTCGGTTTTTTGGCTGGATGGCAGTGTCTCGTAATGCTAAACAATATCTGAATGAGAGGTTCTTCCTTGCTTCGGATCTCACACAATTATCCAATTTATTAGCTATTTTCTCTGATGACCTTGCTCTCGTAGATAATATAGTTGAATGGAGAGAGAAAAGTATTGATTCTCAAGAGATTGGACCCAAAAGGGATGCAGATACCGAGAAAGAAAGTCAACTTCCTGATCAACACTATGTAGAACAATCTTTGCATGCCATCTACCCTGATATCAGTCTTATGTTCCCCAATTTGAAGAAAGAATTTAAAGGTTTTGGGGAAACCATACTGGAAGCTGTTGGTTTGCAATTGAGATCTATACCTTCCTCCGATGTGCCAGATATGTTATGTTGGTTTTCTGACTTATGTAAATGGCCATTTTCTCACGGAAGAACTGATAAGGTTTTCTCTGAGGATTTATCTGCACATTTCAAAGGATTTGCTTCCAAAAATGCCAAAGCTGTTATTCTCTACATACTTGAAGCCATTATAACTCAGCATATAGAAGCTGTGGTACCAGAAATACCTAGAATGGTTCAAGTAATCTTATCTCTCTCCAAGAGTAGATATTGTGACGTCTCATTTCTTGATGCCATATTGCGTTTGTTGAAGCCAGTCATCTCATATTCCTTACTGAAGGCTTCTGGTCAAGAAAATCTGTCAAGTGATGATTCATGTCATACCTTTGAGTCACTTATGCTTTGATGGCTCTTATTTAATATTAAAGATGGTGATTCAACTCAGAGTAGTTCAATAAATGGCCAAGATAACAGGGCATTGACAATCTTTGTTTTGGCATCAGTTTTTCTGAGTTATCTGTAAGTATAAATATAAAATATTCAAATCCTCAATACACACAAAGGTGAAATTTGCTTTAATTGAGCCAACAACGCTTTCCATGACTACCTTTGTGCATATAAGTTTCTTCTAGAATAACTGCAGATTCTTAATTCACAATTTGAGGATCCATGGTGTTATTCCATTAACCATGTCTCACAAGACTAACTTAAATATTGGCGGTGCTGCTGCTGATGAATCTAGTGCTAAACCATGGTTTCTTGGCGATATCTATGAATTCTCATCTTCATCGGAGGTTTTAAAAGGATTACAAAGTAGGAATGGTGACATTTCTTGTTTGGATGAGATGGCTCATCATCACTTGAATGCAAAAGAAATGACTACCTTCTGTGGTTGGCTGGAGACTCTCGTTTCCCAGCTTAATTCAACGATAGAACAATGCTGCAACCTCCATCCTAAATTAGTCCAGACATTGGCTCGTATAATTGCAGAGTGTTTTGTGTACTTGAAATACTTATCTTTAACCGTGGAGAGAAGAAGCTAACAGTGAGCGTTGCATTGAGAGAGGAATATTCCCATTGTTATGGAGAATAGAAGTCTCTAAACTGAAGTTGTAGCCTTTGTGGACCGAATTCAGATCATTTGAGGTTTAATCTGGAGGATTCGCTGAAATAGCTGCAGGAGACTTCGTTGCTGGGGAGGTTGCATCTTTGATGCTTAATTGCCTACTTGAGGCGAGTCAATGGTTTCATCTGGGTACTATATTTGGTAAGATATGTGATGCTATGAAGAACTTCTCATGTAATGCACCAAATATAGTCTGGAGGCTTCGCTCTGATGAGTGGATGTCAATTTTGTTCACAACCGGGTTACATAGTCTTGATGGAAGTGAAGTTGCTTTGATCGGTTTATTCTGTGCTTTGCTTGGCCATCCTGAGCCAGAGCTAAACTTGATCGCGCTAAAACACTTGATCAATCTGTTGGGCCAGAATATGGATGGAGGACTAGCACATTTATCTTCTGAAATTCTGAATGGAGTAGCTTCTACAGAGATTTCCCTTTCTGTTTCGAAACAGATTCTAGGCTCTTTAGTTTCAGAGACATGGGATCAGGTGGTGTTGCTGGCATCATCAAGTACATCCTGGCGACTAAGAATCCATGGAATGGCAGCTCTTATCAAAAGCATACCATTTTTTCAGAGCGGAAAAGATTTTGATCTTTTTTCTCTTGCATCACCCTTTGATAGTGTTCTTCAATGTTTAGCTAGACATCCACAACTGGCGGATGAAGGTCAATCATCAAAATTTTCTTTAGTTCTTGTTGCCAGTGTTTGCTTGTATAGTCCAGCTGAAGACATTGATCTTATTCCTGATAATGTTTGGTCAGAGTATTCCAAACATTAGGAGGCAGCGGAGCAGTACTGATAGTAATGTTTGCATTACTGAGGCTGATGTTGAATGCATCCTTTTCATTTCATTCTGAGATATATTTGTACACTGATGCAGGAAAAGTTTGAGTTTGGCCAACAGCAAAAAATCTGCGAAGCATTATGTAGACTGAAAAATGAAGGCGAGGTGGCTAAACAGATGGCTCTCAGAATTTGCACTCCTGCCCACAAATTCATACTTATGCTCCCTTGGAATAACACTCACACTCTTTACAGTTGTGTAAGCGGGCTGAAACCTGATATTTATTTTCTTTTCTGGAATTAGAACTAGCGGGGAAGTTCTCAGTTGGTGCTTCTGAATAACAATCCCTGATTTTGGGCATTATGCGTGGTCGATACTTCAGATTATGATGTATACTTGCTTTTGTTGTTGAGATGGATTTGGATATGTGTAACCGTAAACCTGTCATTTAATTGTGTGGTTAGGAACTAATTGATAAGTTGCTTCTTCACTTTGAGCTACAATTAACCTAGGATTTTTTATTCTTGGTTACTCTACTGCATGAAACCACGCCACTGCTTAACTGAAAGGACTAACTGGAGGTGTGAAGCTGATGGCTCAATTTTTTTCCTTATTGGGATGGATCACTTTATATTATTATTTTTTAATATTGCTAAAATTTCTTCCTTTGTTTACCAATTATTCCTTGCATTTTATGCTTATAAGTGACTAAGAAAGTACTCCCTTCATCCCTAATTGTTTGTCCCATTTATTTTAGCACTAAATTTAAGAAATGTTCAAATGACTCTCACAAATTCAAATTTCCCCTCATTTTGTCCTCTCCTAATAAGTCTAAACAATACCCTATTTTGGGATTTTCAAAATAGGTAAAAAGTCCCAATCATTTAGGGATGGAGGGAGTAGTAGTTATTCAATTAATAATGAAATTTATGTCAAACATCAATGTTAACTTAATTTCTTAAATTTTAAACACAGGCAAAGGAGTTATGTGTTATTGGGATCACTTGTTGAATGCCATCGTAATATTTGAAGTAGACATGGTTTAAAGCTCATAATGTCAAATTATTAGTAGTATAATCAAGTACGAAGGTTCTGAGGCCAATAGTGACACAGCACTAAGCTGAGGTGTCCCATTTTGAAAACACTATACACATTGCGAGAAATGAGGAATAGCTATAAATATTATCAGGAATGAATCATGTAGTCAAATCAAGCACAACATGTGCATGGCATAAAACATCAAAGACCTGATCTTTTAATTTTTTTTTTAGCATACTTTGTAATGGCCGAATGTAAATAATACCAGTTAATAATGCCAAAGTTTCTTAGTCTTACGTATGGACTAGGTGTGACCACTTGATCTAAACCTAAGATTCAACATCGGTTCTTTTTGAACTACTCTTTTGGGATTTAAAACTCAGGTATAATTTTGTCATTTTCTTTTAGCAGAAGATACTTGTTTCTGTTCCTGATACCGTTCTTTGAAGCAATAAATGTCTCTCTGAAATGAAACCAAATTCCATTTTTATGTTGTGTTGTCTTTGTTTACCCTATTCAGAGATGGTGTATTTGAATCTCATGCCCTACCTAAATTGGGTGTTTGAAGTTGTATTACGGAGGAAAATGGGAAACATGCAGTCTTTGCTTTAAGCACCTATTTGGGAACTCCTGTCATTTGTAACCATGTAATATCCCTATAAAAGGACTGTTGGCTAACGATATTGATGAACATACTTAGCAGGTCCTTTCCCATTTGTCCTCTACGCAGTCGTACTTAGATTTTTTCTCAAAGGAAATTGACCAAAAGGCTATGGTAAGAAAAAAGTCCATAATCTTCAATCTTTTTTCTTGATCTTTGATACAATTTATGATCTTCCTGTTAATGGTATTTACAATCATTTAAGGAACTTGAGGAGGCTGAAACAGAAATGGAACTCCTCCAACAAGAACTAGCAATACAGAAATCATCTAATGCCAAGTAAGAAGGTCAAGAGATTACACATTTTTAATTCTATTTGGTGGTGAGATAACATAAATGATTTAATTTTGTCCTCTCTACTAGGATATATCTAATTTTTTTTTTGCACCATTTCTATAACTTTCTCATGCTCATTGTTATGCTCATCATTAGCAAATGGTGATGCATTAGTTGTTGAAAAATCTTTTTTGGTACCTATAATTTCCTAGTCTGAAGAAAAGCCTACCTCACTTGAGTGGGATAAGGCTTGGCTTGGTTTAGTTAGTCCAAAGAAAGAGTTGATGCTTGATTTTCTCTACATTTCCTAGCAGAATATAACTCCACAACTGAAGAACTTTGGATAAGTTTGCTTGAATTAGGATTTTAGCTTCTCACATTGACCATTACTTTGTCTTTTGCAGCTTCTCCGGCCGGTGACAACGGTTGCAGCAGATCCAGGGGATGAAATCCAGAAGATCACTGTATGTGCTAGTAACTAAATTTTGTTCTTACCCTTACAATGTTAGTTAGTGAGACAAGGGAAAAGTAATCAAAGTAAAAAATGATCAGTAATCGTTGAAATTGAATTTGATCAGTCGTATTTCAGTTTTCTTGACTTCGTTAAGTGTAATCTTTTTAAAGCTTATGCACTGTGAAATTAATTTTGTAATGTACTAAAGCTGAAGGACGCCTAATTCATGCTAAAGCAGACAACTATTTTTTTAGTCCACCAAATCTAAATGTACTGATTCATAAGTAATAGGAAAAGCAAGGAAACAAAGAATATGCTCTCTCTGTTGGATCTCTTGTTATGGGAAGGGAATATTTAACCTCTATGCGAGTGCAATTTCTTATTGGGGAATTGCTACAATTAATGCTTTTGAGTATAGTATTTAGAACATCCAGTTTACATGTTGAAGATTTGGAAAATTCGTCGCTATACATTTCTTGGTATGTTCCTTGTTCTTTTGAAGAACAGAAGGCCAAACTTCGAGAAGAAATAATGGCACACAGGCAGAAGAAACTAGGCCTAAGAAGTGCTCGTCAAAAATATCTAGAGGATGCAGCTATGCGGGAAGCTGAACTTCTTAAAGAACTTGACAGGTTTTTCTAGTCTTACTATATTCTGTAGTATGATATTGCTTAAAGTCGTCGACAGGCATTTCTTAATCAGCAGTGTCATATCTACCAGAGAGAGAAGACAGCTGAAATGGAAAAGGAGTTTGACAGGCAGCGGTTATTGGAAATTGAACGTGCTAAAACAAGGGAGCTCAGACATAATCTGGATATAGAGAAAGAGAAGCAAATACAGGCAAGTGGACTTCATTAGCAAAGTCCATATATATGTTTACAATATCAAGATTTTCTATAAGATATCTGCTTGTAAAGAAATGTCCATACCAAAACTGAGATTCCTCACAGCTATTTTGTCCTCACAAATACTGCACCAAAAGTTGCAAGTTGGCATGTTCAGTATCATCAACTAATTACTATTGCTGGTTCCTTTGTGAGATTATCTGAGATCCAATTATGTTACTTAGTTCTAATACTTGTCTGGAAAGTATTCACATGCTAATTACTTCCATTCAAACACACATTACGTATAAATTTTATTTTTTTGCTTTTGGTTTCTTTATTCTTAAGGTTTTTTCCTTTCAGAGGGAACTCCAGCGGGAACTTGAACAAGTTGAATCTGGGCTAAGGGGACCAAGACGGGATTTTTCTTCATCCAGCCATAGTAGGGTTCGAGACAGGTTGAAATCTCTTTGGTCATGCATATACTAGAAATAATAGTTTTCTTAATGAAATGTGGATGCTCCCAAAGGAACAAAAATAAGTATCTTTAGTTATTGGCTCTTTCAGTGATCAAATTTGTAATTGCTATTTTCCCTTTTTCTGGGTTTGGCCTTGGGGGAATTAAGAGATATACGATTTGCACACAGAATGAGCAAGGCAGTTGAATCAGCGTATGAGGGGAGATTTGGTACGGGTTTTGTATGGTGCCAATAGCTTAGAGCATTAGAAGCCGAATTGAGGATATCTCAATACAAAAAAGAATAACAAAGACCTAAAATCAGATTTCCATTCTCTAAAACATTTCAAATATTTTAGGCCAAGCATAACTAGATTCAAGCTTGTGCATTTTCCATGGACTAAACCATATTTTCCTTTTCAGTTCATATTAGAGTTATAAATAATAAAATGCTTTTGTGTATGAAGTAAAAATAGATCTTTAAATTGATGAAATTGGTATAAATTGATGCTAGGGAATAGAGAGAGGGAAGCAGATATTAAGCCCTTTTTGCTTTTGCATAGATATTTGAAGTATTTTATTTATTTTTTAATGGCTGGTGATAGAAACGATTCGTGCACTGTAGCGTCTGATATATTTGGATTCGCCCTGACATATCATAATCAAAAGATTTGAACGTGTGTGCCATTAGCCGCACACAGACATATTAAAGTGGAAAATTAGTCTGATGGGTGCTGAATTCAGCGTTCTTCATTTATAAGGAAGCTGCTTATCACATAAGTGTTTTTAATAAATTTCCAGGTGCATTAAAGCACTCTAGTTATTTATGAGCCTTCCTAGTATTATAACCTTCTGGTTTTCATTTTTTACTAGGTGTATATAATCTTGATCCAGTATGTTTCAATTCATTGGAATAGTCATTGCATGTAATATCTCATATGTAGTAGGGTTCGAGACAGATACCGGGAAAGAGAAAATGGACGGGCAGTTAATGAAAGCGGCAACTTGAGGACAACTTCCAACAACACTTCACAGCCCGAAATTCTTTCAGGAAATTCATCAATAGGAGCAATGCCAAAAATTGTTCTTGCAGGAGGAGCAAGACAGTTTGCAGGGCCTCCTACCATCCTGCAACCACATGATCGATCAGATGAATGCGGTAGCAGCTATGAGGAAAACTTCGATGGCAGCAGGGACTCAGGTGACACCGGGAGTTTTGGTGATCCAGAGATGGTATCCTCGCTGGATGGGCAACCAACTGGTTATGGGTCCGGTCAGAGGCAGGGATCTCGGGGAAACAAATCCAGGCCGGTTGTAGAACGAAGGGAACGTGAAGGTCGGCGTGAAGGGAAGTGGGAAAGAAAGCACTAGTTAGTGTACCTTGTACCATATTCTTATATATAGGTGTACCTTGGATAGACTATTGTATTATAATTTTGTCTATCCTAGAATGGTATTCTGTACATGAAGAATTGTTAAACTTGCATTTCTATTTAAGTGTAATTTCATAACTGGCTATTCACTACATTAAAGTATATTTTCATTTAACTCTGTGTATTTTCATTTTGTATAACAGTACTCTCTCGTTCCAAATTAAGTTGATGATATAGCGAGAATAGTCTTGTTCGCTTTTTCTTGATCGTTTATATTATTTTTCAATCTGGCTTTTTATTTTGAACTTTAAAAAATTCAAACATCATTGTTTGTCTCTTAATATTCTTATTTTTATTTAAGTTAATAATTTTATCTCTTCTTGAAAGGAAATAGTAAAATGAATTAATTATTTATTTAATAAAGCACTTTAAAATTTCATGATCAGTAATTTAGGAGCAGAAATCATTTGAAGGATGTCACAAATAGTGTACAAGTCATTAAATATTAATTGTTTCATATCTACCGGATGTTTGTTGAATTAGCAAATTTGGAGTTAATTTTAGATTTTATAATTTTAAGAGCAGTGCGAAAACCAATTTGCACACCAGAAAAAAAAATCGATTGAAGCGAGAAAGAAAGCCAAGATCGCATAGCCCTAATGTTTAGTATTGTCAAAACATAAAATTCTTTGCATGTGGTGAAATTTGAATTAAGGTAGATATTCAAGACTAACCATTTGAGTAATGTTAAATATCTAATATTTTATATTTAGTATTTGTAACGATCCGCGGAATCGGCCGCCGAGGTGAGAATGCGTCATCGTCGACTTACCGTCACATACGACTGGACCAAAAGAATCATGAAAAATCTCTGGCGTAGTATGCTTAGATGGTGATCCCAAAACTGACGACAAATATTACTTCACAATTTCATCAATACATATAAATAATATACAACATATTTCGGAATCATCTTTATTACAATATATGGGCACAACTGAAGACTATTCAAGGCTGAGATATCACCTTATACAAAATCTTGAATCGCTGATTCACTCGTCTCATCTCCACAATTCTTTGCTTGATGCGACACTTCCTTGAACAACAAACAACCTTTGAGGCCCCCGAACATAGGGGTATTTGGAAGCTCAATGAATACTCATACTCTAACAAATTAATACTTAAAACACACGTATATAAACATGTAATATTGTATCTTAGATTGTCATTACTCATTATCTTTTATCAAACTTATTCATCTCGTTAATTAAAACTTCCATATGATCCCTCATAATTTAACATCTCCAATTTGTTTACTACGATGACTTACAATTAATTCATTTATATTAGCTCCCATTATAATATCAATAACGCAGTATAATATACTATCATCTACAAAATCAAGAACTCCAAATATATATATATATCACATAAGCAACAACAACTCTATTCCATTTTGTTAGAGTCTACACCACCTAATAGAGCCCGTCACTGGGTGCCTGCTGCAAGCAGAGCGAGGATCAATAAAAACATAACTCTCCTGCTACTTCACCAAGTAGCACGGGCCAGCGCGCAACTGCGGGCCGCCACATTAGGTTTGCATGCACAATAGAGGAACATGACATCATCTGACAATCACCTCAACCCCCAAACCACACTGCGGGAGGGTCCACCAGCCGGGCAGGGGATTACGCACGCTAATCACATATATCAAATCATCACGATACAGTTGTTATAGCAATATCATATGACGTCGATTCGCTTTGAATAAGGATTATAGAGTAGATTGATTACATGAATCTAGAACGCACAGGTTACGGCGTTGATTTCTGCGAATACCCGTATCACATAGGACCGTTGATCTCAAGAATACCCGGAGATATCACCTCCCAATCTGTATAAAATCATATCCACTTTCAAATACATCACATTTCTCATCATTTCATAACATCTTTTATCATTATTTCTCAATGCATATATCTCATCATTTCTCATTTCAATATCATCATTCTTTTCATATATTATTATCAATCATGCATTCACAATACAATCGGTCCATCTTAAGATAAGTTTAATATTACCTTCTTATTAACTTCATTATCATCACATCATCATATGACCTCATATTAACTTTCATAATCTAACCACCCTTTTTATCTAAATGTCATCTTTCACATAACATCATAATTCTCAATATCTTTATATTAAGTATCAATATCTCAACAATTCATTATTTCAATATTGTCCTCGTCCCTTTAATGTTATCAACCAATTGATTTATTCCCTTTTTAGTCATTATATTCATAAATACATAGAATCTCATTTACTTGATTTATTGTATAACATGCTTTCTTTACCCATATATAGTCATATCGAGGAATATCTCAAATCCTATAACATCCCAATATTTCGTATCTTAATCTTGATATAGTTTCTTACACCACCAATTAGTTCAATCAACTCAATACCTCATACTTATACATGTACCAATTATATCATACTAATATAATCAAGATTACACTTTTACTAATTCTTGCCTTAATAAGTAACTTTCCCCTATCTTTACTTCATTAATCATCATATTATTATTTATACTCATAATCTTTTTAATATGGATTAAAAAAACCCAAATATAATACATATTCATAATGTATGAAAGATTATAGAATTGTGATATAATAAGTACTCACCTCAATCAAGCCAATCTCCGACAACTTTACTACTTCAATCACCTATTCGATATCAACTTTTTCTTCTTGAAACTTGTTAGCAAATTTTAGGAGTATGATTTGGAGGAGAATTACATCAAAAGAAAAAGAAAAAGAAAATTTGTAGAGAAATGGGTGGAAATCTCACGGACAAAATAAGAAGAAAGGAAGTAGGAGAAAATTTTATATAATAATGTTTCTTAACCTTGAAGTAATGGGAAGGAGGCACGAGGTGGTCCAAGCAAGTAGGAGGGCCAGGCGCTAAAAGCGGGGGGAATTGTCAAGCACGATGCATCGTTTGTTTCTTAGCTCGAGGAGGGAAAAAGTGAGTCGTGCTTAACTATACACTTGTCGGGAGTTCGAGTTTATTTTAAGTAAGTAATACTCAATTATTACTCAAATCATAAAATTGAGGGTTATTTCACTATTCCTTCATTACATAAAAATTGTCTAGTTTGATTTTTTATATTTAATTTAGGAGGTAATGTTTTTTTATAGTTACTTGCATTGATAAAATAGAATATAAAGGGTACAAGATATGAACTGTAGGGTGAAAAACTATGACATAGATTTTACGAAGCTAGCTATAGTTGTGAGCTTCATGAAAATGATGATTAAATCCGTGTACTTCCATTATTCAAAAAGCTAGTCCATTCTTCCATTGATTGCATCCATGCAAGTGAGCTAGATATAACCTGTGATAGAAGGATCCAAAATAAAATATATAATATGTGGTGAGGTACAAATCGCTAAAAGTATACTTAATATGAGTGCTTCCATTAAATGATTGCGTAATGAAGAAGGTATATATGTGTTTGGTTGTGAGTGTATGAATTGCATGTTGATGTTTTCACTAAATAGAATGATATTGGCCCGTGTATAAAGCAACGTGATTGAATATATTAATAGTTTATATAGTGTAAGTAAGATAGATCATGTAAAATAGGGAGGAAAAATTTAGTATTGGTGGAGTGATTTAGTTTTGTGATATGGTGTGAAATTTGGAAAGATTTGAGAAGTTGTGCTTTTCCATTTAGAAGAGAAATTATTTGATGCTAATAGAGGAGAATTGTTGGGGTGTATAAATTGAGTTGGTTAAAATGATATTGTTACACCCAAGAGTCCAAACTATCAAAGGTTCTTTAACAAGGAGAAAAGTGTGTTGATAATTAGGATGTGAGGGTTTTCAATTTCTTCGGGAGGCGATGATATAAGATATTAGTTATGTTTATGTTTGGTGACTTGAATTGAAAAAAATCATAAGAAGTCCAAAGAGGTGAGGAAATCATAGGAGGCATGGGCGAAAGAGATGATCAATAATTTCTTAGTCATATCCTACAAAAACATAATTTGTTGTAATAGGTTTTTAGTTTTATGAGATAATGTCATTAACTAATGTAATCTGAAGTTTCCAAAGATGTTTCCAAATGTGTTTGGGGAGGTAACAAAAATTTGGTATGTGTTTGAATATTTATTTTGATTATTATGAAAATATGTGATTATAGATAGATTTAGTTACCTTAAGGGATAATATGTTTATGATTTGGCATCAGTTAATTATTCGAGGCTTCCATCAAGAATATAATTTTGGTGATTGATGTTATTATTATTGGGGAAAGAGTTAGACAAGTAAAGTATATTAAGAGCTAGTCCATTGTTAGCAAGATCATGGACAAGATGAAAGTTTTGTTTATTGGATTAGGATAAGATAAGTTAGTTGTTTGAGGCGGTGTGAAGGAGAATTAACCATGTATCTTGCCATAAATTAATTTGAAGTCGAGAATGTAAGGAATTAGTGAGTTTTGAGCTAAAATAACCTATTATCATGAATGGATCTATTGTGTATGAAATAATAATTTTTGATAAGGTGAAATAAGTTGTAGAAAGAAAAGGTTTGAGGCAGATTAACTAACATTTTAGAAGCTATTTTATATATAACATTGCAAAGATTAATAGGTCTAAAATCGATGTAATATGTAAAAAGGGTTAGTTTTAGGGATAAAGTAATAAAAGTTTTATTAATTTATTTAAGAATGATGCCTCGATTTAAAAATCAAGTGCGGTTTAATGATATCATTACTAAGAAGTCTCAATTATTTTAGAAAAGAAACACCTTGCCCAGAAATCCATACGGACAGGAGTGATTTTGAGGAGTTCATTTGAAAGAAAACTAATTGTACATTGATGTAGTGAAATTTTTATCTAATTCTAAATATTGAGCATTAGATAAATGAGTAGTGATGTTATTAATAGTTGAAATTTTTTGGTTAAGGATTAAAAGAATTAGAGGGAGATTAAGGAGGCTCATAAATATGAGTAAAAAAACTCGCGACAATGATTATATGAAATCTAGATGTTTAGTGATGAGTGTATCATTGGAATCAAAAAGCTCTAAGATATTATTTGTCACGTGTTCTAGTTTGTACATATGCGATAGTATTAATATCACCATTACTAATCCAATTTAAATATGTATGTTGGTGCCGAATTTCTTCCTGGCTTCAGTAAAAGATCTAAATGGCGACTCAAG
Organism: Lithospermum erythrorhizon; assembly: GCA_019722365.1. Taxonomy (NCBI): domain Eukaryota; kingdom Viridiplantae; phylum Streptophyta; class Magnoliopsida; order Boraginales; family Boraginaceae; genus Lithospermum; species Lithospermum erythrorhizon. The sequence goes on from JADFUC010002263.1 coordinate 30,550, forward strand.
TCATGATAAGTAATAATATTATGGGAGGGTAATGTGGATTATTTTTGTATGAAAGTTAAGGAAGATTGAATGGATTTAATTTGAAGTAAATGTTACTATACGAATTGGAATTCAAAGTTTTATATCTTTTTTAAAGAGTTTAATTTTTTGAATAAAAAAGCGGTAACAATTAGGAAAAGAGTTTATAGTTTTTTCAAGAATAACTTTAAATTCGAGGGGAAAGCGATAAACATGATTCTAATTTGAATGAATTTTTTTTTGGACAATAAGATTTAGTAGATACTTGATCAATGATCGAATCTTGAATAGATTAAGCCTTTAAAAAACTACTCAGGGGAAGATCTCATTACCTGCAATCAAAATTCGCATCAATAAATTCTAATTTTTCAAAAGTCTAATATATAGACATATCAAGTTTAAAAGCGAGATCGAGTAAAATTGCAATCGCTTGTAGAATACGCTAAGGCCTAACCGGGCCGTATCGAAATGCAGACAGATCTGGATCCGCCGAGGCGGGATCACGTATAGGCTCATAGAGCTCTACATCCAGAATCCGGCTCATAGAGCTCCTATCCAAGAATCGAATCAAATCAAGTCAAGCTCAAGCTCAAGCTCAAATCAAGCTCAGAAGCCGAGCTCATACCAGAAAACTCTATCAAAATTCGATCAAACAGCAGACATCTACTTGAAATCGTCGACCCAAGCGCTTAGGGACTTATAGTTTGGGCCGATCGATCATCTTCGATTTGATAAAGGCACATGCGATTAGGAATGATACTTTATGGTGAGTTTATTTTTGTACCACTTTAATAAATAATAAAAAATTCTTCTTTGCATTACAACATATAAAAGTGGTGTAACAATTTCATACTTAAAAAGGAAAAAAAAGTTAGAGTATTTTGTGTGTAGTACTTCCTTGATATGTTTCAACTTATTTAATTACATAATCTTTTAATTAGTTGTTAATCTTTCACAATCACACCATTGTTATTTGTTAGTTAAGAAATTAGTGTCGCAATGCAATATAACTCCGAAAATAAAATGCACACAAGTCCTCATTCATCAACATGAGTACTATATAGTTCGTATTATGATTACGTGAAAACAAAGCTAAATTTTACTACTACCTAATAATTAGTACGATTTTTTCTTCCATCATAATTTTACCATTTCTTCCATATTAGCTAGTAAATTTTTTTGTAGAAAGTTAATGAAATTGAATTAATTTAATTTGAAGAGGTGAATGTTACCTATATGAGTGAAATTTCAAAGTTTTATATCTTTTTAAAAGAGTTTAATTTTTGAATAAAAAGAAAAACGGAGGCGAATAATTAGGAAAAAGGGAGTTTCTGAGTTTTTTTTCAAGAATAACTTTGAATTCACGGAAAGCAGTAAAAATGATTCTATTTAGAATGATTATTTATTTTTTTTTGGACAATAAGATTTAGTAGATACTATAAGGGTAATTGATGATCGGAATCTTGAATACGTAAACCTTTAGAAAAAGTATATCGGGGAAAGATCTCATTCAATCAAAATTTTGCATCAATGCTATCTAATTTTTAAAAACTTTAATATTATTTTAATTTTATCCAAGAAATTCATTTCAGTGTGTTTTAACGTAAAGCGAGTTAAGTTTATTTATAAAATTTAAAAGAGAATTTGAAACCAACAATAAAAGAGGTCGGAAAATTTATAAATTGTAGGAATAAAATTTGATTAAAGTCACCAAATAATAATAATAATAGAGGTTTATGTATATAATTAGTCAAAAATTAATTCTAAAAAATCAAGTTTCAAGAGTCGTGAATTAAGATGAGGATGTCGGAATAGCATCCTAAAAATCAAAAGTGAAATTTTGTAACTATTTTTAAAAAATTAGGTGTTTACTAGCAAATAAAAAAGTGTGATTAACTCGAAAATAAAATGCACACAAGTCCTCATTCATCAACATAGTACTATATTGTGTGTATTATCTAGAATAAAGGTAACTAAAACTAGGTTAAAAGATCAACACAAAATTGAACATGTGTGATTGCAGTAGAAAACAAAGCTAAATTTTTACTAGTATTAATAATTGAGTACGATTTTGTCTTCCATCATAATTTTACCATTTCTTTCCATATTAGCTAGTAACAGTTATTGCTTCCCCAAGAAGCAAAGTTTTCGTCAAGAAATTTCTCTGTATCTCAATCAAGAATCATATGTTTACAAGCCAAACTCTCTCCATCAACAATGGAAGAGCAACATGAATTTACGAACGAAATATACATACACCTGAAAGTATCCCAATGGAAGAAAAGAACCAGACAAATCACCTTAAAACCACACAATACAACATTAGCCCAAAAACAGGGGAGGAGGCGATCAACAGACTGGTGGTTTCTTTCAGAGCCACTTCAACTTTGGTTCCGGGAGCCATTTATTCCGCTGTTGGGTATTTGGACCTTTATCTTTCTGGATATATGGCTCAAGGAATGGATGGAGTTGCTATTGGTTGCTCTTTCTTCTTAACTCTTTCTTGCTGCCAAGTATCATGAACAGCCTTTTCGCCCTTCTATTCAACTTATTTGCCAAATTTTCTACTTTTTCTATGATGGCAAATATGAGTCTCACTAATAATTCACAAACGAAGAAGTTCTCCAGATGGGAAAAGATATTGTGCGTTTCTTGAATTTCCAACTCGCCTCCCCTACGGCAAAGACTTCTTGCAGATTTTTGTTCCTGATGTCTGTAACGAAGATGGTTGGTGATTTTCTTGTGAGAATGCTTTCAGCTTTAGATGTTTGGCAGATTATATTGCGGAGCTTCATCTATTGGATTATTCGATGATATGTTTTATGCCATCCATGGTATGGCTGCTTCTGCAATTTTCTTAGCTAAATTTATTCTGAAGCCTTACTGGAATCCATGGAACACTGCCCTGTGAAGTCACTGAATATCTCGCCGGACTTGAAGGGATGCATTGGAAACATTGCACTCGTTGTATTGCAAAATTATAAAGATGTCAAGGCTTCTGCAATCAGGGACAAGTATAGTAGAAGAGAGTATTGTTCTGTTGCCAACATAGGCTGCCCTGAAAACATCCCTGCAGAATACTTTTTGAACACAACAAAGTCAAGGCAGTATTGAATTTTGTCTATTTGATGTATAAATTTTATTTTAGGAAAATGAAAGTTGTTTCGTTTGGATGTACATTGTAGACATAATTTCTATTGATGAATTACTGATGAATGCTTTCTGAATTACTGTAATACGGAGTATTTTATATGCCTGTTTGATTAGCTTTTATATCTGTTTTTTCATAAGTGTCTGCTTGTTGAATTGTATTCATTATGCATAGTAACTTTTTATTGGATTGTTTTACTTTTCTAACTATGTTATCAGGCATGTTGATCAGTTGATGCTAGATATGATTTGTAAATATTAGTTGGAGATTTGGCTTCACAAGGTTCTAAAGCCACTGATGCATTTGTTGCATGAAACTTTGCTAGTAGATATTCCTCTGTAAATGGTGAGAAAGTTGTAGTTAACACTAATACTGGACACTCAAAAGGATATGGACTTCTTAGGCAATGAATGAAATGAGTGGTGTCTTTTTCTTGTAATAGAGCCATGAGAGTTGGAGTTGCCACCCTCAAGTAGCCGATGACTCTGCAACAATTTCGATCACATGCTGTGATGGCTGTGATGGTTGCAGGTGGTTATATGAAAGTTGTTTGGCATTTCTGAGAAGCACAAACTTGATAATGTTTGATTCTTTACCTCATATAATATTATGTTACATGCCTTACATATTTAATTATCAGATTATATGTTTCTTATGATAGCTTATCTGCATTATTTGTTGTTATAGTTACACCTATCATGATCCTCCAGTTTCTTATTTTCACTTGAAGTTGAGAACCAACAAGGGCTATATATGTATCCTGAAGTTCTTTCCTCAACTAATGAATTTTAGATTTGAAGCATAGCAAAATAATTTAAAAACACAACTATGATATCATAAGAATGGTAGTCAAAGTTTTATACAGAAAAGCATATCAGGCAAGTTGGGTTAACTAAAACTATTCAATACATCACTTCTTAGTCTGAAATTGCTTGACCAGCAACACATAAAAGTGACAGAAGGGCAGTATACTTGAAGTAAGGAAGCTCAGTTTTCTTCCATTTTTCGCCACTAGTTAATACGAAGATGAGTAGAATTAGCATATAATTAATTTATTGAGCGATGGAGTGCGTCTAGTTAACTTTCGACTCAACAATTCTACCCAATGCCTAGAAATCCAACTGTGTCCTTGTCCCTTCACTTTCTCTCGAGCTTGTCATCATCGATTCATCCTGTATCTCTTTCTTGTTAGCTGCATTATGTACAAGTACAAGCATAGGTGTCATACATATTGTTAAAATGAACTATTTCCAGGTCAAAATATGCATCTGCATCTCTCAACGTTATACCAAACAGTAATAAAAAGAGGCAGATATTAGTGTTGCATTTTTGAATGAATTGTAGTTTATATAGTAGATGCAGATGTAGAGTATGTCATTATCAAAAGCAAGAGAGTTAATTTAACCAAGAACTTCCATATGGTGAAGTTCAAATATAAGCTAAAAGAATTAAGAGATCGAAGCTAAACATAATGGAGTTAGACAAACCAGTTTAGCCATCAATCCTTACCAAGGGCAAGTTCAACATATGTGATAAAGAAAAATGTTACAAAATAGCTATTAATTCCAACTTTAGCATTAACATTGGAAAGAGATATTTGCTCCCTTCTTTTCATAGTCTCTCTCTAGTAAAGAACCCAAATTAAGCTCGATTATGATCGGATGTTAAGTTAGCATGGGAACAGATGTGCGAGAAAGATTAATGCAGAAATAGAACTCAATTTTAAACCGATCTATTGGTGATTAAGGAATCATGTAGGAGTAATAAATCCGTGCAGATGCTCAATGGTTTATGAAGATGTTAAGAACTAGTTCACAAAATGAATCAGTAAGAATACAAGAGGAATCCATAGTTTCATGTTACATTGTTGGTAAAAAAATTGCCAGGAGGAGTGACATCAGAATTGAATAAAGAAGATTTGATTATTTTCTATTCCTGATAAAATCAAACAGGCAGAAAACAAGAACATAACAAACTTTTCTCATTTACACTAATACACTGAAGATTTACTATCTATTATTATCATCTACAAAATGAACCTCTAGAGTGTAATGAGTATTGCATACTAAAAGCAGACAGAAGGGATGCTATTGATCATTCATCTCTCATTGTTTTTCTAGAAATATTTTATCATCAGATCCAAGCAACAATGTTTGCAATTGCCAAACCTTCCAATACTCTTGATAACTTTCTAGCACTGCTCTCTGCCTTGCATCCTAAATGGCTTGTTTTCTTGCAGAAGAGAACTATAATAATATAATATTGTACTGAAATAAAGTTGGAAAAAATAAAATTTAGATAAATTTTTTAAATTGTCAAAGAGAGAACCTTACCTATTATACTGAATTTTGCTTGTATCAATGTTGTTTGTGAAAGTTCAGGGAGTACTTTGCTTCAAGCAAAACAATAAAGTCTCTGCTCTATCTGCTAAAATGATGTTCTTACTTCAGTCGATCAAGATCCAGAAACAAGATCCTTCATTATGTCCCAGGATGACTTTGGAATGAGACAGAACATGCTTTGCGTCTCAAGTGTATATCGAGCTTCAATGCTTGTCAGCAGTTCCAGTGCCTCGTGTTCTGAACTTATACGGAGGTACTAAGCAAATGATGAGGGGAGAATTTCGCCTGCGTTGTACATGTACTTGTAGTTATCTCCAACGCAAACCTTTCGCTCTGCATTCACCATTATTAAACAATTGCAGCATTAATTTTCTCTCATGGTCTGTTTCGGTGGATCTTGTCATCAGTGAACAAAGGAAGTGACAAGATTCATCCAAAGGCTGTTTCCGGGTTGGTAAAATAATTTTTGAGGAAGTATTGTAGGAGGACTAATAGTATTGCCTTAGAGTGAGCTATATGATTCTGTATCCTATCTGCAAGCATACTATTATTGATAGCCATTGCTGCTTTTATGAATTTGGTTAGCGCAGTCTCGTTGTTCCTGATCTGTTTCTGGAGCTTGCATCGACAGGCCACGGGAGGCACAAGGTACAGGCAACCACCATTTTTCATCTTTGTGCTGAGGCAGCGCTAACAGGCGGCCTGACTGTAAGTTGCCTGCCATACTTCCACTTCTCTTTATACCAAAACTCAGATGCCTCGAAACTGTCAATATATCCTATTAAAAATATTTCCCATAGGGTTTGTTTCATTTTTAATTGTCTTCAAGGAGCTACATAAACTACAAGTACATAATATGAAATGCAGATAAGGATGTCTCTTCTTACCAGGAGCAGTAATCTAATTTTCTGAGGGCAGGAAGGTTGATACTTAAGGTCAGGTTCTTGACACCACTTTCATAACCCTCAACAGTTGTTTCCATCTGTTAGAGTATCTATAATTGGTGCAAATTCTGCTTCGAAATCACAAACGGATAAGAAGTGAAATTTCTCTCTTCCAGATCATCCTCTTGTCAGGATGCAATGGTTCTAACTGCAAATGTTGTTTGCCGAACAACGGCAGCTGCTGCTGAGGAAGAAGTCAAAGTCGAAAATAAGCCTTGAGAGCACGTCCTCATAGTCGTCGGTAATGACTTAGGGGCTTTATAGTTTGAATGATCGATGTCTTGATTGAAATAAAACGCAGCACGAGGAATGATCATACATGGTAGTTTATTTTGTACCACCTTTAATAAATAATAAAAATTCTTCTTTGCATTACAACATATATAAAAAGGAAAAAAAAGTTGAAATTATTTGTGTAGTACTTCCTTGATATGTTTCAACTTATTTAATTACTTAATCTTTTAATTAGTTTAATGCTTTTACAATCACACCATTGTTATTTGTTAGTTAAGAAATTAGTGTCACAATGCAATATAACAACTCAAAGAAAATAAAATGCACACAAGTCCTCATTCATCAACATAGTACTACTATGGTTTATTATTATGATTGCGTGAAAACAAAGCTAAATTTTACTACTAATAATTAGTACGATTTTTTTCTTCCATCATAATTTTACCATTTCTTTCCATGATAGCTAGTAAATTTTTGTAGAAAGATTGGGGAAAATTGAATTAATTTAATTTGAAGGTGAATGTTACCTATAGTGAGAATTTCAAAAGTTTTATATCTTTTTAAAGGAGTTTATTTTTGAATAAAGAAAACTGACGAATACTTTAAGGAAAAGGAGTTTTGATTTTTTGAAGAATAACTTTGAATTCCGCAGGCCCGATAAAATGATTCAATTTTGAATGAATTATTTTGTTTTTTTTGAACAATAAGATTTATTAGATCTGCATAAATTGATCGATGATGAGAATCTTGGGAATAGGTAAACCTTTGAAAAGGCTGTGAGGAAGATCTCATTCAGTAATTTAAATCAATCTTTATCTAATTTTTAAAAACTTTAATGTGTTTCTAATTTTATCCAGAAAATTCATTTCAGGTGTGTTTTAAGTACTTGAGAAGTTAAGTTTATTTATAAAATTTAAAAGGAGATTTTGACCAACAATAAAAGAGGAGGAGTGAGGAAAAAATTTATCATGTTGGAATAAAATTTGGTTAAAGTCACCAAGAAATAATAATAGGGGTTGCTGTATATAAAAATTGAGTAAAAATTAATTTAAAAAAAATCAAGTTTCAAGTAGGTAATTAAGATGAGGATGTCCAGATAAGCATCCTAAAATCAGAAGTTAGAAATTTTTGTAACTATTTTTAAAAATTAGGTGTTTACTAGCAAATAAAAAGTGTGATTAACAATGAAGTAAAATGCACACAAGTCCTCATTCATCAACATAGTACTATATTGTGTGTATTATCTAGAGAATAAGGTAACTAAACTAGGTTAAAAGATCAACACAAAAAGAGATTAAGACGCACATCTATTGTGATTGCATTGAAAACAAAAGCTGAATTTTACTGAAAATGATAATAATTAGTACGATTTTGTCTTCCATCACTTAATTTTACCATTTTCTTTTTCATGTTCTTCAATACAACAGTTATTTGCTTCCCCAAGAAACAGAGAACTTTTTCGTCAAAAATTTCTCTGTATATAAATCCCAGAATCATATGTTTACAAAGCCAAAGGCTCATCTCCATCAACAATGGAAGAGCAACATGAATTTGAACGAAATATACATACACCTGAAGTATCCCAATGAAGAAAAGACCGAACAAATCCTACCTTAAAACCACACAATACAACATTAGCTTTAAAAAACAGGGAGGAAATGATAAACAGACTGGTGGTTCTTTCAGAGCACTTCAACTTGGTTCGAGACATTTCACTGTTGGTATTTGGACCTTTATCTTTCTGGATATGGCTCCAAGGAATGGATGAGTTGCTATTGGTACGCTCTTTCTTCTTTCTTTCTTGCTGCCAAGTATCATGAACAGCCTTTTCGCCCTTCTATTCAACTTATTTTTGAAATTTTCCTGCTTTTTCTATGATGGCAAATATGATCTCTGTGAATTCACAAACGAAAGAAGTTCTCAGATGGAAAAAGATATTGTGCGTTTCTTGAATTTCCAGCTCTCTGGCAAAAGACTTCTTGCAGATTTTGTTTCCCTGATCATCATAGCCAACGAGATGGTTGGTGATTTTCTTGTTGAGAATGCTTTTCAGCTTTAGATGTTTGGCAGATATATTGGAGCTTCATCTATTGGATTGACTGATGATATGTTTGTACCATCCATGGTGGCTGCTTCTGCAGTTTTCTTGGCTAAAATTTATTCTGAAATTTTACGGAATCCATGGGACACTGCCCCTGTGGAGGTCACTGAATATCTCCTTAGGACTTGAAGGGATGCATTTAACATTGCACTCGTTGTATTGCAGAATTATAAAGATGTCAAGGCTTCTGCAATCAGGGAGAATATAGTAGAAGAGAGTATTGTTCTATTTGCCAACATAGGCTGCGCTACAAACATCCCTGCAGAATACTTTTGAATTACAACGAAAGTCAAGGCAGTGGTGCTGTCTATTTGATACTGATGAATGCTTTATGAATTACTGTAATATTTTATATGCCTGCTTGATTAACTTTTATATCTGTTTGTTTGTTTGATTAAGTGCCTGGTTGTTGGTGTTATTCATAGTAACTTTTAGTTTGTGTTTTGTAATCTAACTATGTTTTCAGACATGTTGTTGCTGGATTTGATCTGTCCATATTAGTTGGAGATTTTGCTTTTGAGTTCTAAAGTTACTGATGCATTATTGCATGAAACTTCGCTAGTAGATATTCCTCTATCAAAGGAATTTGCAGAAGAAATTCATAGTTAACTACACTGGCAATCAAAGGATATAGTTTCTTAAGACAATGAATTAAATCTGTACTGTGCTTTTTGTTGTAATAGAACTCTTGAGAGTTGGAGTTGCTAGTTGCCACCCCCAAGAAGCGGATGACTTCGGTAACAATTTAGTTCTATCGATTCATGCGCAAAGGTAATTGACTCCCAAAGAAATATCTTTCTAGAGCTTTTCGCTTTCTGGATTACCAAGTATTCATGTAATATTCAGAATCGTTCGGATTACATTTCGTGTTTAGTCTTGTGGCGTACAAGAGTGACATGATTTGATTCAATGAAATCAGCGATGAAGGCTTAGGCAGTCCTTTTTTCAATTTGCATTGGTGAAATTGTTTCTGTGAAGATACCAGTTGGGATTACAGTTTTGATGACTTCATATACATTTAATTTTAATTCAAGACACTACTTTGATATCTGAGGCTTTGTATCAATTATAGACGGGCCAAAATGTTGCAAAGATCTCGTTCAATTTCAGAAGCCATGCTTGACTCTACAAAAACTAATACGGAGTAGCAATCTGCTTGTTTTTTTAACTACATGTTGGTTGTTGTATGTTTATTTTTATTTTTATGTTGGTTGTTATATGTTCATCAAATGATCACTTCAATAATCAATATATATTCATTAGTTACAAGTTGATTGTTATATGTTCCCGATGACCTTATTTTTAGATTAATGATGTTGTTACTTGTTTCCTCATGCCATTTTTGTATGGAAGAAGTACAAAATTTTGTTAAAGCATGTTTGTCAAGTTTCTGATAACATTTTAATTTGTTATAACGAGCTTAACGTGTTTTGTGATAACTATCTGATCTGAATTAAAAAATTAAGTAAAGGAGCTTGAAAAGAAATAACATCATAATTTTCATTAGTATCGAAATGACGTTTATTTGGGTATCGCGAGGATAGGCGCTTGAAAATCTCGCTATAACGAGACGGAGGAGCGATTCACAATTTAAGCCAAAATAGTTAAGGTAATAAATCTCTTTTAAAGTCTTTACAAGCGCTTAGAATTATTTGGTGCGAGAAAAAACTAAGAAAACTAAAACTCTTTTTATATGATCAACTATTAAATCTAAACTCTAAAAGTTTAGATGTGGGACTTCTTGTAACTCAATTCAAAATATTTAGCAATCTCAGCTTGACTTGAATTCTTCCTAGATGCGGATAATCGGAAAGCGGATCCTCCCAAAAACTTGAATGCTTAGAAATTGCAACGGATGTACCCGAAGTGTACGGATGTGCTCGAGATCACCGCCCGCAATCTTGTAGGATATGCTGAGAAGTGCAGGATGTGCCCGAATAGTAAAGAAACACATATGTGCAGATGTACATGAGCGTACGAGATGCACCAAATATGATAGATGTGGCACCGCCTCGGATGTTAGCAACCACGGGCAACTAACAACTTCGAACATTGAGTAAGTTCAAGCCCAATATTGAAACTTGCTAGCTTGAGGCGGCAAATGAAACATATCATTTGAGTTGTCTACCGTACCTTTGTTTTACGCTTGATTCTCCTCACTGCTCCTCAAGAATGATATCACGTCAATGTGTTTGTTCTCTCGTGATGAACTTGATCCTTGAATTGACATATTCTTGACTATCCTGATATATAATAGTTTGAGTAAATGATGTGGCCCAGAGTAAAACTAATCCTCGACCAAATCACATTTAGCGACTTACATCAGAAGCCATATACTTTGCCATTATTAAAACAAAGTCAGCATGGGCAAAGTATCCTCCCAGCCATAGCAGAACCACCGAGGAGTGAACACATAAACAATCATCGATGTACAACATCGCGTCTCGGCGTAGTCGAGGAATTAGAATATCGAAAAATAATACCCAGCGACTATCGCATTATATCCTCTTCACATCTTGCCAATATGCTCCTTTCCCGGGTTCTCCCCATGAACACCACTAACAACTTACAACATGTGCAGAATCCGATTACAGTAGAACTATAGCATACAATGACTTCAACCTTTAGCATAAGGAACACGGGACATGTATTCGTTTTCTTGGGAGACGACTTAGGTGCAAATACCGTAAATAAATGTGCATTAGAAGCATTAAGAGTATCGATGAGCTTCTTGAGGAAGCCATACGAATCTTGATAGAATCTTCGGTATAGCCGCTTCCGTGACAAGAAAAGCATACGACCCACATGCGTAGATGCCGATTTCCCGGAATTTTCTTGGCGACACTAAAATCCTTTATATCAAACTTTGCACTAAGTGATACGCTTAATAACCCGTTCGGTTAATTTTAGATAATAATACTAATTAAATGCAAATTTATTTGAGTCGAATTACATTTATAATTTAGGAGTAATGGCAGGGGATAATTCGAGTTAAGTTAGATGGATTAAATTCGTTTGATAACTCGATTCGATTGAAGAACTGGCACATTAATAAAATTCCAAGACTTAGGGGCTAGGGTGCTTATCTTCCATGTATCTTCACTTAACGCAAAACACAAAAAAAATCTTACGTCTTTGAAGCTTGGCGAGATTCCGCGGAGCACAGGCAAAAATTTTCTTCATTTTAACCACTTGTGTTTATAAAGATCCTCTTGAGTTGTGTAAAGAACTGACATCTTTTCCTTTACAAATTTGAGGTAAAAATTAGAGAGTTTAGTTGATTTCTTAATATTTGACTTTGGTTGACTTTTTGGCATAACTCAAATTTTATGATGATTCTAAGTTTGTTATGGAGTTACATGATGTGTATAAGTGATGAATTCATGATTTAAATTCGTTTGAGGATGTTATGGTCGGGTTGACTTTTCTAGGTTTTGATTTGACTTTTTAATTAGTAGTTGGCACATTTGAATTAAAGGTTGTGTATAATGGTTTAATTAATTGGGAAATTGATTGTTGGATTGATTAGAATTTGATTAGAGTGTTATTGTTGGGGTAATGGGTGATGGCCGAAAATGGAGAATTGAAATGGTTGAAGTTTTGTCGTTTATTAGTGAATTAAGGCAGCGTGTAATGTCGTTCACCTAGAGTTATTTTGGTTGCTTTGGCTTGAGGTGGAGTACAAATCCTACTGATGAGGCCTTTTATATATATTATGATTATATATTCGGTATAATGTTTGTTATGTGACTATATATTGGTATATATTGAAGGTTAGTGAGATTGATGTTGTAAAGTTGTTGTGAGTTAGATGTTATGAGATTGTGGTAGTTGTTGTGATTGCTACCACGTGTGTTGGTAATGTGATGGTGTTGGTGTGGTTGTGTATTGTTACATGTAGTTAGTATGTGTGTTCTTTTGCGAGGAGATTGATTTGGGTGGAATGATATGTGTATATATACATTGGTAGGTAGCCTCGACCGAGAGGTTTGGCGCGATATGCATATTGAGTGAGTAGCCCGAGGTGATTCGGGGAGGTTCGGTGTGATATGCATATTAAGTGAGTAGCCTCGGTGGGAGGTTGTGATAGCAACAATATAATATTGTGTGTGTGTGTGTGTATGTGTGTGGGGTGATGTGTATATTGGTGGATGGAGGTTTTTGATGTGTACACTTTCTGGACTAACCTTTATTGTTTGTGTTGTTTATTTGAATGAATATTTGATCGTCTTGAGAGATTGATGGTTATGAATATATGTGTGGAGTGTTTCGTGTCGATGGTAATATTAATAAGGAGTTCTTGTTTAATTTGAAAGGTAGTGGTTCTTGAGTGAATACATTTAATGGTATACATATGCTTTTATATATAATTATGATTATATGTAGTTTGGATACCATTCGTGCTATTTGTATTCACTAAGCTTTTAGAACACTCCACCCATTCTTTTGGGCGGGCGTTTATGCCGAGGTTTAAAGGAGTTGATAGAGTAGAGTGGTTCTTTGAGGAGGCCTACGTTGGACTAAGATCGTAGGTGTGAGTGGTGGTGGCATAGGAAGTCCTCAGCAGTCTTTCTATAATATCTTTCCATTTATGTTTCAAGACTTTTTTATGTTGTATGTGCAGGGATGGGTGTGACCGTACTATTATTATGATGTATTGTTGAGACTAAGTTGGAGTTACGTTGGTTGTATATTTAAATTGGATGTATGTTTGTGTTATTGATATGTTATTTTTGGGTTGTGTTATTTAGTTCACATGATGGACTAAAGTATTTTTATTATTAATATCAAATGAAATCACTTTTATGTTGTTATCCATCATTGGACTTGGGGTGGAGTCGTTACATATATTATTTAATATTAATTGTTAAAACACTTAATATAGTTTAAGTGAATATTTACACTTATGCAATTAAATGCGTATATTTCGTTGATGAATACGGCGCTTGAAATGACATATATGTATTTAGAATCATATGTGTGCCTTTAAAATATATGGTTCTTATATATTATTTATGACATTACTTTTAATTTAAATTTATTAGATAATTAGAAATGCATTACATGATTTGATAATGGATAAGAGAGAGATTAGTGATATGAGTTAGATGTATTTTTAGGAAAATACGGCTGATGAATCTTTGCCTAAGATGAATAATGTGATAACTTGGATTCATTGTGTATTATGAAATAGTATATACTAGTTGCTTTCGATTGGAGTATTTAGAATCGAATTTCGAAGTTGAATCGTTGGAGATATGACGAATCGATCGGTTGATAGTGCGATTTGGTATTTAAGATTTTAAAGTTGTAATCGAGTGGTATAATATTATTTGGGGGATTAGAAGTTAAAGTTATATTAGAGTTGTGTTGTTAAATCGAGGCAATTGGGCCGAGAGCCGAGCGAGGAAAGCGAGCTAGTCTTGAGATATTTTTGGAGTGCGGACCCGAGACTTTTTAATCATCCTTGCCGCCTTGAATTATCCAAACCATAATTTAAATCCTCTTTCTCCCTCACTCTTGTCGAATTTTTTCTCCACCGTTTCCTTGATTTTGTTCTTTGATTTTCTTCCAAATTTGGCATGCCCGGCCTAAAATTTTAGGAGATTCCAGGAACATTCTCTACGTTTTGAGGTAGAAAGTTCAAATATTTTTGGAGTATTTCTTGAGTTTTTTGAAGAGTTGACTTTTATGAATGTTGGTTGACTTTTAGATCTTGAAATTATAAATAGTATAAGAAATGTTATACAGTATGATTGGGAGATTTAAGCGATGATTTTTTGAGTAGTTATTGGGGTTAGAAAGTGGTGTAAGTGTTATGTTGACTTTTGTTGACTTTCTTAAATTGACATTAAATGGTAATATGAGATCAAGGACTTGAATATAGTTGTTTTGGGTATGAAATTGTTGGTTTGGATGTGGATAGTCAGAATTCTAGTTGAGAAAGTTGGGGAAAGTTCGTATAGCCTTTTCGTGATTTAATTGGAGGTTATATTTAATGGATTAATTAGTTGTTAAATGATTGTTGGGTTGGTTAAATGTACTTAAGGTGTGATTGTTAGAGGTATTAAAGTGCGGATCGAATATTTAAAGAATGTAATATGTTGGAATATTAAAGGGGTATACTCAATCTTGGGGATAGCGGTGCTAAGAGTTGTAAATTGGAATGGAAGTGAGGCGATGGTATAATAACACTCGGGGTATATATATTAATGTTAAGAGAGAGAGGTTATCATAGAATGTGTTATAATGTATGATTTACGTGTATGAGAGTAGAGCTTGGGCCTAACGAGGCGCCTAGAGTTAGCATTCTTTGCTCTGAACTCGAGGTGATGCCAATCTGTGGGAGTTTTATTTGTCAACGTGTATATGTATATGTATTGGAGTATCTTGAGGATATAATTACTATTGTTATAATAAATGATGTGTAGATGTGTTGATTATATATATATATATGATTTTGGTTGTGTTGGTTGAAGATTGTTGCTATTTCCTTGTATTTCGTGTAGAATTAGTCTCGTGAGTTGTATAGATATTTGAAGTGAGTAGTGTTGAGTCGTGTTAGGAAGAGTTGTATGAGTTGATGTTGCTTCCGGTTGAGTTGATGTCGTCAGTTGAGTTGATGTTGTTAGTTGAGTTGATGTTGTAAGATCGGAGTTGATTGTCATTATCTTGCTTCGTTACTGAAATGCGATTGAGTGAGTTGCTGAGTACTTAGTAGCGATTAGGTGACAACTTGAGTGCCTCGTTTACGATTCGGTGATAACATGTCGGCGGACAGTTTACTCGCGAGGTTGAGGTTGACTATATCTTGCGTTAGTTGTAGAAATCGGACTTATATTGAGTTGTAGGATTGTTGAGTTGTCGAGTTGTTGAGTTGACACTCTTGTTGAGTTGTTGTGTTGATACCATTATTGAGTTGTTGAGTTGATAATACTGTTGAGTTGTTGAGTTGATACAGTTGATTTTGTTGATGGAGTCGTTGAGTTGTCGAGTCGATTGAGTGGGTTGGTCGTACTGTTGGGCTGTCATGTTGTCGGGGTCGTTGTGTTGAGTCTATGTGGTTGTATTATATGTTGTTTAGACTTTTTGGTGTTGCGATATGTTTCTGACTCATTTTATATATTATATGACTCGTTTACTATTTATTGATAATGCTCCATTCTGGCTAGAGGTTGTTTGAGAATTGATGTCGAATTAAAGGTTGGCCTTGGTTGAGTAGGGATCATATTATCAAATTTACATGAGGATCCTAGGTTGGTATACACTGTTGCACATTCTTTGAGGTTAAAAGTTGAGTTGATTGATGGTTGAGATAATATTTGAATGAGAACAATAGATACAAGAAAAGTATAAACCGAAGTTCGTGATAATCTAGAGATGATGTTGATGATATTTTATATATGGTGGAAAATTAGAGTCAGGTGTGGTTGTATATAAGTTATGATCCAATTACGACGTTGATACCATTAAGGTGAGTTTGTTCTATATACTAAATGAGGAAATTGGGGAGATAATTCGGTACTTAGATTATCTTGATTTAAGAAATATGTTGCCTAGTTGTATTAAGAAAATGAAACAAAGTAGAGATTCACGACCCATAGCTTTTCGGATAACATGTAGATTGTGTGATTATGATTTAGAGTATCATTTTATGGTGGATTTAAGATAAGCGGTTGTTTTAGTGTGTGATGTTGGTTGTTTGGTGGGTATCTTTAAGTTATGAATATTGAGTCGTATGCTGAGTTGTTGTATGTTAGAGTTGTATATTATATCGGGAACTCGCTGTACTTAAGAAAGATAACAAATAGAGAGATATTTCCGGTGACTAAGTTGTAATGTGAGTAAATGGTTGATGTGATGTGGGTTTAAGTAGGTAGTTGAAAGGTTGGTAGAGAAGTATTTATCACGAGAGTAGCGTCTGAAATATAATTAACATGGGTATAGTTGTTAGTTAAGTAATGGACTTAGTATTCTTATATATATATGTGAGGTGGATTATACGTGATGTTGTATTCAACTTCGAACTTGTAGGCGACTCCCATTCTATGGGCGTCTTATGCTTTTGGGTTGTCGCGGGATGATGAGATCGTTGGCCGAGGTAAGCCTGCGAACCCGTGCGAGGTGGCGATGGTGATTTGAACCTCAGCAGTCATACTTTTATTTTCCTTTGGGGAGTTTTTGTTGTATATAATGATCGTTGTTGTAAAACGTTGTTTGGTGTTGTATTTGTATTATTACCTTCAGGTTATTTGTGGTGTTGAGTTGGTTAGCCCCCGATGGAGTTGTATTAAAATTTTATTTATTATGTTAAAAGCAGAAGTCATTTTGCTTTAGTGATCGTCGTTGAGAGTGGCTACGATTACTCTGAGTTGATGGCAGTCGTATGAGGGAGACGCTTTGAGGCTGGTCGTTACAATTATGGTATCAGGCCAAGGGTTTATATTTTCAATTGTCTTTAGCATTGGTTATACTTTCGAGTGTGAGTGTGTTGTTGGCTGGGTTTGAATTCGTTTCTTTTAGAATCCGTTATTTGTTGAGGGCTAGCCACTAGAAGATTTAAATGGGCCTTTCATCTGCGAAAGTGCTACAGTACTTTGAATTTGTGGTGTTCTTGGTTAAGTGTATTATACTCTTGATGTGTGAAGCGGTTAATATGGTAGATTCATATATGTTGAGATGGTACTTAGGTATAATATGGAGAATCAGCGATGGGTTCTTATATATATATGATGGGGTATATTTTGAAACCAGTTATGTTATGGGTTAGAATATGACATATGATAACCAAATATTATGAAATCTTAGGGTGAAATTATATATTTTGGGGAGTATCTTAATAGTTGATGTGGTGGTAAGTGATGATGAGACTTTATGGCGGAGGTGATTAAGGATCGGTGTGATAATTAATATCACGATATACTCGAGGGGTGGAATTAAATAAGAATATCGATAGTTATAAAGTAAAGTTCTGGTTCTTAGTCTAAATTTTAAGGAAATGTGAAGCGTGGGTTTGATCGAAGCTTGATAAATGAAGTCGGGGTGAATTTAAAATCGAGAGATAATAGAAAAGAGTTGTGAGGTTATTTGATATGTAATGGTTAAATAGAGTTGGTGGTTGAGGTGGAGTTTATCTTGTGATAGGTAAATGATTATTCTTGAGGATGTAAACTCACGAGTTGAAACCTTTGGGAGATGAGATATGGAGGAATATGTTAAAAAAGAGAATTTCACGGAAGAGACAGTTATATCGAGAGATTATTAAGAGGATTTCGGTGTTGAATTTGAAGTTGTTGACAAGTTGGGTTGAAATTGTGTGAACTTGAGGTATTCTGAGTTGAGTTGAGGAGGTTTTGGGTGATATGTATTTGTGGGATTAGATGTGGTGTAGATGTTGATCTTTAAAACAATCCAAAAGATTTAGTCTAATATACTTGGGTAATTGTGAATAAATGATCTTGCATTATGCATTTGTGGAATATGGATGCGAGGAGGGATGGGAAAGAAGGAGTAAGTTAAAACAAAGTAATAAGGTACAAGTGGAGAGTTTAATTTCGGTGAGTGATAAAGAGGTTGAGATTCGGTTAAGTGAGTTTCTTTAAAAGGTGTAAAATTGAAGTCGGGCGGTCAGAATGAAATCGTGAAATCGTGACGGGGATTGAAATATATTTAATGTGTCTAAAAATATCTTGGAGGAAAAGGAGTGTGATTGTCGCGATGAGACCTTATTTTAAACTCAGGGGAGTTGGTGAATCTATAGGTGGAATGCAGTAAAAGCGGTGTGAGTGGGGATTTGGAACTGGAGATGCGTGTGTTCGACAAGTTGTAAGATCAATGGGATAAGAGTTCGGAGGTGAGTGGTTTGTCATATATAGATGAGGGTATCAGCAGGGTGATGAGAAGAGCCATGTGGTTACAGGTAGTGTGGTATTGTTGGGTTAGGAAACATTGTTAAGTATCGGAGATGATAATTATGCGGCAGTGCACCTGAGGATCTTGTGATTTAAAAGTTGAAATACGTGCTTGTTTTAAAGAAGTTGGATAATTGTTCATGGAAAATTAGCGACTTATACCCATTGAAAATTAGCATAACTAAATACGAATCTCGTTCTTTGGAAAGTATGATTATTGGCTTATCAAGTTCTAGAGTGAATGTGAGTGTTAAAAGGTACTCGGGGTAATATTAGCTGATTTCGGTGGTATGAGCCGATGGTTAATTGTGGGAGCTGAGTTAAGTAGAAGTACTAATAAGTGAATTAAGACTTGATAAGATAGAAAGGGGAGTATTAATGTGCATGGTAGAATATTTAGATGAATTGATAAGGTTGGTTGTGGTTCAAGGAGTTGAATGGAAGTTATTAAAGGTTACGGTGGGGTATCGTAGGAGTGGCGAATAGAAGATTAAGTTAGGGTGTGAAGTGTTACCGAAATTTGTGTGTTGAATGGACCATAAGACTTTGTGAGGTATAAAGATCATAGGACATAAATCAACAAGTTAATGTCGGGTTATTGGGTTTAAGGTGAAGTTGTTAATAAGCGTGTGATAGAGGACTCGGTGGTGAGTTACACATTAGTTGTATCTTTGAGGAGACATTGGTGTCAGCTACATTCATATGTCGAGGCAGTTGAAGTAGCAATGAGTTGACCAAAAGGGAGTGCGTTTTCATGAATGAACTTGATCGTTGATAATGAAGTATTATGATGACATACGACCTTAATTGAAGCGATGCTCGATTATGTCGGTGATATGAGTTTTAATTTTGTGTGTTATTATAGAGCAACTGGGGTGTTCATATCAAGCAAAGCTATATATATTACGGAAGATAAGATAAGCTTGAACAGAGAAAAATTTGTCGGTTGAATGTTGTGTTATGGTGTAAGAGGGTCACTGCCTTAAGTTTATTGACATGAGATATTACGGGAGTTACGAATACAGATGCTACTGGGGGAATTTGAATGGGCGACGAGGTGTCATAATATTAGTTGATAAGGGCATATCGAAAGGTGCGATGAGATTATCTGCAGATTGAGGTCTGAGTAAATTTCGAGGACGAAATTTTATAAGGTGGGTAGACTGTGATAACCCGTTCCATATTAATATTATGAAATAGTATACTAGTTGCTCGGTGGAGTATTTCGAGGAGAAATCGGAAATTTTCGAAGTTGAATCGTTGGAGATATGACGAATCGATCGGTTGATAGTGCGATTTGGTATTTAAGATTTTAAAGTTGTAATCGAGTGGTATAATATTATTTGGGGGATTAGAAGTTAAATTTATATTAGAGTTGTGTTGTTGAATCGAGACGAGAAATTAAGCCGAAAACCGAACGAGAAGCGAGCAAGTTGAGATATTTTCTTGGTGCGGACCCCACGAGGCTTTTTAATCATCCTTATCACCTTCAAGATTATCCAAACACAAACTCATCCTCTTTCTCCCTCCTCTTGGCCGAATTTTCTCCACCATTTTCCCTTGATTTTGTTCTTCAATTTTTCTTCCAAATTTGGCGGCTTGGCCTAAAAATTTTCTGGAGAGATTCCCCGAGACATTCTCTACGTTTTGAGGTAAGAAAGTTCAAATATTTTGGAGTATTTCTTGAGTTTTTTGAAGAGTTGTGAAGCTTTTTATGAATGTTGGTTGACTTTTAGATCTTGAAATTATAATGGTATAGAAATGTTATCTGAGTATCGGTGGGAGATTTAGCGATGATTTGGAGTAGTTTTTGAGGTTAGAAAGTGGTGTAAGTGTTATGTTGACTTTTGTTGACTTTTCTTAAATTGACATTAAATGGTAAATAATAGGATCCAGGGACTAGAATATAATTTGTTTGGGTGTATGAAATTGTTGGTTTGGATGTGGATAGTCAGAATTCTAGTTGAGAAAGTTGGGGAAGTTCGTATAGCCTTTCGTGATTTAATTGGAGGTTATATTTAATGGATTAATTAGTTGTTAAATGATTGTTTTGAATTAAAATACTTAA
>JADFUC010001733.1:0-92186 GCA_019722365.1 Lithospermum erythrorhizon
TCAGTATGCTTCGTTCAGTTACGTATTGCTTGACGTAAGTACTTTTTTTTTTTTGTAAGTGCCGTTTCATCTCACATAATATGGTGATGTACCTTCCTTGTTTTGTAGGCGATACGCCTTGCGCGAGAGCCAGACTTGCTCTCTTTCCTAGTAAAATTAGCTATAAGGCGGTGGTGTCGGGGAGCCTCACCAGCAGCAATGGCAATCTCTTTGGGGTATGACCTGAACCTCTGCCCAGAGACAACCGGTGGCCTCAACGTCGTATCAGCTTGCAAGAGAGTTGTCCGAGCCCACCGAAGCCCCAAGGCTCGACGGGACTCGTGATGAATCTCCCAGATTCTCGCACAATTCAATGTGTTTTGGTATCCCGGGATGCCTCACCAAAACGAGGCTCTCGACTCTCGACCTGGCCCGATCCTCCTCGAGATCTACGCCCGTCAGTCAGAAGAGGATACAAGAAAATGATAAATCCCTTTTTGTGGAATACCCGTACAAGCTTCCTTAGCGTGGAGGTGATTGACGACTTCGGTGTCCGATCGACCCGACCACAGCGGCAGACTTGTTCGAAATTGTATAAGTAGGCGGAGGTGCTCGGGAGGCGATGGGGAATGCCGTCCCGCTCAAATGGCCGTCAACAATTTGCCCATTATCACTAAAGGGTATGTCTTCTCTTTTTTACCTTCTTCGTGCCTTTCTTATTTTATTTCAACCCGGCCCGATGGCCCGCTTTTCTTATTTCGAGCGGCGGAGGCGTCATATCTACGTGCAGATGGGATGATGCTTTTCGAGCGGTCGAGAGGTTGGAGAAAGGAGAATCCGAGCCACATAGGAGGTCCGGATTTTCAAGAGAGAAGAAAGAGTTTGAGCAGGCGAAGGCCTTTATCCAGACTTCTATCTGAATCATCAAAGAAGAAAGGGACTGGGCTCTAGCTGGGAAGAACAGGGCCGAGAAGAAATCCGAAGATCTCCTCAATTATAATTAGAAAATGATCTGTGAACACGCCGTCTCTGAGGGGAAGCTCAAGTCCGAAGTGGAGAAGTCAGTGAGCTATCCAGTACGATCTCTACTAAAAGATTGTCTTTAGGCGAAGCACTGTGCCGTCTTTGTGGTTCTTTGAGAACTTCGGCTACTTCTGTTGTTGAGGATTTCAAAGCGGGTGCCGAGTACACCGAACTACTAAAAGGGGACACCGTTGTTCTTCTTCGGGACTTCTGTCAGAAGGTTTCTTCGGATCTTCCTAGCATATCCTCCCGGCTTTAAGTCGTCTCTGGATTGGGTGAGGATTATGCTGTAGATTTGTTGAAGACCTCACGATGGGGAATGACGAGGGACTCGGATTCAGGAAGGTGATGTTAGAATCTACTATGTAAATTTAATAGTGATAAACACCGAATTCATACATCCGGTTCTCAAAATAATGTAAATTAATCTAAACATAAAATGACAAATGTATGAATCTGAAATTCTTACATTTGTGAGCAGTTGAACCTTTCCCCCGTAGTGCTACCAGCGTGAAAGCCCCTCAAGATCCTCCAAGCATTACCGCTTCGATTAAAGGATGTCCTCTGGGTGCACACACCAAGGAAAGCGAGCGAGAGCTTGAACTTGCTAGAGTTTGAGGATGAAATGAGAATTGGAAGAATTCTTCCAATTCTCAAAGAGAAGGAAGAGCTGACTATATTTTGAGGGTGGAGGTTTTATGATTCTTATGTCATGAAAGCCTAATCCTCTTTAAACTCTCAAGTCCCAAAATTCCACTCATTAATCTTCGTTAGAAATCGGTTTAACTAGATTGCTTAATTGGGCCGTTATGAACTTCTAATTAAATAATGAGTTACTGAGTGAGTTCTATTTTAATTAACTTAACAAGTCAATTAATATACTAACGAGTGACTATCGAATAGCTTATCAAGTTATTCATCGATCTCAATTGCTTAATTGATTAAACTTGCAAGTTTAACCAATTGATGTTCATCAACATATATATTTGACAAATATATAAATATTGAGAAATACATTTCTCCAATACAGAATCGTTATTTCATTCATGAAATATTATTCGAATATCATTGTATGTGTGTCACTTCTAGGCTGAGGATATTATTAAGTTGTACAATAATAATAATTGACCAATTGCACTATTATTATAACGATTAATGAGTAAGATCTAGCAATGGCTCATAACCTTAAATTATCACTTGAGAACCCGCACTATTATTATATACCGTTACTAAGGTGAACACTAAGTTCAATGTCACATTTAACCAACCCGATAAATGAATTGATACACAATTGTACTTAGCGGGCACAATAAAGGGAATCAATTCTCATTGATTTCAACAACGGCTGCCGCCGGGCGATTCTTTCCGTTCGCTTTATCGCGCGATCTCAGTAAGTAAATTTAACACATAAGAAGTGTGTCATGAAACACCCAGCTTTCTTTACTCGAGTATATAGGCTGAATAAGCATTTATGGCGTCCATAAACCAATCAACCACCAATTGTGTGATATCTTCGCTTGTATCGAGACGGACAAATCCGCTCCCCGATATATCGGCATCTATCATTTACACTTTCATTTGTGACCCAACATATCCCGTTATAATCCAAGCTTAAAGGCGGACGGATTTAGTATAGTCAAAGTCTGAGCTTGTATAACCACAGAGATAGTTATATCGTAGGTCTAAGAATCGTCGAACTTAAAATTCTAAACAAATATCATAGGACACGAAATATACATATCTTACATGAATTCGTTTCGTACCGGCTCCCAGGTCGCCGGACAGCGTACAGTATTGATCTAGTCTGCGGGCTAAGCATTGATCAATCTTGATCACTAATCAAAACACCATATTCATATAATGCTTGTCGCCTGACTATAAGCATCGACCCGAGGCATTTTAGGCATCCTATGTTTTACAGGCTTGAAGAGGTATAATTAATAATTCATGTTCCTGCAGAAAATATGGGCCTTTAGGGATTTTAACTTTTCACTCATCGAGGGATACCAATACATGTATATTATGTAAATTTAAACATATAGAGCCTTGAGTAAAACAAATACTTTCGAATATAAGAAACAACGATATTCGAATGTTGTTCACGTAACTAATAGATACACCGACTCCCACTTAACCTAACACCAGCTGAACATGCATCTAAGACTATATATTCATTTGCATCTTTCGTCATGCTTTACTGATTTAGTGGTTTGGTAAAGTTCCGACAGAATGGCCTCATTCTGGCACTTTACATGCTTTGATATCACCTCATAAGCATATCTGGTGGTGATACTTTAAAGATACGTGCTTGGTTGTGATGTGCTGGGGTTCTTTAAGCGAGCTATCACCCCGATATTAATCACAGTAACCAGCCCAGTCCACCAGTTAAATGTACACAGCTCGATCCACAATTTCTTAATCAACGTGCTTCTTATGACTTCAAGCAGCTGCGATATTTTCAGTCTGTGGTAGAATTGGCAGCATTTTCTGCTTGGAACTCCTCAAGAATCTTGCTCCATCGTTGAGAAAAAATACATACCAATTTGATAGTCGTCTCTGTCGATCTGAAAAAGCGCTTTATCGGTGTGCCGGTGACTCTTAACTCATCATCTCTACCGTATACTGGCATCTTTAGTTCTTCTCGAGATACTTCCAAGATGCGCTTCAACTACTTGTCAAGTGGTTCTCACCTAGATTAGCTTGGTATCTCTTTGAGTTATACTCGGTGCATAAGACACATCAGTGCAGTGCATAACATAGCATACATGATGAATCCTATAGTAGAAGGCGTAGGTACATCCTTCATTTTGTTCATCTCGGTACTAGTAATTGGGACAACATTCTCTGTGAGTTGTTCCAAGTATCTCATGGGGGTACCACTTCTTGGAATTACTCATGTTGAACGCTGCGGTACCTTATTCACATAAGTATCTTGACAAAGTCAATTAAAGCCTTACAGCGATCTCGATGGATCATTATTCCAAGTATATATTATTAGCCGCCTAAGTCCTTCATTGAAAACATTTACCTGACCAATCATGGCTGAGTTCGGTAACTCTACGTTGTTTCCAATGATAAGTATCATCGACATACGGACTATAAAGATGATGCGGCGTAACTCACTTACCTTAACTTGTATACAAAGACTCTTCTTAGATTCTTGATGAAACCAAAATCTTTAATTGATTCATCAAAAGCGTAGATTCCAAGCTAGATACGCTTCTTAAGACCATAAATGGACCTTTGCAACTTGCGTACCTTCTTGGGTCGCTTTAGGACAGCATGTAAAGCACAGGTTGCACCATATACATATCCTCCTCAATTTCCATTCGGCGGGAAGAGACGGGTCTTTACATCCATTGCCATGTTCATAGTCATGAAATCTGCGACAATGGCTAAGATTATCAGGATCAAAATTTAAGCATAGCCAACTGGCGAGAGGAAGTAGGTTTCGTCATAGTCACGCCCATTGAACTTGTTTGAAACCTTTATCTCTGAAATCAACTTTAGAAAACATCGACGTTTCCGTCTTTATCATGTTTCTTCTTAAATACCCATTTACATTCAATAGGGCGAACCCCATTTGGTAAATCCAACAAGGACCAAACCTTGTTCTGGTACATAGAATCCATCTCAGATTGCATGGCTATTTGCCATTTGTCAGCATCCTTGCTATTCATTGCTTCCTTATAAGAAGCGGGCTCGTCACTTTCAATGGAAGGCCCCGCGTACCGGCGCTACGGTTCGTGGCCGATCCGCATTGGATCTCCTAAGGGTTGGTTCTTCCATAACTTCTTGTGGATCAAGGACTGGATCTTCTATGAAAGAAGGTGCCAATTCTTGTGGTGCGTCAGATGCTTCTGCATTAGATGCATCGACATTGACTTAAATGACTTGAGGCATTCCAGAGATGAACACCGTTACTTAGTCCTTGAGCAGAATATTCCTTTTCAAAGACACTCTGTCTTAGCAATGAGCATTTTATTCTCATGCTTTAGGTAGAAGTAATAACCAAGCTGATTTCCTTTGGATATCACATGAAATAGTATTTGCTCGGATTTGAAGCAAGTTTATCCTTTGTTAATCTCTTAACATAAGCAGCGACCCCAAATCACGAGAAAACCCAACTTGGGAATCTTCCCCGAACCACAGTTCATAGAGTTTTTCTCGACTTTGTTGGACATTTGTTTAAGGTAAGTGTAACAGAAGTGCATATCCCGAAATGCTTGGTAGATCGAGATAGGCTCATAATAAAGGCCGTTCCTTCTCGAAAGGGTTCGATTTCTCCTTTCGAGACACGCCATTATGTTGTGGCGTTCTGCGGAGTGAGTTGTGAAACAATACCTTTTCTCTAAGATGAGTATTGAACTTCGTGGCTCAAAATATTCTCCACCTCTATCGAACCCGGACAATCTTTATTGTCTTGTTCAATTGGTTTGTACTTCATTTGGAACTCATGATTTCTCAAAGGACTCGTGTTTGTGTCATAAATCGGATACACAAACCGTATCCTCTTGTAATCATCAGTAAATGTAATGAAGTAGATTTATATAACCCCCTGCTGCGAGATGTGTTCATTGGCCCACATAAATTCGGGTGTATGATCCCCGATAAATGTTGCCCTTTAGGTGAATCCCGGTGAAGGGTGATTTATTCATTTGCCCAAAGGCAAGATTCACACTTATCGTATGATTCATAATCGAAACCTTAGTATCCACGGGTGGGTTTCTTGATTCGGTTCGTTAATATGACCAATCTACTGATACCCATGAGTATGTACGGTTTAAGTCATTAGGCTTATTCCAAGTTTATGTTATATATTTCAATCATCATGTCTAAGCGAATAGACCATTTTGAAGGAAGGCGTGCCATATCTTGCCCGTTCACAGTGATCCTAAATTCATCGCGATCTATTGAAAATGAAAACCCATCATTATTCAAAAGCGAGAAGCGGAAATAATATTCACCAAGTGCGGTACATAGTAAGCAGGAGATAAGTTCAAAACAAGTCCCGTGGAGGCAAATTTAAAGCTGATGGATCCTCTTGCAAGGGCATGACAGCCATTCCCCTTGCAGATCATCTCCCTCTTCGAGTCTTACACTTGGCTGGAGTTTGCATATTATGACAAATGAGAACCACAACCGATTGTCTCGCCTGATAGAATTAGAAGTTAAAAACTTCAATAACATACATACCTGTAGGCTCGATTAATTCGTGAGACCATTCTTCCCTATAAATACGTGAGCTTCTGCGGAGTCGACTTCCAGTGACCTAGGTTCCAGCAATAATGACATTTGTCATCCCTTTTAGTGTTCCCCTGTCCAGCAACTTTGGGATTCCTCGAACCCTTGTCTTTGCTGGTAAACTTCTTCTTCTTCTTGAATT
The DNA here is from genome assembly GCA_019722365.1 of Lithospermum erythrorhizon. Classification (NCBI taxonomy): domain Eukaryota; kingdom Viridiplantae; phylum Streptophyta; class Magnoliopsida; order Boraginales; family Boraginaceae; genus Lithospermum; species Lithospermum erythrorhizon. The sequence continues at coordinate 6,389 of JADFUC010001733.1, forward strand.
TCTTCTTGTTTTGGATACTAGCTTGAGAGAATAAATCCCACAGTCTTACCCAAATTCGTCTCGGCATTAAATGACCATCTTATGCAGTTCATTTAGAGAGATAACTTCAGGCATTGCATATTGAAGTTCACTGACAAGCGAGAGGAATTTGTTGGAAAAGACTTTAGGATGAGATCATGGCTAGTTCTTGGGAGACACTTTGGTGCCCCAGCGTTGAGTCGATCGACCAAGCCAATCATTTTAATGATATGAGGGCTTGCGGCTGTCCGTTCCCCACTTGTTGTCCACGAGAGCACAGACCGTGTCATATCTCTCGCTTAGCTTCCTTCCGAATAATTCCTCGAAGTGCGGTATATGTCATATCTTTGCCCTTTTCATATTAATTTGGGCAGAAGGTTCCATATTATTGCATAGGACATTGGACATCCATAGCATTAGCTTGTGCTTTTTGTGGAATCCACTTTTCCCCGATGGGAGGCACTACCATTAGGTTTCGGAGGAACCTTGCATTCGATGCGTATTCGGTTCTCTTTGCTTGAGAATAATTCTCAAATTTTTGAGACCACTTTCGTCGAAGTTTGAGTTATTAAATTTGCACTTTTCAAGTGCTTAGCGAGCCAGTTTTATAGTAGTAGTAAGCGGTAGTCATTAAAATTCTACAAGAATAAGTAAATAAAGACAAACGGACTTCGATGGCTTCTCATGCCTAAACATTTACAAATAAATTGTAAAATACTATCCACTTGAATCTCCACCGAAATATATTAGTATCAAGACCTGTACACTTAGATCAAGCGGCAACAACTGCCAGCATTTTTGAATCCGGTTATAATAGTAGGTTATCAACCAATTATGTAAAAACTACATAACTCTTGTGTCGTTAGCATACTATTCAAGATGCTACCCGACTTTTGTATTTCAGAGCAAACCCGGTTAAGCATACGATTAAACCCAAAAATTGCCCCGGAATGACCATCTGAGAAAGCCACATAGCGTTAGTGCAAATCGCTGACATGATCCATTGTCATATCTAAGTTCAAAAGCTGGCAACACACCGCCGTCCACCCGGTGTCGGATAATGCGGCCGATTTCTAACTTTTAAATTGACTTGATACGTTCCTTAAATTTTAAATTGGTGAGATTATTGTTACTTTGCTTTTACTTTACCATGCGGTTGTAGCACATAATCAAGCATATGTACAACATGAAAAGCCAAAACAAATATGCACATTCAAGAGGCGTATGATATACAGCCTTGAAGCTCATTACATTTTAAACTTGAGAAAACTAACATTGACACATTACAATTTATGTCTTAGAAGCACGGAATCTCATGCATTTCGTCTTGAATTACAAATCAAAATTCATCCCAGCTTAGGCAGCATGCAAGCTTGTGGAAAAACAAAGAAATTAAATAAAATAAAATAATATGACTCAGGTCATATCTGGCAATCTGATACCTTGGTCGGAAAAACATGAGTCGTATCAATACAGCCTCCATTCCATTCAGTCAATATATATGTAGGCAAAAACATTAAATCAAATAGATGCACTTAATGTCACATATATTAAATGAAATGAAAATAATTGTGGTCATAATTGACTAATTAATTACCCATTATATCTACCATTAATTATCAATTAATGTAAATTTTAAATTCAAATATATTTCCACATGATTAATGATAATTATTACAATAATTATCAGCCACTTAAATCATGGAATAATTACTTACAAGTAATTAACTCCAAAATTCAAAATTTAAAGATTATCTGAAAATATTTTCAAAATTATCAGTTAATGAAAATAATAATTTTTTTGAAAAGGGAAATAAATCAAATTTAATGTCATTGAAAGATATATATTCAATCATCTTAATGACAAAATTTACTCAATTTAACATTTAAAACCCGAAGTAATAATTACCAATAGAATTTCCAACCCAAAAAATAATTACAAACTTACATTTAGAATTATTTAAGCAGACGGCGAACTTCAACGACCAAAACCGCCGACACTCGGCCACCGCGACACCGACAGCGCGGCGGTGCCATGGCAATGCAGTCGAAGAATTTCGTCCGGTGGCTGGAGCGTCCAACTCCCGGCACGGGCCGCGCCCGGGAGGCCGTTATGAGATTCGGCATTCGATTTGGCAAATCATTCGATTTTACAGTTTTCGGATTAATTGCAACTTTTGTAAAAATTATTTAAAAGGCTCTAAAAAATTCAAAACATTCTGGGATTTTTTTAACATCAACAATATCTCATTATTGAACACGTCCAGAGTGGTAGTTTATAAAAAACACTTCTAGTTTTTCGACTAAACCCAAAACAATCAGAAATTCAACGAATTTGTTGGAGTACCAAAATTCAAATTCTGAAAAAACTTACATGAACCTCAAAGAAGTCAAAGAACACACAGATTTAATTTCGTAAGTTTCTGAAATTTTTAAACCTCACTTTAAAAATCAAAAATGATTCTATCTCAAATTAAAAATGCAAATTAAACAATTTTTAATCCCTTTCAATTCATGAAACAATTAAATAAACTTCAAATCATCCAAAATCAATACATGAAGTGATGATTCAGCCATGTGTAACATATATTAAAATGGGTTGATTTTTTCATATTATATATTCTCGATTGAATATATAATGTGAAATAATCAAAATTAACTAACAACTATCGACACACAATCAAACTAGATAAAATATATTAAACTTGGTAGGCTCCCCATTTTGTTAGAATCTAGTATATGATTTAATCGTGATAAACACTAATTCATACACATCCCGGTTCTCAAAATAATGTAAATTAATCTAAACATAAAATGACAAATGTGAATCACGAGAATTCTTACATTTCAAGCGAGCGGATTGAACCCGATTCTCACGTAGTGCCTCGCGTGAAAGGTCTCAAGATCCTCAGCATTTCAACACCGATGGGGTGTCCTTTAGATTGCACACACCAAGGGAAGCAGACGAGAGCTTGAACTTGCTAGAGTTTGAGGATGAAATGAGAATTGGAAGAAAATTCTTAGAATTCTCAAGAGAGGAGGCTATATTTTGAGGGTGGAGGTTTTTATGATTCTTATGTCATGAATACCCAATCCCTCTTTAACTCTCAAGTCCCAAAATTCCACTGAATTAAGAAATCGGTTAACTCGTTAAACTTAATTGGGCAGTTATGAACTTCTAATTAAATAGCCAGGTTACTAGTGAGTTATTCTATTTTAATTAACTTAACAAGTCAATTAAAATACTAACGAGTCACTTCGAATAACTTATCAAGTTATTCATCGATTTCAATTTCTTAATTGATTAAACTTACAAGTTTAACCAATTGATGTTCATCAACATATATATTTTACAAATATATATAAATATTGAAATACATTTCTCAATATACGATCTCGTTTAATTTCATTTCATGAAATATTAGAATATCATTGTATGTGTGTGACCTTACAGGCTCTAGGATATTAGTAAAGTTGTATAATAATAATTGACCAATTACTATTATTATAGCGATTAATAGTAAGACCTAGCAATCGCTCGCTAACCGCCAAATTATCGAGAACCCGCTTTAGTAATATACCGTTACTAAGGTGAACACTAAGTTCAGTAATCACATTTAACCAACCCGGTAAATGAATTGATACACAATTATGACGAGGGCACAATAAAAAGGGAATCAATTCTCATTGATTTCAACGGGTGATGCGGACCTAGGATAGAAACTTTTTTCCCTCTCTTTTTGTAGGACTGACTTCTTTGTATAATATTTAGAAATTTGATCGAGAGATGTCGCCTAGATCTGAGGAACCACCATGACTTTGTATCTTTTGTATAGTAATGGAGATGCACTTATTTTTTGATTTTATCGTCATCGATTTTTATTATACCATCGTCGTGTCACCATATAATACTATATCATACCATGCCCCCTACGTTACGAGGTTTGATCGACTTTTTAGAAAAAATCCTCGTAATGGTAGCATAATTAGTTTTACTCATTTATTCGGATAATCGGCTGTCGAATGTATGATCTTTGAACTACTTCTTCGATTTTCCCGGAAAACCCCATTTAAGGGGCCTCCTCGGTTAATTGAAGGGATACGATTTGAATGTCAGCTCTATTCACCGGCGTCGAGTTTAGTTGAAAATGACTTGGTCACTTATAAGCACTTCTACCGGTTTTGGCGAGGGGGAATGGATTAAGACCACTGGGTGTCTTTGTGACAAGGTCATTTTGTGAGATCTTCCTCGCACAGGCGAGGGGGAAATGGTTAAAGACTATTTGACTGCAATAAAATACAGTGTTTGTGAGATCTTCCTCTTTGATCGCTGAGCGAGGGAAATAGTTGAAAGCTTATTCGATTTAAATTGTTGATAAATGCAGGCGAGAAACAATTTTCATTTAAAACTTATCCTACAAGCTTACCGAAAGAGATTTAAATGATATACTTCTTGAGGTGAATGCGTGCCGGTGTAATTGATAGATTTTCTGATAGTTCTCGAGTTTATAAGTGCAGTCCTCGACTTCAGTTGATTCGGTAAGGACGCTTCCCAATATTGATTTTTAAAATATAATAAATCTCCTTCTGAATTGCATTTCTTTACCCTTCGTTCTCAAAAACATTGTTTATGTTCTTGCATTGAATAAATGCATGATCACAACACCATCGTCAGATCGAGATTTTCCCGGAGGCGATCACCATTCTCGTGATCATCATAACCCACACGCGTGTCGGTAAACATACCTCGACAGGTAACACGACCTCGGAAGTATACCGGGCTAAAGGGAGTCTCACTTGTAGCACAGAGGCGTGGATTCGATAACACCATAGTACCCCGTCAGTTAACATGCCATTGGCATCTGATTTGGAGATTTTTCGCATAAGCAGGGTTGGGTTCATTACCTCTACCTGTCCATTGTATTGAGGATAACATGCGAGGCAGGTACTGGTTTATTCGGGTGCACATTTCTTTGATGACCTTTGAATCAAACTGTGGACCATTGTCGAGCTTGAGCAGAGGGACCCCGTAGCAGTGTTGTGTATGCTTCATATAAACTCTTCGATAGCCTCGGATGTAGTAGTTCTAAAGTATAGGCGCCGCTTGACATTTGCTGAAATAGTCCACGGCTACCACGACATCTTTATATTTAATGGAGGCTTGAGGAATTGTCCCGCCCCGGATCAATTCCCAGCATTTACAGGGTATCGAATAACGGGAGACATCTCGGTGACGGAGTCTTGGGAATAGGTTGCATTCTCGGCATACATCACATTTTTACATACTCCATCGCATCTTCGAGGGTTGGCCAAAAGTACCTTGCTGTTAAATTTTTCCAAAGATAAGGAATTCCCCCAATATGGTGCTTGTGGCATCCCTGCGTGTAGTTAAATACAGAACTTGACCAATGTTAGCCTCGGAGACACAAAAAAGGAGTGGACCCAAGTGAGATTGCTTATACAATTCATCCCGTATCATTCGGAACTTATAGCTTATTTGGTTGCCCCTACGGGCCTCATTTATCTTACAGTAATTCCCATTGATCGGTACCGAGACTATCGGACTTCTCAATCGAGGACCTCTTTCGATATAGGATGCGCAAGGCATTCCGCATGGATGGGATGCTCTCGAACCTCGATATGGGCACCCGGCGGCAAATCCTCAAAATAGGTTGTTGCCAATCGAGAGAGATGATCCGCATGCTCATTTTGTGACCTGGGTATATGCTCGAACAAGATGTATTCGAATTCCTTAGTTAATTCCCTTTGCATGATATTTAGTGAGCCTCCACTTTTTAACCCCTGATCTCCTTTGTTTTCGATTACCAATTTTTGAATCGGCCGGACCAACGACCTCAGAATATTGAGGGCTTGCGCTACTTGAGTCCACATTGACCATAGCCACATATTACGCCTGCGTTGATGGTGGCTTTGAAGGGATGTGAAAGAGCATATTCGAGCGTTGTGAGGCCCCTCAGTGTAATATTCTATGCCACTGATCCCTTGTGTGCTCATACAACTTCCAACCGGGGACTTAACCGTGGCCATCCTCTCGTAAGCAGGGACTTCTTTGGGATCCGAGACTTACACTCTGTGAAATCGGCGGGGACTTGGACTTTTTATGCTATTTCTGGGGAGTAACTTATTTCCAAACTTCATTTCAGTTCAATAGCCCACATAGTCGATCTTCAGTAGCGCAAGTTCGGAGATGATCCTCTTGATTGGTTGATCAAATTGACTTGCCAAAATAGGATGTGATTCAAGCTAGGCCTTAGCTTTAAAATTAATACCCACAAACATATCAATCAATGGGTATGATTCCTCCGCTCCAGTAGCCTTGCTGTTGACATAGTAGATAGGTTTTGAATGTTTTCTCCTCCACACGGAGACCTCTGCCCCTACGTCTAGAAGATACGGTTGTAACTCTTCTATTTCCTCAGATTATTGGCAAGGAGATCCCAAATAGTCTTTGATTCTTCAAGGCACTTTGCGCACCACATCCATAAAAGGTTCTCACAGAGGCTGTCAGTTTTCTAAAAATGGCGATTTCGATCGCTTGATTTGGAGATGAATGCATTGCGCCAAACATCCAGTCAACTTTTGGACCTCTTTGTATGAAGTGGGGGGTTCCATTCTCAAGATGGCATCGATCTTATCCGGATTAGAATTTGGATCCTGCTTTGCTTATCATAAAATGAGATTTTTCAAAGCTAAAATGAAGACATACCACGGATTTATCCTCGAAATAGCGATTTCAACACTTCAGAGTCTCCCTTCAAATTTTTCCAGAGTAATTGGATTGCCTGTGGCTTTTATGAGCATATAATCGTAGATCTCCATATTTCTCCAGTGCATAGCCAGACAACTGATTCACCATCCGTTGATATGTGGCTTGGCATTTTTCAACCGAAGGGCATTACCTCAGCGGTAGAGGCCGTGCTAGGTGATAAAGGCAGTTTTCACTGGTCACTCTAAATGCGAGAATGTTGGTGATGCCAAGGGAGGGATCAAGAAAATCAGTCGTATCCGACTTGCTTACGTCGACCGCCTTCTAAATAAGGCAACGGATAATAGTCTTTTGGGTAGGCCTTGTTGAGATTGGTAAAATCAGTGCACATCCTCCATTTGTCGTTTGGTTTTCTCACCATAACTACGTTGGCTATCGCTCGAGCTGAGCTCTCGGATTGCATGGCGCTTCTCTGACTCCTCGACCTCCTTACATATGGGGTTCTTTTGTGGAAAGTTCATAACTACATTTAATAGGCTGAATGAGGCGATACACATGTAGCCGATGAATAAGAGCTGCATCTACCCGGGCATATCTTCCATTTCTTGCAAAACCTCACCATTATTCGCAAGAGGTTTATAAGGTTTAACTGCGATGATAGGGGAGTTTTATGCCTATTTTGAAGTGCTTTGAGGATTCTCCACTTTGAATGGGAAGTTGATTTTAGCTCCTAGATGCGGCTCTCCCCTTGCTTGTAACTCTCCACTGCTTTGGGATCATTATCTTGACCCTCTTGGATCTTGAGAATGAGGAATTTTAAGCATCCACCGTTACTAGAAATAGAGTGCATTAAAGTGGCGCCCGCCGGTATTGAAAAGCTTCGTAGCATACCACAGCCTTTTTATTCTCCCGAAATTTCTCCGCTCCTCCTTGGGGTGGGGGCTTAGTCTCAAATGGAGGCGGAAACTACACTCCCTAAGAGCATTGAGCGGTGGGTCTTAGATGAGTCCATTCTATGAAGATGGGATGTCTACAAGCGTAAAAAAAAGAAGCTGCTACCGTGTTGTCCTAGGAGGCTTTGCCTGGTGACATCCAATTCAGCTATACCGGTGGGGTATATAGAATGCCCTGTGAACCCCGTCAATGGAGTAGATACCGGTTTTAAATGCTTTTTGGGGAGTCCCATTCGATCATAAGCTTGTAGATAGAGAATATCCGCTGAACTACCCGTGTCAACTAGCATTCGTGCCACCAGGGAATTGGCTATGATGGGGCTAATGACCAGAGGATGCGTCATGGGGAGTTCAAGGCCCCAGTTCTGTTCAGGAAGGAAATCGGTTCTCGATCTATGGTGGTCTTCGGGGCTAACACATACACTGACCTCCTTGCATAATTTCTCCGAGCATTCGAGGTGTCGCTCTCTGCTATACACTTGAAATTGTATCAACTCTTCCTGTTATACCAGGAGGATCATTGCGTTCCTTGAAGAGAGGTTATGTCGGCGGGGAGGCATCTCTTGTCTTGAGAACATCATTTTCCCTCTTCACAAACTCCCTTAGTTGACCCCGACTAATCAGCTTTTCGATCTCCGCTTTCGTGACCGGCATTCATCGGTGTATGTGGTGATCACTTGTGCATAGATTCTTCCAACCGGCAGCCTCAACGGTGTATATGACCCTGACTCTTGAAACTACGCTGCACATATACTGCTCGAGGAGATATTGCCCCTCGTCTTCCGAAGGTCTCGCCTTCTCTGGGCCTTTGGAGGCGATCCCAGCCCAGCGTGTCCCTGCTGGGGATGATTTATTCCGTGCCCTCGTCTAGAAACTTGAGCTTTTCCGATCTGGGCAAATATTCATCCGAAAGAAGTTTCACCTCCTCTAGCTTAATATATTGGATTACAAGTTTGGACAGCTCGTTTCGGGTATTAGGAGGTTCCAACACAAGTTTTTTTCAACTTGAGAGGTCATATCTTGTCCACTGAAAGAATGAGATCGTAGTAAACTTTTTCATTGGCCATTAGCATATTGAGTAGCCACTTACTTCTAATCATTGTAGCTCTCAAAGTTTCCCTTGGTTTTTGTTGCAACTCCATGAGGGTTCTTTCATCCTCATCAGCCACTATCGAAGCTCCATATTTGTCCATGAACAAGTTGTTGAAATCAATGAGAATTGATTCCATTTATTATGCGTTCGACAATTGTGTATCGATTCATTTACAGTTGGGTTAAATGTGATTATCGGAGCTTAGTGTTCAACAGTAATTGTATATTACTAGTGTGGAGTTCTCATGATAATTTAAAAAAGAAGGGGTTATTTGATTGCTAGATCTTACTCATGAATACGTTATAATAACTAGTAATTGGTCAATTATTATTATTATACAACTTACAATATCTGAGCCTAGAAGGTCACCTTGTCTGATGGTGGTTATATTTCATGTATGAAGTAAAGAAGCTAACCCATGATTGAGAAATATTATTATTCTCAATTACAAGGAGTTCCACATTTTATGTAGTCTCGATTGAACAAATAGAAATCATTAAATAATTTATTTAATTAGTTCGATAATTTAGTATTTATCGATAACTTGAAAGATTATTTGATATTGACTCGTGCTAATTAATTAAGCTAATTAAATAGTTCAACTTCGTTATAACTCATTAAGTATGCCAACGAACTAATAGAGTTAACGAGTCAACTAATACCTTACTTGGGTTGCTTATAGGGCTTGTTTTAACAGCCTATATATAAACAAACTTAGAGTTTTCATGATATAAAATTAGAAAATAATTTTCATCAAAACCTAAAGTAGCCCCCATATTCCCAGGAATTTTTTCTTGGGTTTTGACTTTGTTCTGTCTTGTTTACTAGTATAAATCGGTTCTTGATTCAACACTCTCTTGGTGTGGACCAACTAGAGATATCCTTTGATTGATATTCTGACAAAGAGTGAGAGAAGTCAATTCGCGTTAATTTGAGCGTGTGGAATTTTGAGGTGGAATTTACTTATTTGCCTTTGTAAGTACTCTATTAAATATGTTGCAATTATATGTATTTGTTGAATAATGTAGTAAGCACTTTAAGATCCAAGGTATTATGTATTTGTATTTATCTCCTTATCCATAGTATGTTTCCATCAGTGGCATCATGAGCCAAATTAAAGTTGCTTTACATTATATTTTTTTTATACTTTGTTTTGTTTTCAATTTTTATTTGATTAATTATTGTTTATATATTTAATTGATAAATATGATGAGAATAAATCACCATGTTAACGATTATTGATTTAAAAGTGATACTTGATTATGGTAACAATTTCACTACTTAATGTATTTTAGAATATATTTTTTAATAAATATTTTCTAATAATAATAATATAAGTTAATAATTATTGGTAATAATTATTAATTGACATGTGTATGATAATTGAGTTTAAAATCAATGAGTAATTTTGTATATTGTAATTACATAGTTAATTAATTTGGCCAGTACAAACATGCATTTCCAATACCATTTAAAATATTTATTAGTTCATTTATGATTTAATAAAAGTGCACATATTTTGTAATGGTGATTGGAATGGAGAATTCTTTTAAAGATATGGCCCGTTTATTTATTTTTCAGTCTGCGAAAGCTGGCAATGTTGTAAATGGCATGAGCCATATTTTCTTGTATTTATTTATTGTTTTACCCTGAGCTTGCAAAATTTGTCTAAGATGAGTTGAGTATATAAATATTGTAACAAGTGAAGATATTGAAAGATCATTCCGCAATTGAGTGGTCTTAGTAGAACTCGGTTGGATCAGTACAAGATACAAGAATTAGGACTTATGTTAGTATTTGATAAATACTTGTAATGAGTTCTAGGGCCATATCGTATATATCTCTTGAATATTGCATTACTTGTTTATTTTCATGTTTAAATGTATTGGCTTGATTATGCGCTAGTATGTGATAAATGAAAACAATGTAATAATAATCTCACCAATTAAAATTTAAGCAAAGTATCAAGCCAATTTTAAAGTTGTGTCAATTACATGATTAGACTGCAGTGATGGCGAGGTGTTACAATGTTGCATTTGATGTGACAATGGATCATTGAAGTGATTTTTCCTTAGCGTTGTGGGCTTTAGGATAGTCGATCAGTAACACTTTGGTTTTAATTATTTATGTAGATTTTGGGAGATCTAGTGTTGGGTGGCGTCTTGTAAGAGATGCTAGTGACCCTGAGAGTTGTGTAGTTTTACATAATTGGTTGAAAATCTCTTATTATAAGCTGGATTCAAAATGTATGCGGTGTTGCCGTTTTGAATTTAAGTATAATAGATACTTGATACTAATATATTTAAATTGATATTTTGAAGTATTAGTATTTACTTTACAATTTATTTGTAAGTGTTTTTAGCATATTAGTTTCTGCGAGTGCATTATTTTATTTATTTATTCTTGTAGAATTAAGCCTTGTGTGACTACCACTATTGCTACTCCCAGAACTAGCCCCACGACTTGACACTTGAAAGTCTGGTGAATATCTTTCGAATTTTGGCAAGGTGGTCTCGAAACACCAGAATCATTCTCAAGCGAGAGGACTGAATACGTGTTAATAGGTTCATGAAACCTAATGATAATTGCCTCCCAGCCGGAGAAAAGGGATCCCCACAAAAGCACAAGTCTAATGTTGTGGATGTCCAATGTCTCGTGCTTGCGATATGGAACAACCGTTCCAAATTCAATATGAAAAGTGGCACCCATATGACATATACCGGCGGCTTGAGGAATTATTAGAAAGGAAGAGTAGAAAGCAAGAGATATGACAGCATGCGTGCTTTCGTGGACGACAAGGCTGAGGCGGACGAGGGCCTTGACCTGCATCATTAAAATGATTTGGTTTGGTGATGCGACTCGATGCCACGGGCACAGTGTCTCTAAGAAGCTGGCGTGGATGCAAATCTGAAGTCTCTTCCGGACAAATTCTCTGGTTCTCTTGAACTTCCAATATACACAAGTTTCTCATGAACTTGATATACACAAGTTTGAGTTATCTACAAGCAGGCGCATAGGCCCAAAACTTACTCCTTACATTTGGTGGTCCAAAGAATAAATCAAGAAAGTTTGCAGGCCAAAGGGTTACAGTAATCCCAAGGTTGATGGAAAGGGAGGAGGAGCTAGGAAGGATGACAAGTGTCATTACGCGGAAACCTAGAGTCATTTGGAAGTGGGCACATGGGAAGTTCACGAGATGATAGGAAGAATGGTGTGGCTGGCTCGGCCTCTGGTATATGTTATTGAAGTTTGTACAACTTCTAATTCTACTTCGTGGAGTTCTTGGAGCTTTTAGGTTGTGGTTCTCATATTTGTCGTAATGTCACGGGGAACTCAAGTGAAGTAGAAGACTCGAAGAGGGAAATGGATACTGGCGTGTGGGAAATGAAGGTTGCATACACTATGATGAGATCCACGTTAGTTTAAGCCCCCTTGCAGACCTTGTTTGAACTTATCTCCCGGTTTACTATGTACTGCGATTTGTAGAATATTATTTCTATTTACATTTTGAATAATGATGTTTTTCATTTTCAATAGATCCCAAATGAATTTGGGATCACGAGGGTAGAGGTAATATTTAGTACCGCCTCCCTTCAAAATGAATTACATCGTTTGGAGCAAGATTAATGAGTCATATAACATAAATTTAAAAGCGGAATAGCCTAACGACTTAAACCAAACTTCTTTTCTATGTTATTGCGGACTAGGTCACGTTAGCGGCGAATCAGAAACTCCGCTCCGATTGGAATGCCCGAAGATTTCGTTATGAATCATGCGATAAGTGTAGTGTACTTTTGGGAAAAATGACCAAAATACTTTTCTTTAGCTTAAGTGAAAGGGCAAGTAATTTATTAAGGGATCATACCATTTTATTTGATAATATTGGCCAATGAACATATCTGAGGAGGTTATAACTACTTCATTATTCTAGGTGATTCGGTAGATACGGTTTGTGTATCGATGAGACACAAACCACGAGTCTTTAGAAATTAAGGAATTCCAAAATGAAGTACAAAACCAATTGAACAAGACAATAAAGATTCTCCGGTCTGATAGAGATGGAAAATATTTGAGTCACGAGTTCAATACTCATCTTAGAGAGTGTGTGTGGGCTGCATTCCTCCAGGCATACAGCATAATGGCGTGTCGAGAAAGGAGAAATCGAACCATGCCCGTTCGATCTATGATGAACTTCTCGATCTACCAGTTAATTTCTGGGGATATGCATTTCTAACGCTGACCTTTACCTTAAGCAGATGTCCAACGAGTCGTGAGATAAAACTCCCATGAAGCTGTGGTTTGGGAAGATTCTCCAAGTTGGGTTTTTCTCGAGATTTGGAAATTTTGTGAAGCTTATGTTAAGAGATTAACAAAAGATAAACTCTTTGAAATCCGATAAATATTTCATAGGATGTCCAAAGGAAAGCGATTTAGTTACTACTTCTACAGGCAGGGAGAATAAAATCTTCATTCTTTAAACGAGGTATTCCTTGAAAAGGAATACTTGTCGAAAGGACTAAAGTAATGGTGTTCATCTTGATGAAGCTCGAAGCTAATGAAGTCAATGTCGATGCATCTAATGCGGAGGAGCATCGACACGCCACAAGAATAGAGACAATCTTTCATAGAAGGCCCAATTCTTGATCCCACGGGAAGCGTGGAAGAACCAATATAGGAGATCAACAAGGATAAGCCACAGACGAGCCCATTTGGTATGGTGAAGAACTTTAAATCATTGAAAGTGACGAGGCAGCTTCTTACAAAGAAGCTGATGAATACCATGAGATGTTGCGACAAATGACAAATAGTCATGCGTCTGCGATGGATTCTATGTACCAAAACGAGGTTTGGTCCTTGTTGGATTTACCAAATGGGGCTGCATACATTGAATATAAATGGTATTTAACAAGAAACATGAAATGAGCGGAAGCGTTGATGTTTTCAAAGCTAGACTTATGGCGAAAGGTTTAAACAAGTTCACGGAGTGGACTATGATGGCTTTTGTTTCAAGCCGGTGGCTATGCTTAAATCCATCAGGATAATCCTTAGCCATTCATGCATTTCATGACTATGAAATATGGCAAATGGATGCTTAAAGACAGCTTTCTAAATGGAAATTTAGAGGAAGATGTGTACATGTTGCAACCTCTAGGCTTTACGTGGCCTAAAGGACTAGAAGGTATCTGGTGCAAAAAGTCCATTTATGGTCTTAAGCAGGCATCCCGCAATTGGAATCTACGTTTTGATGAATCAATCAAAGAGTTTGGTTTCATCAAGAACGAAGAAGAATCTTGTGTATACAAGAAGGTAAGTGGGAGTTATGTATCATTCATAGTCTGTAATAGATGACATACTTATCATTGGCTTAAGCGTAGAGTTACTAAACTCGGTCAAGGATTGGGCTGTGAAAATGTTTCTCAATGAAGGACTTAAGTGACTTACAATATATACTTGGAATAAAGATCCACAGCTCGGGTCGGGAGGCTGATTGGACTTTGTCGGGATATATGTGAATAAGATGCTGCAAAGGTTCAAGCATGGAAATAATTCGAGAAGGTAATCTCCCGTAAGACATGGAGTTCATTTCGGCGAACACGGTGTCAGCTACTAGTCTTTGAGATGAGCAGGAATGAAAAACCAACTGGATTGCTTGTCCCATTTACTAGTTCGGTTCGATTTGGATATATAGGATCCGTCGTGTATGCCATATTTAATACTGTTAGACACGATGTCTTATGCGCTAAGTGTAACCGGTAGATACCAAGCTAATCGGGTGAAAATAACTAGTTAGGGTAAGTGCATCTTGAAGTATCTGAGAAGAACTAAAGGAATTAACTTTCAGCAGTATATGGTGGAGATGAAGAGTTAAGCGACGGGGTACACAGCGCCGATTCTTGGAGGAGCGATATCTTGGAGGAGTTCCAAATAGAGTATTGTTGCGATTCTACCATAGAATGCGATGCATCCCTTGACGTCGGCAAGCTAAAAGAAGCATGTTGGATAAAGTTCGTGGCCAGACTTGTTGTAGTACCTAGCATTGAGGACCGATTGGAGTTGCTTTGTGATATCTTGCAGGGGCAGCAAAACTAAGGAACGAGGCACATCACAAATCAGTACGTGCCTTTCGAGAAAGTATACTGATTTAGAGATATGCTTGATAGAGGTGAGGTCAAAGCCCATGTAAAGTAGAAAGCAGAAGCCAATCGGCCGACCCACTTTTACTAAACCACTAGAGTCGAGGCAAGCATGATGAGCATCTGCGGCCGAACATAGGTCTTAGGCGGATGTCGTAGTGGTGTTAGGTTAAGTGGGAGTCGGTATGTATCTATTGTGTTATGTGAGCAAATATTTGAATATTACTTACTTCCTATATTTTAATATATTTGTTTTGCTATGTACATATGTTTAAATTTACATATAATATACATCTTAATTGTATCCTCGATGAGTGAAAGATTAAATCTCTAGGTTAGTCTATGTTTTCTAGAGAGGTAACGTAGGCATTAATTACGCCTCTTGAGCCTAGAAACATAGGATAGCCAAAGGCCTTGATGGGAATCTTTGATAGTTAGGCGACAATCATCTATGTGAAAGCTTAACATAGGCATTTGATTAATGATCAAGATTGGTCACGTTAGCACAACGGGGACTAGATCAATACAGCAGAGTGCGATGCAGTGGCTGGGGAGGCTGGTGTGGCCAGAAAAGAGCGAATTCATAGAAGATAATATAGCGTCACGTGACGTTTGTTTTTTAGAATTTTAGGTTCGTCAATTCTTAGACCTCACGATATATGTTATCTATTGTTATCTGACTCATGCTTTGACTATATTAAGCGATGCGCCTTAAGCGGGGATTATAGCGGCACATGTTGGGTCACTTGGCGATCGAGATAATAGCGATAGATGTTGATATATTGGGAGGGGACATCCGTCCTTGATATCGAGGAAGATCTGAGCTCTACCATACAGTTGGTATTGATTGGTTTATGGGGCGCCGTAAATGCTTATTCGATTCATACTCGAGGTAAAAGAAAGTTGTGGGTGTTTAAATGGCACTTCTTATGGTTAACTCTGAATAGAGATGGGTGAGATAAAGGAATTGTGAATAATGGAATCAGGGCAAGTGGGAGTGTTGAAAATCAATGAGAATTGATTCCATTTATTATGCCGTTAAAGGTATTGTATCAATTCATTTATCAGTTGGGTTAAATGTGATTATCAGAACTTATTGTTCAAATTAGTAATTGTATATTACTAGTGTGGGTTCATGATAATTTAAGGGGTTATGAGCGATTGCTAGATCTTACTCATTAATCGTTATAATAATAGTAATTGGTCAATTATTATTTGAGCCTAGAAGGTCACACACATACAGTGACGTTGAGTTATATTTCATGTATGAAATTAAAGAGAACTGTATAATTGAGAAATATATTTCTCAATTACAAGGGTTCTACATTTTATGTAGAATATCGATTGAACAAATAGAATCAATTAAATAGTTATTTAATTGGTTCGAGTAATTTTAGTATTTATCAATAACTTGAAAGATTATTGATATTGACTCATTACTATTTAATTAAGCTAATTAAATAGTTCAACTCATTAACCTTCGTTAGTGTCAACTTGAACTAATAAGAGTTAGCGAATCAAGCTAATACTTAGCGGGTTGCTTATGGGCTTGTTTAACTTTAGCCCTATATAAGCAAACTTTAGGAGTTTTTCATGATATAAAATTAGAAAATAATTTTCATCAAAAAACCTAAAGTGGCAAATCCCCCCATGGCCGATATTCCCAAGAGTTTTTCTTGTTTTTTGACTTTTGTTCATCCTTGTTTTTAAGTATAAATGTTTCTTGATTCAAACTCTCTGGTGTGGACCAACTAGAATATCATCACGATTGATATTTATGAGGCTGAAGGGAAGTCAAATTCACGTTGTGAATTTGAAGCGTGTGGAATTTTGGTGGAATTTACTCCGCTGCACTGTAAGTACTCTGTTCATATATTGTAATTATATGTATTTGTTTAATAATGTAGTAAGCACTTTAAGATCCCTGGAATTATGGATTTGTATTTATACTCATATATCCATAGTATTTTTTCCATCACAAGTCCACTATATCTTGCCAGCCATCGATGGAATCGGATGGCAATTTGTGGAACCATTTCAAAAGCGACCGAGTAAACTACTAGGGAGCAGCCTAGCGTAGGCTTAAATGCGTCATGGCGAAAAAGATAATTTGAGAATCGAAAGCTTTAAGGTGATTTCAGGATCTCCGTGTCATTGAAAGTTTTTAAACTTGAGCATTAGAACCCTCACCAGCCATAGCGTTTCTTAACACGGCGAGAATGGAAACAATGTCTTGTGTTTGATTATTCCTCCTCGGCAGGGGTGATATCTTTAGAAATGTTGAGTTCATCCACTGTTTTTTGTAACTTCGGCATTCTGCTCGCCCCCAAACATCATAGGCGGCGAGGGAACATAACTTTCTGATCCGGTACGTAGCGTTTGTCTTTGTATTGTGTAGGCTGCTATAGAACCTTTCATTACACATGATCGGTTTTCACTTCCTCGCGTCGGTTTTTCCTAACGAGGGGACAGCTTTCGAGAGGTTATATCCTCTGCACGCCGGTATAGTTATATTTGGACTTCGTCGTCGGGTGGCCGGCGATAGTAGAGACATGGATTTACCGTGTCCCTTTGAAGATGTCCCGAGGTTCCTGCAGCGAGCGCTATGATCCGATGATAGTGAAAGGGGTCGTCGATCCCCGAGGCGGCGCGATTGATGTGGTGGATTCGTCGTGGCGAAAATGCTTGGTGGACCGGGCTATCGGTATTTCTCACATCTCTTGCCCTCGATCCAGTGGGCTGTCGAGGGCCTAAATCTTCAGCCCTCGCGTCAGTGGTGATCACTACTGCGAGGTCTTGTGTATAGATGGGCTTGAGTCGAAGTCGTCGTGTCCTCGTGAAGTGATGCGATCTTTACTCGGCTTACTAGCCAATTTTGAATCCATAATTCCGACCCTGGCAGGGATGTCAAAGACTTCGGATGGAGCTAATAATAGAGGTGGTGATGAAATTAGAGTGATGTCGAGGGGCCTCGTCTGAACCGCCATCGAAGTCGATCGCAGTCACTCCGATGATAAAATTAGAATTTGTGCGAGGGAGTTCAAGACTTAATGATTAATCAGTAGTTTAAAAATGGCATTACCTTCCAACCTCAAATATAGGGGATATTTATAGAAGTATTAAGGCGGTTTTAAAGGGGACAAATGTCGATACATGGAGTGGGCAGAAATGTAGGTAATTAATCTTTCTTGTTGTTATTAAGTGTGAATACTTGAGATATATAAATATATAATGTCTAAAGAATTAGAATTGTTCTGTCGTTTATATCATATTTTATAAACTATCTAAAATATCATCATTTTAACAATAACTATTATTCAAAATCCATTTTTCACTTTATATATCATTATTTAAAAATAACTACTATTAAAAAATAATTACAAAGTACTACTCAAAATTTATTTCCCACTTTATTCATATTTAATGTTTTATTTTGACATACTGGACCTGACTATCAATTAAATATTTATGAGACTTATTTGAAATTATGGATAAAATGGTCGTATTACAACAAAGGTAAAATGAGCGTGAACCCGCATGTCAGTAAATTTTGATGATCGTTTATTTATTATTAAGTTGGTATTTAACACTTAAAGCTGAGATATATTATATTAACAATTCTAAAAAAAATTTATTAAAATGGCGATTAAATTGACACGAGGCCCAAAACGTAAATCCAATACTTGAATTTGTATCATAATGTGAATAACTAATCAACAATAATTCTGTAAAAAACTTCAGTAAATAATGTTGGGGATAAATTCTTGTAGTCCCTTCCATGATTATTTTGTTGGTTCTGATCACATTGGTCAATGATGTTTTTGAGAATTTTTGAAGCAGTGATAAGGTCACATACCCCGACACTTCTTCTCATCTCTCTGAACAGGATGACTGACGATTTCCATGTCGTTTTTATATATTTGTTCACTTCTCCTTTGAGCATCTTTCAGTTTCTATTATTTACTGTATATTACCCCCTAAATTCCTAAATCATATTTCCATTTCAATTTTTTTTATCAAACTTTGAAAACTCGACCTTGAATTAAATTGTAGATAAAGAAATAATATAGTCGTATGAGATACATTAGATTCGTTTAAATATATATTTTTGAAATATCGAAACATAATTTTACGTATGGAAATTACGAAATATTTCCTTTAAGTCGTATCTTGATGATGGTGAAAAATCAGAAATGGCTATCTTTTTTGGGATGGAGGAAATATTATATATGGATATTTTGCATCTTTCTATAGCTATCACTTTATGAATTTTAAAAGTACTTGATTATAAATTATGTGGCATAAGTTGATTCATTTAGTATCGCGTGTGGTGTCAAATTGTGTTCCTGCTTGCAGCGTCGAACAGCGGCGCCGAAATAGCAGCACGACTTTACCCAGCAGTACAGTAAAATTCAGTGTCAAATTCTTTCTACTCCTTGGCACATCCTTATATATTTTCATTTCTCTTTTATTTATTTCATATATATAATTATTAAATTTAATAATACAATAAATAATATTATAATTTTTTTAAAATATATTTTAATAATTTTAATATTTTTAATTATTTTAAAATATTTTAATAATTTTTTAATATTTTTTATTTCATATATTTTAAAAAGTATATTTTTAATAGTATATATTTTTTTGAATTTCAAAATCATGTATATTTTAATACAATAAATAATATTAAATGTTTTTAAAAATAACAAATATTATTCATCACTCGAACTTGAGTACATACATAATAAGCAAACATACATAAGTGGCCAACATACAATAAAACACACAATAAAACATAGTAAGCAGGTTTTTTAAAAAATCTCTACTCGGGGTTCAATTTATTAGAGATATGCTCGGCGAGATCCTTCTTCAGCGAATATCCGGTACGTACGTAGTGCCTTTCGACTATGAACATCCGATTCGGATCAGCCTTAGACAAGCACTTGAAGTGAGGTGCGGCTTGTGTTTGGACATTGAAGAGCAGGCTTCGACCTAAGTTGTTCGTTGGTTGAGATCAGATTTTCTCAGTTTCGTGAATATGTATCCCGTTCATCCTCCATTATCATGTTATGTAAAATAATGCGTGTCTCATTCTCTTTACCTAAGACCGATATCCACCATCTACAGGCGGATTTGGCGAATAATGGCAGCGTGTTGGAGAGAACTTGAATGCTCGTTCATCCTTCTGCGTGATTCTTGTTGTTTGTGAACAATTCTTTGTTGCCTTGGGGCATTTTGAATCGGCCGGACAAAGGCAGGCCATTTAGGATAGGCTCTTGAAATTAGGCTGAATGAGTATGCAAGATTATCTTGTAGATCCGTTCCACCAGGCGAAGTTCGGCCTCAGGAGGCTTCACCGGACTTCAATGTCGTCAAAACCAGGTGACTATCCCCAGAACATTAATGTCGTTCAATGTTCCAGGCAAGCCAAAAAAAGCATGCCATATCCACAATCATGAAACGCGCCTCGAGAATAAGCGTTGCCGTGCCCTTGTGTCCACTTGTAAATTGTCGCGCGAGCCTTGGGACAATTCCTCATTTTCAATGCATGCAATCGTGCTTCCAGTCATTCACGGGAAGCCACGCTCACGACCCGACTTGTAGTAGTCTGCACTGACATATTATAGTAAATCAGTAGCGGCTCTGGATTGTTCTAGGTTTTCACGAGTGGAGGTTAAATTAGTTAACTCTTCATTAAGGGTTTCCTTTGCTTTTCTTTTGGGTGTCGATGATTTGCTAGATGAAGCTCTAGATTTCTTCTTTGTTGCGTCCCTACCTCCTGGACGTACAAAGGAGGAGGGAATTGAGAATTCATCATCACCACTTTTCCTCTTGGATCCACTACTTTCAGATGCATTTGTTCCTGTCGAATACCTAGGTTGGTTACGAACCAACTTCCATTCTTCTAGCAAAGTAAACCTTCTTTTGCCTTCGGACTCTTGTTTCCAGCTACAGACCACGGATATGTAGTAGATCATCGGACGGCCAACTGCAACCTTTTGTCGGCATGCGATCTGTAACGACCCACGAAATGGATAGTTTTTATTAATTTTGGCGAAAGTGACTCTTGCATTGTAGGTCCTGTCGTTGCCATCTTCATAGTTCTCCTTCAGGTACTCTGAAACTTTACCCCAAAATGTGTCACCCTTTTGATTTGTCCCCAATTCGCTATCATTACTAACATAGAAATAACCATTTAGCAACATTTTGTTCTCCTCAGTGCTCCAGGGATCGTAAGTTGATTTCTTGCCTGATGATTGGGTTGGAGGTAAAAAACTATGAGGAGTATCTCCATCAACATTGCCAAGAGATATTTGTGATGAAAATTCCGGGATATCAGTAGATCCACTACTAAAATGTGGTGTGTTTGTCTCAGGAATTGGTTCAGTCGTTGGACAGTTCATTTGAGAGGGAACATAGTTGTTTTCCGGAACAGGTGGATAACCATACGGCATATAGGGATGATTATATGGGTAGTGCATGCCAAAATTAGTGGCATCGTATATTCTTGGCCGGGGTGGAGTTAGCGTCACTGTGTTTGAGGATTTTTTGGGCGTTGCATATTTGGATTTGAAGTGTAAATTAAGTTGATGGTTGGTTAGGAAAGTTGTAATTTGAAAAAACTATAATTTGTGAAGGATCCCGTGAAGTTTCTTGAAAATCGAGGAAGAGAAAAGTGATTAAAAGAAGAATAAAAGGTGTAAAAACTTGATTTTTTTTTTTGGTGTCGAATAAGCCTTGGCTTTTTAATTTCACATTTATAGAGCTCGAAAAATAAAAATAGAGTGTATTTTTTTTTGCTTGTATTGTAAAAAACAATTTAAAAATGAGGGTGGAAAAAAAAATTCGGCCAACAGGCGCGTCCGGACATTGCGACACTGCGGCCGACACGTGTTGTATTAGGCGGCCGGCGGCTTTTACATTTTTTTGGTTTTTTGTTGCCCAGCAGGGCCAGCAGTGCTAAATTCAATTTGATCCCGTTCACTTAGAATTGTCAGAGTGACAACTGATTGATCGCCTATTTGTGTGAAATGATCCTCTTGGCCTTTTTGGTGATCACTCTTTGTAGCCTTGTGTGTATGATTTATTTAACACATTTTTTCAGTTCAATATTTCCATGCTCGTATTCTCTTTTTCATATAATAATTCAACACTTATTCAACTTTTAAACTTTCTGATGATTTTTTTGTTTAATAAAATTCAACATACTCCATCAAAGCTTTATTTAATATTCTTATTTACTTATATTATTTATTTTTATGATTACATAATTATAACAGTACGTT
Organism: Lithospermum erythrorhizon; assembly: GCA_019722365.1. Classification (NCBI taxonomy): domain Eukaryota; kingdom Viridiplantae; phylum Streptophyta; class Magnoliopsida; order Boraginales; family Boraginaceae; genus Lithospermum; species Lithospermum erythrorhizon. The sequence continues at coordinate 28,603 of JADFUC010001733.1, forward strand.
TTATAATTAAATAAGAATACTTAATATAAATAAATTATTTGAAATTTTTTAAAATGAATATTTATTTAAATATTTTTAATCTACGTATTCTAGTATTGAAATGGTTATTGTTATGATCTATTTTACTAATTGATAATTATTTTAATCTCAAATTGGTAATTATTAATATTTTGATAGTTAAAAGGGTAATTAGTTAAATTTTGAGTATTGAAATGGTTATTATTAGGATACGTTTCACTAAAAAGATATTGAAAAATAAAAAATACGAGTTTAGTAAAGGAGAATAAAATAACTATATTGAAAATGAATTATTTTTTTGATATTCAAATCAAATAATCCAAGTATCTATTTATAGAGTATAAAAATAATTTGATATCATTTTGTTTAAAAATTAATTTTAATGGCCAAATAATTGGTATGGGATATAAAATCCAATTCAAACTAACCTATAAGAAATGAAAAGTAAACATTCTTATCTAGTCTTTTCTCCATTTCGCCGGCTTCACGCCATTTCGCAGGCTTGACGCGTCTTGTCTCCAGCTTGCACGACAAGCTCCAAGCATGTCCAATAAGGATTTAACACGTGTCTACTTTGTCTGCTCCATCCATATTTTTCAACAGCTTTAACTTTTTCCATCAATTTAATTCAACTCTGCTTCCTTCCTTTATTCAACAGGTCATTGTAGTGATTCAGTTGTTGAATTAAAAATTCAACAGCTCCATTGTAAATGATCTAATAGTCTACATTGATAACAGTTAAAAAGAAACTCAAAAGATATAATAAAATAAGCGAGGGATCATCTGTCATTCTTTCATCAATCATGTTTAGAAATTTGTTAGTTATATTGATAAAGGAGAATCACAAGAAATGTTTAGAAACGTGATACGATCACTACAAGAATATAGGGCTTTTTGCTACCCACAATTAGTAGCAAAAGGTAGAAATGTGTGGCAAAAAGGCTTTTGTGACATTATTATCACAAAAGCATTTGCTACACCCATGGAGTCACAAATGATATTTATTATGAGTTTGACATGCGTGACAAAAGATCTATCAAATTTGGACAAAAATCATTTCTCACTCCTTATACATAGCAAAACTTTACGAGAATAATTACCTTTTGAATTTTTTCTATTATAGAGGGCCTAACAATTGTATTTTTAATACATACAATCAAAATTTATTATACATAAAAATTAAATGCATAAGATAAATCATAGCAGGGGGATAATAATTACTTCCTCTAGTTTTTTTTACTTATCATCCAACACTTTTGTACAATTATTAAGAAAAAGTAAAATTAATCAAAATGTGCATTAAAAATATAGAATGTCAATTAATTGAAAATATATTATTGATTGTTTGATAAGTTTAATATAAAAAGTAGTCAAAAAGTACATTGAAAATGTAAAAGGACAATTTATTATGCTATAATAACAACTATTTAAAAAAAAACTGAAAAAAATGGGAGGGAGTACAATTTTTATATAATAAGTTTAAACCATCAATTACAAAATAGGTGAAAAGAGGGAAATTCAATCACCCACAACAGAACTTTATTTATATGAACCGCTTAATCTAATATGCATGTACAATTAGGTGAAAGAGGGGAATTCAATCACCCACGGAGTTTGGCATACTCATGACTCCCCATTCAGTTTTTTTGGAAGAGGATCCCTGCATGAAGCCAAATAATCTTCCTATATGAGAACATGTCAGCAAAAGTAGAGCAAGAGAAGGAACACTAGTGCTAACTGGTAAGAGCATACATTGTTTTCTTAATCCAGTATCTTTTTGGAACGTATATCAACTGTTCTTATTAGATACGGAGTAGATGGTGAGCATCTTAATGCTTTGGGAAAAATCTTGGAAGTTATGGAATGAAATAAATTCCTTTGATTGAAGCTAGTTCAGATTTCTTCATTTCCTGTACAAGCTTTGATAAACAGTTGTAAGCATGGAAGGACAAACTTTTTTTTTTTTTTTTCTTTTAGAGGAGAATGTTTTATAAGACCGCTCTACGTGAATCGAGCAAGGGCCATCGTATGGAGGTTTGGGGGTGATAGCAATTAGGCTAAAGCCTTGGTTAAAAAATCATCTTCAACACAGTTTTGAAAGATTGAACCACAATGACTATCATGGTAGTGTAAGATTTACCTGGCAAATAGATAAGGCCCTCAATTTTTGTACTTCATGGTTGCTTTTTCGAATCCAATTGTTGGAAATTGTTTAGCATACTCCTCAACATCATGGCGAAGTTTAGCAATCTCAGATTGAGTGGAAGGTGATTGTAGTGTTGCCACGAAGTCCTTCAATTTGGTCCCTGGACCAGTGGAAGAAAAAAAGAGATGATAATTCTCAGGTTGAAGTAAACACACATTTAGATGTTCACTGCACCAATGAACATATTGAAGGATGTGAAGTGGAGTTTCCAATTTTTGTGTTTTGCATAATAGGGAAGAGCAGAGCGCTCCCCATCCAGTTTTTATGTCAATAGTTCGATGGGGAGATTGGTGAATTATTGGATAGGGGAGGAAATGAAATGGATGTTTCTAGGAATTTAATTTTTAGAACTGAAGAGAAGAAACAGAAAATGAAACCTTGGGTTTGGGACTTAATGTTTACTGCCAGCTTCACAGCAAGATCAAAGAATTCAGCAACTTTTGCAAAATCTTCTTCAATAAATCCTCTCGATGTAAGCGCAGGAGTTCCTGAGATAACATAATGTCAGGCACAAATAGTAACAGCTAAAGTAAATAGTAAAAAGTGAACCAATTCACTACCCATTCTGATGCCACCCGGAACCATGGCAGAAACATCTCCTGGGACGGTGTTTTTGTTAGCAGCAATGTGAACAGATTCCAACACCTTTTCTACCCGGGAACCATCAATTCCCTGTAGACAGAAGTATCTCATTGAAGATATGATCATATATGTTAGGAATGAAGTACATGGATCGTGCTAATCAGAAGCTTGGGATTTATTCGTTGTTCAAATCTTACATTGGCAGAAAACAAATGAAAATAATGATAACATGAAACACTCAAAATAATTTTTTTTATATGCGGAAAAGCTTTTGGAGTAGTGAAGAAATATCGATTGCAGTCTTTCGAATATCTACATCAAGATGAAATTGAATTTGCTTTTAAGATATAGTAACATGTCTAATTTTGTAATCACTAAAACCATCTTTAAGCTAAATGAAGAATGTACTATATAGTTGTCTGAATAATCAAAAGCTGTACAAAAAATGGAATATCTTTACTAAAATAGTCAACTTAAGATTTTTGAAGATAAAAATTAGAAGCACTTTTACCTTGCTTTTTAAGTTCACCAATACCAAGTGATTATCAGTTCCACCAGAAACAAGTTCATAACCTTTTGCTACCAAAGTCTGCAGATCTAATGATTTTTAGTAATTGACATGGAAACACATGCTGTATATTTGAGGATTAGAATATTAAAGTTGCAGACCCAAACAATAAATAGAACCAGAATTTGGGGTGAAGCTTCAAGTTTCATTGGTCGATACCTGCGCAAACCTTGAACAGTTACTGAGGACTTGTTCCTGATAGGCTTTATATTCTGGAGTCATCGCCTGCACTCAGAGATGGCAGGTAAACATGTAATCCAATAAACAAAACTGCTGAAAATTGGCAATATCATTTAGAAAAACCAAACACTTTTAGTACGAGGTGACCGATCTATTTGGTGGTAAGAGTATTGAGGGTATAGCTTTAATAGATTGAGCAACATCTCCAATATGGATTTGATCTCATGGATCAAGTCTTATGCATATTTGCGACCAAGAATCTAACCTGCTTTAAGGCTACTGCTAACCCAGTGATAGTATGATTGTGAGGACCACCCTGTAGTCCAGGAAAGACAGCCTGATTGATTTTGTCTTCATAGTCATACAACACCTTCACAAAATACTAAACAGTTAATACTTTGTTTCAGAAATAGAATAATATTCACAACTATGAAATAGATGAAAGTAATAGTATAAGATTATGTGAGACTGATGTTTCATAGATACATAAACTTTTAAAAAACTTACCTCTTTGCCTTGTTTGTTGATTTCTTTGACACCCTTTCTAAAGAAGATCATGGCACCTCGAGGACCACGAAGTGATTTGTGAGTTGTGGTTGTCACAACATCTGCATAATCAGTAGGGTTGGAATAACCAATACAACACATGTGTATCAGCCAACAAAATCGCTTTCTGCTTGTCACATACTGTGTGCAATAAAATCCATTTTCAAACAACATTGTTTATAAGTTGGATTCCGAGACTAATATGAATTAGTTCAGAGATAATATGTAGGATGACCTTACTGATCGTGCATAATCATGAGGCATACTAGATAGTCTTTGGCCCTAAAAGAGGTGTGGCACTCTGCTCCAGCTGCATTATAATATCAAAGTGTTAAAACAAGGCCAGGCAGGTGCTGTACGGAACTACCTGTACATATTTACCTGGTCATAGTCTATGTATCCAGTGCTTTCATTCAACCTGTAAGGCATGGTCTCAAAGAATATGGAGGTTGCAGATATCTTCTTGAGTAGTTAGAAACTTAGTGACTGATCTAAATAGACACTCCTACAAATTATTCTTACCAGGCATTGATGAAATATTGGTGTTCAAGTTTAACTGATATATAGAAGAATCACATAACCTTACACGCAATTCTGTCAGGTGTTATTCCTAAGACTCTGTGGTCTATATTGGAGTAAATGGAAATTTGATATCTATTCTATAGAGCTACAGGTACTGTCTAGTCATAGCTTGGATTAATAATTACTTCATAGCAAGAACATAACAATAAAAAATCACCTGATAACCATGTGAGAGATGGCCACCATGAGGAAGATCAAGTGCCATGATTCTCTCATGAGGTTTCAGTAAGAAGCAGTATATAGACATGGGGTGGCTGGCGGAATCACAATGGAGGCTACATTAACTGGATGCATTGAAACAGACACTGTTGATGCTGTTAAAGGAAACAATATTGGAACAAAAATTGGCAACAAAATTAATATTATTATATATGAATTCTTCATAGAGAATCCAAGATGCTAAAATACAGTTCTTCACTGAAAACAAGTTAATTGTAGACATCCTCAAGAATGATAAAATTTGTTCGGATTACCTCCCCATTTGCCAGAGGATCCAAATGGAATGTCTAAACATTTCACAACACAGGTCTCTTATCAAGTATCTGACAGAAATTAATATAAAAGATTTTAATGTGCTGTAGCTAGCACCACTATACATGAAAGCTAAGTAAAAGATTTCCAGGTTTGGTATTGTATATTATTATGTTAAAGGCAGGCACACATTTATCAAGTGAAGCAAATGTTGAATCATGTAAATGATTCACAATACATATTCATTTCCTCCATAGTATCTTGCACCAGGATATCCTTCACTGTATTTGTTAGTCATAACAGAACCAACAGCTTGCATAACGGATAGTGACGTGAGGTATAAGATGGATCAATTCAAGTCTACGACACATTGTTGTAGTCAATAAAAAGAACTAGTGGAGCTAACCAATGATCTCCTCTGTAATAAAAAGAAAAAAGGGAGACCTTCCATTGTCTGGCTTTCTCGTGCTCAATTATGTCAGCTATTTCAGGATCAACAACTTCCAGTGGAGCATTTAGTTGCTTTGGCCACTGCATTATCAACATTCATATTAGTAACATCTCAATTTTTATTGCCTATATTATTGACGCCTAAAGAGTTTTATGCCCAAAAATTGAGAGTAGAAACACACGTAACTTTATTTATCAAATCAATCTTTTCAATTTAACATACATTTCAAAGTTCTAACAACAACATTATTAAACAATGCTAGAGATATTGCCATAACAGTTTTTACATATGCACATCAATAATTTGCCAAAATATTTTCCTCCGTCCAAGTCAACATAAGTTTAAGATTTTAATAAAATAGTTGACATTTCATAAGATTTTTTGAATGTTACAAATTATCATTACAATTAATTATCAATTATTTTATCAAAATCTCCAATATTAATTTAGAGGATAGAGAAAATATTTTATTAATTATTTATACAGCAGATTAACAAAACTATTCATCAACCCATTAAACAAACTCAGATGCATTCCAAATAGGCCGTTAAGTATGGATATTTGATGTTCAATCTTTTATTGAACTTAATTTTTCTTTAATTATTTCAATGATATGGACCTGAAAAATAGTCAAAACTAATATATCAAATCTGACAATCTTTTTTAGAGAAAGGTAGTATTGATTAATCAATTTAAAAGATGATATTGATTAAGTTAAAATAAGCTAAACTTTAAATACAATTATATTGTTCTTTGTTTTCCTTACTTATTATCCTACATTTTGACAACCTAATTTAAAAATATTATTGTTTTACTTTGATACCATAATTTATAAGAGGATGAAATTGTAAAATTATAGGGAGTGTCATCCAATGTTCGAGTTAAAAAACAAACAAGTACTCAAATGCATTTAATGTCTAACAAATAATAGGAAAAATAAATAAATAAATATCTAGAAAATATAGAATGATAAGTAAAAAAATTAATAAAATATTACTAGTATAAACCATAAGAGTTAGTATATTACCCTGTTTTAGACAAGACTGAAATACCCATAATGAAGGTATTATTATATTTTGATAAATTTTAATTAAATAAAAATGCCAAATACAAAATCTTATAATATATAGGATTTTACATACGAAATAAATTGTTTTATTATAAAGACTCTATTACAAGTTGTATATGGTATGAAATTATAGGACTACTTAATAAAATTATTAAGTTTTATTTCAAAATTATTTTATTATTTTTACTTGAATAATCAAAAAGTATTATGTTAAGTAATTACAGTTAGTATACACAAGTATGTATGATAAATATGTATAATCAAAAAAGTATTATGTATAATCAAAAATATTGTTAATATACAATGAAAAATATTTAAAGTATTAATATATTTATAGCAATTTACTAAAAATATTTTAATTTGTTATTCAAACCAATATTATGTATATAAATTAGGATGACAAATTTTGTTAATTTGATCATTAAAAAATTAATCTAGACAATCTTTCTCTAATAATAATTTATTAATTTTGACTATTGAAAAATCTCTTAGACATGAAGGTAATAAATATATAGTAATCATAAGTTATCAATTTTGTTGGTGGAGTTTTAAATAATTGTGACTATTGAAAAAAAAAATTGAACGATCTTTTAGAGAACAGCGACATATTTGCCATTTAAATTTTAATTTTGGTAGTTGAGTTTTTAAATAATTTTAAAATTATTAGAAAAGTAACGACATTCGAGAGATGGAGGTGTTATACGATCTTGTAGTGCTTTAGTCTTAATTCTTTAATTTAATCGAGTTGAGTTTTAAATAATTTTGTGGAATAAAATTGAGCGATGCTTAGAGATAGATGTGAAAATTAATTATTTATAAATTTTAAATTTTTGTATTTATTAAATAAGTTTCTTTGGTCAGCATGCATGTTATATATATTATACCAATTTATACGAAGTGAATTATTTACTCTGCTGGCATTAGGAATATATTTTATAGTCAACCTAGTTTTCTCACAGAGAGGTTGTCTTTAGCGTTACAGTAACAAAACTATTGTAGATTTGAGGATAAGATATGAAGTTATATTTGAGTTATATCGTAACGAGGTGTAATGGTTGAAATCGATGTGTCTTTCTATTTTAATTTGAAATAATAATAACATATTATTTTATTATTATAAGAAAAATACATATTAATTGATCTGCCTTAGCATAGTAGAAAGAACTCTTACACTATAGTTTATTAATTAATAAAAAACTTCTGAAAAAAAATGAGAAATAATATGTTAATATAAAATAATGGAAATAGAAATTCTCAATTCCTTTAATAATTCAAAAATAATTTAAAATCAGGACGTTGGTGAACTCTCAAATACTTTTGTAATATAATATTTGTAAAAATATATTGAGATATAATATTTTTAATATTTTATTAGCGTGATAATTTGATACAAGTCAAAGTTGTATAAGTCAATCAAGACAATAACATTTATAAATCTTGACCTTTAGAAATAGTTAGATGATATTTTCAGTTTCGATGATTTCATAGTTTTAATAAAATGATACTCTTTACAATTAGTAAAATTTTACTTATTAGATAGTTTGTTTGTCTATTACAATTTTTTATTATACTTTTCAAATTATTAATAAAGAAATCATGTGTAACTAAAGCCCATCGCGTCAGCCAAATCGCGTTTCAAACTATCTTTAAGTTATTATTATTAGATTTATTTTACTATAATAATTTATACATATTTCATCTTGTATACTTTTTATAAAAACTATTAATAGGTACTACATAAAGCTAGTGATAGGTTTGTTCGTTTTATTAAAATTAAATAATATAGATAGTATCAATTATTACATATAAAGTTTTAATATTATATTATGCTATATAAGTGAGAAAACTCTTTTGTTTTAAATTTTATATTTCAAACAATGATGTGGATACTCAGTTAGTAATACACATACAAGTTAGATTTATATTACAAGTTTTACATTATTGAATTTTAAACTTAGATATCACATTAATACATTGTTTTAACTTGTTTTACTCGTATATTAAATATTAGAGAGAAATATATGAAGATAAGTAAATTGAAAATAATAAGGAAAACTCTCAAATCAAAATGCCAGGCGTAAGCAATACATTGATACTCCGGATACTCATGAAACCAATAAAGGAATTCACATTTAGAGAATGTAATTGAGAAGACTAATAGTTTGACAAATATAAGAATTGAGAAACTTAAACTACATTTATCTTTGAGTGAGTTCATAATTAATTCTGAATGAAATAGAACAATGATATAATTTCATATTATTTTCTTTTGTTATTAAATAATAGTTGATTTAAACTGATAAAATTATTAGAATACTAATATTCATTAGGTTGAGACAAATTATTAATTTGAAAATAGTATGAGTGAATAACTATATATAATAAAAAAAATAGAATGGTACAGTAAGAAAAAAGATATGTCGACCAACAAAAAATAAAAAATAATAAACAATAAGAACCGAAAATAGAGTAAATTAATATTGATAAACCATGAAAAATGTAAGCTACTCTACCATCTGCACTAGCAATCTTGTTGTGTTATTTTCTATAATATGTATCACAGGGCATTCAAATTAGGGGTGGCTAGGGCCACCAGGATTCCAATGTTGATAAAAATGATGATGCATTGAAGATATTAACTTTAATTAATAAATAAAAAGATAAAAAATAGAGAAATTTGGACAATTTAAGTATGACAATTGAATTTTTAGATAATAATGTTTAAAATATATAAAATATATTTTTTGGGATTTCCATTTAGTTTTAGAAATTTTGCGGCGAAGATCTTCTCATCGCTTTATAATATTATGCATTCGTGTGTTGGGCGTATTCATTATAGCGCACATGATCTACATAATACGTGAAATCTGATCACTATAGATCTTGCTGAAAGTGAAGGCATGAAGAGGAGGCGATGTTTTACGAGGAAATTGTTACTCTTTAAAATGTATAAAAGTATATTTATTCGATAATTTTGTTTTCTACTACAATTTTATATTCTTTTTATAATTATAATAAATCGCGTGTAATAAAGTTATCCAATTTTATGTTACATTTTATAATTATAACAATGAAATCACATGTAACAAAACACGTCCTTTCTTACTAGTTTAAAAATATGATTCAGTTTATTTTGAATTATCAACATTAATGGATTTTTTAACCTTAATTAACTAAACAGATATTAGTGATCAAAAACCTTGCCCATCAAACTATAATCTCCATAATCGATAACGAATTAACGACTAATATTTATTACCGGAACTCGAGAAGTATCTCTGTCGTAAACCGCTTCATTTGGCAACGAAGACTGCAAATAAAAGGAAAACAAAGGTGGTAAAAATCGAGAAGAAATGAGTATATTACTCCCTCCATTTTTTTATTTTTTTTAGTCATTTGCACATAAATTAAGGAAAATAAAAAGTAATCAAAAATTAAATTGAAATTGCAGAATGATAATCAATTGAAACTATATTATTAATTGGTTGATAATTTAAAGATAAAAAATAATCAAAAATTAAATTATAATTTATTATGTTAAAATGATAACTATTTTGAAATAAAAATTTGGGCTAAAACGACAAGTAAAAAAAAGAAAGAAAGAATTATTATGCATAATGGGAAAAAGAGAGGAAAATATGAGAAAAGGAACCATATGATAAAGGGAACCAGCGTTGAAGATGCGTTTATTTGGTTTGTGGAAGGCGGATGAAAACCTCCGAAGAACCATTGCCATTGCCATTGCCATTATTACTCAGATTTCGCTAGTGTTTCTTACTATCTTCAACCAGCAACACACATTTTCTGGATTTGCCTTGATGCCTATCTCTTTTGTTTCCTTCAGGAATATGACACCCAGCTTTTCAGATTGAGTTCATAAATGTTTTCTATTTCTGGCGATTATTATTACTATTAATTTTGGCTAAATCTTACTCTGTAACGTTTGAAATAATCGCTTTTGAGCATTTCAGTAAATGGCCCCGAGGCAAATTTTTTGTGTCAAACTTTTGAAGAAAAAAATTAATGCACAACTTTCTCTTTTAATAGATAAGCACAAAATCAAAATAGGAAATTATATATTAAACTTTATATATCGTTTTAAAATGTAATAACAGAAAGAATTAGAAAAATACTTTTACTTCCAGTGACTCTTTTTAAAATCTCTCATCCAATTAAAATCGTTTAAATGGCGCTCACAGTCTGGAATTATGCAAAAATCTGTGAATTTAAAAATCTAATACCATGCTTGTGGCCTTTCTTTCGCCATTTTATCACTGCGCTGCCAGCACGCTACCTCGCGCTCCTTCCTGCCCATAAATGCAAATGCCGTGCTTACTTCATGAGTACAGCATAAAATTTCACCACCCCAATTTGAAACCTACCCGCTACTTCTCTAAATCGCGATTTTGGGGGAAGTAAGAAGTGTAATTTGGGAGGCAGGCTAGCCGAGGGGAGAGGCAGTGGAGTAGCGGGATAATAGAGAATTGGGGTGGTATAGGGAAAGAGATGAAGTGTGTTAATTTTTTAATAAATTGTTTGACGGTGGCGTGATATAGGTGCCATTTATCACGAAAGAAGGACTAGCCGTCTTTAGAAATTAAAAGAAATGGTCGAAGGGTGACATTCAAACCTGGTGAATGTCCGATTTTTAATAATCAATTTTAATTAATTCCCTACGAGAAATTCATTAGCGCCGTCTTTCGTATATTACCACACTTGTTATAGGGATGCAAGAATCTAAGATACTAAATTACGTAAAAGTCTGAGAGAAAAGTAAATAAGTAAATTTTAATGTGTATATAATAAATGCTTGAGCTTAAATTTATTTATAATAGAACAATGACACAAATTTAGGTAGTTATGCTCTTAGATGAATAGAATAATTGTTATCTTTATAGTATACGCTTAAGCAGTATATAACTCAGATGAGCCTTGTCTGATTTGAAGCGAGCCGATGTCGGGACCCGGTGGGACATTTCTGAGTTAGGTGAGTCACGAGAATCTGGGACTGCGGAACGAGTTGAGTCGAGGACATTGTTGAAGTGGTTTCTGACCCCAAGCCTTGAGTTCACGAAATAATCCATTTATTATAAACGATTGTTTTTTAATATGCTTTTAGTTCTTGAGTTGAGTGTTTGGCGGTTAAAGTTACAAAATTTGAATCCAGAATAATAATAATATGGTTTGGGCGATAATATATATATATTTTGAGAATAGAAATTTAATTTGACACGTGTTCGAGTTATGTTGTTAAGCAGAGAGAAGCGAAATTGGCCTGACGAGACCTAAATACTTAAATGTTCACGCCACTTGGCTAACTCACCGTCACTTGCTCGCGTTTCAAATGCATGTCAGCAAAAATCCTATCTTTTTTTTTTTTTTAACATGGTAGAAATTCCCATGCCCCCAGGCACTTGATTTTTTTTTTCTCTCTTTCTGGTGGAAACTTGTTGAATCAACCTCAATCTTGTTCACTTAAATCTGGGTCGTGAGTATGAGTTTTAATCTTCGAATCTTTTTTTTGAGGTATAGTTATTTGTTGTTAGTTTGACTTTTTGTGTTGACTTTTAGATCTTGACTTATTATGGGATAGAAATGTTATCTAAGTTTTAGTTTAGAGGGGATTTGAGGTGACTTTGGTGATTATTAGGGGTTAGAAAGTGGGTGTATGTTGAGGGTTGACTTTGTTGATTTTTAAGTTAACTTTGATTGCTTAGTAGGAGGGTTAGAGGACTTTGATATAGTTATTTTGGGAATAGAAGTATTGGTTTGGATATGGATTGGTAGAGATTGGGTTGAAAGTTTAGGGGAAAGTTAGTATAGTGTTTGAATTGGAGGTTGGCATTGTGGATTTAATTAGTTGGCGATTGATTGTTGGATTGGTTGGAATGTGATTAAAGTGTTATTGTTAGGGGTAAACAAGTGATATTGGGTATCGGAGTTCTGAGTTGATAAATGTAGTTACGTTGAATTTTAGAAGTGTATCATAAAAACAGGGATAGGATGATAACTAAGGGTATGTGAAATTTGAATTGTGAGGCGTGGTATAATACTCGAGGCGTTTATATAGATGTTGAGAGTTTATTCTGAGGAATGTGTTATAATGTATAATTTCTTTGAATAGGAGTTGAGCTTGGGACACGAGGACTACAGTTATCATTCTCTTGCTTTTGGGTAGGTGAGTCTGAGTCACCGCGATAGAACCACTTCATATATATTTGTGGTTTATATATTTTGCATGTATTTGTCATGGTTATTTTGACATGTGTATTGAGTGATTATGGTCGTAATGAGATAGTTTGTGATTATGATTCATATTATGAGATAGTTGTGATTATGATTCGTATTATGAGGTAGTTGTGATTGTGATTCGTATTATGAGATAGTTGTGATGATGATTCATATGATGCTGAGATAGTTGATATTATGATTCGTATTTATAAGATTTGTGGTGTTATTGGTTATACCGCGTGTCTTTGTGTGTTTGTGTGTTGTGTGTGTAATTTGTCCCATTTTGATTGTTTTTATATATATATATATTTTTTGGGCGGTGGCCCAAGCGGGAAGTTTGGTGTGGTATGCATGGTGGTTAGCCAGTTCGGGAGGTTTGTGATATGCATATTGAGGGGTAGCCTCGATTACGGAGGATGGTAATAAATCGGATTGGAGGTGGATTATAAGTATGTGTATTATTTGTGGAGGTGGATTCCTCGTTTAGCAGTTGACTGAGTGTGGATTCACTATTTGTGGAGGGTGAATTCACCGATTATTCTCTTGTTGTGGAGGTGGATTCGTTTGTTTTACTTTGTGTGTTGAGGCAGGTTCCCGCTTAATAAATATCGTTGTTGATGGTTATAAACCTACGTATAGTATTATGTGATATCGTATGAGGCTACATGTGATTTGTGAATGAGTTATTACGTGTAGCTTAGTTAATGTATATACATATGTTATATATATAAGCATGATTATATGTGATTGGGTAAAATACGGCAATTATTTGTATTATTTCTGACTTTCAAATTTGACTCCTTTTCTCATGGGCGTTTATGCTAGGCGCCAATGCTTGATCGTTGAGGTGGTTGAGGATGCATGTTGTAGAGGCTGCGTGAAGATCGCCCAGGTAAGGCGGTGGTGGCGTATGAAGTCCTGTCGGTCGTTCCCACACTTTTGTTGTCGGCTTGTATGTTTTGTGTTGTATTTGATAGAGATGCAGTTTGTCATACTTTCCACATGTTGTATTTTTGGATTTCTTGTATTTGGGTTGTGTTAGAGATTGGTTGTGATACATTTGTCTTGTTTTTTTATTTGATGTGTTCTTGGAACGCGATGGAAGTAGAGAGTTTTGTCTTTGTTAATGTCGGTAGTCGTATTTGTTATTGTATCCGTGGTTAAGGTGACTCACGGTGTACATATTTGTTAATGATTTTACTTATAGGCTTGGGGTGGGTGTAGTTACAATTTTGGTATCGAGCCTAGGTTCGAGGAATTAACATGGTGTCTTGTGTGGTTATGTCTGGGTTGATGGTTGTTGTTAGAGAGTGAATTCGATGTGTGGGGTTTCTTTGCGAGGTGCGATATTTCCTTCTTTTTGTTATTTAAGTAGGCGTTGGAGATGCCACCACGTAGGTCTGTTCGGTTGGGTCTTTTGCCGGAGGAGTGCGGCAGGGGAGTTGCGAGAGGTGCTAGAGGTGCCAGAGATGCAGGAAATGTGGATAGCGTTGTAGGCAGTGATGAGCCTAGCGCGTGGGACACTTGAGGATTACATGTTGGAGGATCGAGACCGTAGTACTGTCATTTGGTGGAGTTAGAGTAAGTTGTTTGTGCATTTGGGACCGCCAAAGTTCTGGGAATTCTATTGACACTTAGAAGTTCATTCGAGACTTGGAAATATTTGAGCCTATGGGAGTTCTTGGGAGTTGAGGACCATACATCAAACTTCATACATGGGTGGGCCTTCGGGTGGTGGGAGAATGTCTGGCCGATCCGCTGATTGCGGGTAGGCGGACAGGTGTTGGGATCGGGTTAATTGGAATTATTTCGAGGGAGGCTTTTTATGCTTGGAGTGCGTATATACCATTTCAGAGAGAGAATTGATCCGGCTTAAGCAAGGGGAGTATATAAATGACTACGGCGTTGATGCCCCAGGGTATGAATCTGCGGGGAAAGTCGAGAGGTTCGGGGGACGGAATGGCCAGAATCGCACAGGTAATCGCTAAAATTATACAACTTTCACGAACTAGTGAATGATGCACTTACGAGGTAGAGATGGTTAGGTGGCGTCAGGTTGGTGGGAGAAAAGAGGAGGAAGACATGACTTGGGGATGGAGTGGCGGTCGAGTTACGGGTTCCAGGGGCGTCGTTAGTAGCGACATTCTGGTAAAGGTCGATTCGAGTGCCCACTAGCTAATTACAATTCGGCGCTCATTTTACGTGCCGAGGTCTTTGATCGGTCAGGAGATACCGGAGAGGTTATTAGGGGAGGGCTGAGTAACAATGGGTGTTTTAAGTTGTGAGTAAGCAGGGTCTTGGGGCTGAATAGGGTTGTGATGCATTATCGATGCTCGCCGGGAAGGGCATATTCTTTGTTGATTGTCAGGAGGCGGAATGTTGAGTGGGAGTCTTTAGCGCGTTTACTCCAGTCTGTTAGAAGGAGGAGGCTATCAAAGGAATGCGTGGAGGTCGATTGGTAGAAGCTTTGGGCGTGGGTGGAAATAGTCGAGGTAGTATTGTGGTGAGTTGGTGATGGGCCAGTGGGTAGGCGGATATTGGATTACCGGTGATTCCCCGGGGGTGGTAACGGGTACTTTAAATTCGTGGGTTGGAAGCTTAAAAGTTTTGTTTGATTAGAGACTCTCGTTCGCCGTATACATGGGGAATTTTCCCATTCATAACTCAGAGAGTGCGCTATACGGCAATTAACTCGGTTGAAAAGTATGTTAAGATTGATGAGGTGCTGAAATTTATCCATAATTTGAAATCAATGTTTGGAGATGATTTACTACCTTTGAGATGGATGATTTCGTCTTGTGCAGGGAATGGATTATTTGGGAGGCATCGTGCGGTGATAGATTGTCGTCTTAAGAAGATTGAAATATCTAGTCTGAGTAAATCTGAATCTTCTTCCCCTAGGTGATAGAAAATTCTTTCCTCTTGTCTCATTTTACGCCTTGGTTTGCCCGTAAGATGTTGAGAGGTGGATGTATTGGTTATCTTTGCCCGTATTGTCGTAGGTAAGGAAGATCGTCAGCGGGGAGGTGCGTGTCGTGAGAGGTATGTTGATGTGTTTCACGAGGTTCAGGGACTTCATACAATGAGAGGTGGTTTTCCATAGAATTAATTCTGGTACTACTGCGGTTATATGGCACATATAGAATAATAAAACAACGAGTTGAAGGAGTTAGCCTTGATTCTGCGGGAATTGTTGGATAAAGGATTCATTGACCAATGTCTTCACCTTGAGGTGCTCCGGTGTTATTTTTTCGAGAAGAAGGATGGATGCGAGGGTTGTGTATGATTATGACGGTTGAACAAAGTAACAATTAAGAATGGTATCATTTCTAAGATTGACTTGAAAGAGGTCAGTGCATGGATTGAGATTAAGGAGGATAAGTGATGACATTTAGAAACGAAGATATATAGACTTTTCTGAGTTTTTGGTGATACCGTTGGTTGGCCAATTGCGGCGTTGTGGACGCACAGATTCGGGTATTCGCTCTTACTTAGATAAATTTGTGATGGTGTTCATTGGCGACATTTTGATATATTACGGTAGGGGAGAGCATGAAGAAGCAGCAGAAATTGTCTTAGAGACTTTGAGGAGAAATAGATTGTACAAAATTTTCCAAGTGAATTTTGGTTAGGAAAGGTCTTGGGTTGCAGATTAAACCGTAGCGATTTCGGGAGAGGGTATAAGTGTTGATCCCAAAGTTGAGTTTGGTAGGGCGACCCACGAGTTCTTGAAATGCAGTTTTTAGATTAGGGATGCATAGGAGATTTACTCGATGCGCACAGTATTGCAGCCTTGGCCGGTTGACCGAAGGGGAGTTCCATTGTTGTTTTGGGTGAGGTTACACGAGCGGTGCTTGATGAGTTGAAAGAGAATTGACTACCGCGCGATGTGCCCATTCTGGGATGGAGTATAATAATTAATATGATTAATGTGAGAGTTGCGATGTGTGATAATCTGGCAATGGTAAGGTAGTAGTTTATGCATTCACGATGGCGAGAAATCATAGGAAAGAATTATCCGATGCACGATTTGGAACTAGTGATGTGTTTTAAGATTTGGAGCGTTATCAGCCTTGAATTGTGGCTGCCAAATTTTTCTTGATGCAAGGTTAAATACTCATGCAGAGATTTGAATTTGGCGGCGAAGGTGGATGCAAGGAGTTTATTAAGCGATTATGATGTTTCCGTTGGAGTATCATCCCGGAAAGCGAATGTGGTAGGCGATGCATTAGATAAATAAGGGAAAGGTTAAGGAGCCATTAAATGAAATGAAACGGCGTTGTTAATTTTGGAGTGGGGAGTTGATGGCGGTTGTTGGTATGAAATAAGAGTTCAACCGGTTAACTGTGATCGAATACTCGAGCCTTAGATGAGAAATTGCAAAAGATAATTGGGGAAGTGAAAAGCGAGCCAGAGATCGGACTTGTGGTGAGAGATGATGGAGCCACTGATAAATGGTAGATTATTAGGTACTTTTCTCGAGGAGTTGAAAAAAGGAGATTTTAGACCAGAAGCTCCGCTTAATTCTATATAATATACATCCTGAAATGTATAGAACTTAAAAATGATTATTGGTGGCCCAAACAGAAGAGGAAATTCTTGAATTTGTATGTCAGAAAATATATTAGAAACATGTCAGCAGTTGAAGATAAAAGCACCCGGCTTGTCCGTGAGAGAAATTTATTCTGACCCTTCCTATTCAAAATGGACTTAGAGACATATTCACGATGGATTTTGTTTTTGGACTCAGGGGCGTTGAGAAAAGAATAATGATGGTATTTCGTTTGATAGTGGATAGTAGCCAATCGGCTTCATTTAACTACCCAATCCATCGACTTCACTTCGCGGCGGTTAGCGAGGTTGCTCACGTTGATCAAATTGTGCGATTGCATGGAGTGCCGGTATCCGTTGTATCGGTCCGAATGCGGATTCACCTCAGTTTTGGAAAGGATTTAGAAAGCGATAGGATATGAGGGTCAATTTAGTCTGTCATTTAAATCCAGCGATCAGTTAGGCGGTGAGAAGAGCAATTCAAACATTGGAGGATATCGCGAACTTTGTGTGTTGAACTTTTAAATTGGGATGATGAATTACTAAAATGGGTTGCATATAATAATAGCTTCGCCCGGTATTGAGATGGCCTTTAATTTGGCGTTATGCAGGAAAATGTAGGACTCAGGTTTGTTGGAATGAGGTTGGGGATAGGAGAAATATCTCTGATTGGCGGAGTTGGGTGGAAGGTCGGTGGAGAGACTAAAATTGATCTGACGGCACACACGAAAGATGAATAAAGATGTATGAAGATCGTCCTTGGTGTGGATTTAGTTTGAAATTGGTGATAAAGTATTCTTGAGAATATCCAGTGGAAAGTATGCTTGAGATTCGGGAAGAGTTGAGTCCCATATATTCGAGATTTTAGTGAGTTGGTCCGGTGGCTTTATCGTTTAGCGTTGCCGCGAGTGGATAAATTAATAACGTCTTCCGTAGTGTGTTTGAGGAAGTATATCCCGGGCAGATCCCGTATTTTGGAGTCACCTGACGATGGGCGGAGGACTGCATTATGAAGAGAGAAGCAGGTGAAAATTCTTGATCGAAAGGAAAAGTGTTGCGAAATAAAGTTGGCTTTAGTGAAGGTGTTGTGAAAAATCATTGGGTGGAAGGAGCTCGGTAGAACGAGGAGGATGTCGAGTCGATATCCGCATCTTTTTCGAAATAGAAGGTTAGTTCTTAAACTTTGTGATATAATATGTGTTAATATGTGAATTATTATGAGGATGGGTAAGTGAGTTAGAGGCAGGCGCGTGGGTGTTGATAAATTTAGAACTGAAATTTTTATTAGGTAGGTAGTTGAAATAACCCGTTCCCGTGCCAGCGATTGTTTTTTTAATATGATTTTTAGTTCTTGGGTTGAGTGTTTGGTGGTTAAAGTTAAAATTTGAATCGAATAATGATAATATATAAGGTTGGGCGATAATATATTGCGAGAATAGAGAATTTAATTTGACCGTGTTAAGAGTTATGTTGTTGGCAGAAGAGAAGAGAAATTGTAGACTGACGAGACAAGAAGCTCCACTTAAATGTTCACTATTAAGTGTCACGCCACCATTTAATTATATTTACTTGAAAATCCTATCTTTTTCTTAAGGGCGAAATTCTCCATAGCCCCCAGGCTTGATTTTTTTTCTCTTTTCTTGAGCAAACTTGTTGAGATCAACCCTCTCAATCTTGTTCATAAATGCTCATCAAAGGTATGAGTTTTAATCTTCGAATCTCATTAATTTTTGGAGGCTATAGTTGATTATTTGTTAGTTTGACTTTTGTGTTAACTTTTAGATCTTGACTTTATTATAGGATGAGAAATGTTATCTAGGGTTTTAGTTTAGGGGATTTGAGTTTGGTGGTGGGTTAGAAAGTGGTGTATGTTGAGGTTCGCTTTGTTGACTTTGTTGATTTTTCTTAAGTTAACTTTAAATTGTAGTAGGAGGTTAGGGACCAGGTATGATTATTTTGGGAATAAAGTATTGGTTTTGGATAGCAGTTGGTAGAGATTGGGTTGATAGTAGTTAGTGTTTGAATTGGAGTTGTATTTAATAGTTTAATTAGTTGGTGATTGATTGTTGGATTGGTTGGAATGTATTAAAATTTATTGTTAGGGGTAATAAAGTGATGACGAATATCGGGATTTCTGAAGTTGATAATTAGAATGTAGTTACGTTTGAATTTTAGAAGTGTATACTAATCAGGGATAGGATGATTGCTAAGGTAGAAAATTTGAATTGTGAGGCGTGGTATAATACTGGGGTTTTATATAGATGTTAGAGAGGTTATTACGGAATGTGTTATAATGTATAATTTCTTTGAATAGGAGTTGAGCAGGACGCACGGACTACACAAGTTATCATTCTTTGCTTTTGTTTGGAGTGATGGAACCATAGTATATATTATGTTTATTTTGCATGTATTTTGTCATTGGACTATTTTGACATGTGTGAGTATTATGATTCATATGAGATAGTTGTGATTATGATTCATATTATGAGATAAATTTGTGATTGTGATTCAACATTATGAGATAGTTGTGATTATGATTCGTATGAGATAGTTGCCTTTATGATTCATATGATAAGAGATAGTTGAGATTATGATTCATATAAGATTATATGGTGGTTATTGTGGTTGGTTATACGCGTGTCTTTACGTATTAATACTTGTCTTTAGTATTAATTTGTGTGTGTGTCATCTGTCTGCCCGGTTTTATTTTGATTATTTTGATATACATTTGTGCAGATGGTGGTGATCAGGCCGGGAGGTTTGTTGTGGTATGCATGTATTGGTGGGTAGCCTCGTGGATTGGAGGTTTGGTGTGATATGCATAGTGGGGGGGTAGCTGGGTGGGAGGATGAAGGTGAAGACCTCGTCGATTGTGTGGAGATGGATTCCTCGTATGTGTGTATTATTTGTGGAAGTGGATTCCTCGTTTTGTTGGTTATTTGTAGGGGTGGATTCTACGTTTGTTTACTATTTGACTAGGTGGATTCTCGGTGTTTCTGTTGTGGAGGTGGATCGCCGTTTGATTCTTTTGTGTGTTGAGGCAGGTTCACTTAAATGGTCTCATTTGTTGATGGTTATAAACACATATAGTATTATGTGATATGAGTATAAGAGAACTCTATAGTTTGTGAATGATTATTACTGGTATTAGCTTGGTTAATGTATATACATATGTTATATATATAAGCATGATTATGTGATTGAGTAAAATATGTGGTATTTGTATTCACTCAACTTTATAGCTGACTCCCTTTTACATGGGTGGGCGTTTTATCTTTAGTTAGACGATCGTTGAGGTGGGTGAGGGATCTGTGCGGAGGCTACGTGAATCTGGAATTGAGGCGGAGGTGGTGGCGAGAGGAAGTCTCGTGATCGTTCCCCTTTTGTTGTCGACTTGTATATTTTTAGCAGACTTGTGTTATTTGATAGAGAGTCTGGTTGTCATTACTTTTCTATGTTGTATTTTGGATTTCTTGTGTATCCTTGGGTTGTATTATTCGAGGTGGTTGTATGCTTTTTGTTTTGTTGGATGTGTTGTTGGGCAACGATGGAATAGAGAGTTTGTCTTTGTTAATGTATTGTGAGATCATATTTGTTATTGTATCCATCGGTGGTGACTCTGGTGTCTTAGTTGTTAATGATCTTGCCTTGGGCGGTCGGCTTGGGGTGGGTCGTTCTGATTCCGATCTCACCGATATTAGCGGCCCGATAAACCCGTACTTTCAAAGGCTGTTATAGCTCGCATGGCCCAGATCATAAAGCGAATATGAGACTAAACAAAAAGTTCCCGATCTAAGATTCTTAGAAATATACACAAGTTATACTAACGGTACTAGATATTGCAGATAGTGAACAAATAGCAAAATAATGCACGAAATGCGAGATGTGACTCACACCAGTTGCCCACGGGCAACTAGCAACTCGAATGTTCGGCCAAGTTTAGACATTGCGAAACTTGCTCTCTGAGCTACGATTTAATGCTGCTCAGTGAGTTATCAACATCAGCCCCCATTATTTACTTTACACTTAATCGCTACCGCCTCTCGAAAAATGTCTTATCAATGTCTTTTGGCCTCTCGCGATGGGCCCGATCTTGTGGTTGGCTTATATTTTCAGCCCAATCTGATATACTAAAACACGATCCTTAATCCCTCTTGCCTACCGGAAAATGATATCGTATATCAGTGGCCGCTGTGTCTCTCATGATGAAGGCAGTCCTTAGAGTTTAGCATATTGCGCTTCAATGTCCTGATACACTCACAACCTAATCATGGCGTAGCTCCGGATCGTGCTTAGTCCTCTCGACCGGATACATGCGGCTTACGTAAGTAAATATACTACACTTTCGGTAGTAGACAAGAGTCACCGTGAATTCTGGCGTAGCCATGACTTACAAGCAAATCAAATGCTTTATAACTTGATATTAGATCCTGCGATTAAAATCTCGACATAGTCCCGAACCCGAGGAATATCGAAAGTTAATGCGACTATACTCGCCACATGTCAAGCAAAACCAACAGTGATAGCGAAAATCATGAAATTCTTTAGCATGATATTGCTTTACGAATTGACCATGAACATTGACAACCTAATGAGATGATTACAGGACAGCATCTGATCTTCAGCGGTACTAAGCGTAGGGAATACGTTCCATATATTCCTTTTCAGCATATGATTTAGGTGCAAATGCAAAAGACAAATGTACATTTAAAGCACTAGGAGTATTTATTAGTTTGGCGTGCTTACATTTTAAAATCCAGACGTGACCTTACCGATATAACCTTTTTGTGACAAGAAAAGCATAAACACATCTGATATATCTCAAGTTTTCAGAGGTTTTCTTTGCGGCGCTGCAGATCAACCGTCTCAGGCTTCAATCTTGAGCGACCCGTTCGACTTTTGTATATCGGACTTATGAGCTGCGGTATCAATATCATCTACGTATAAAATTAGTGAGCATGTATGGACTCCTTGAATACGATCCTACATCAAATACGACTATCAAACTTTTTGTACAGCTTGCGCGAAGGCTGGCTGACCGTACAAGGACCTCGGCACACTTGGCGATGTTGCTTTTACGGATTTTTGGAAACCATACGGGTAGTGTTGGGCCCCATGAGATAATAGATGCATGCAGAATGTCGGATTGAAACGATTTGGTTGTCCTGGCGATTTAATCATTCAAAATACTTAATTTCAATATATATTACTTGTTAGACAATTAACATTTTTGGTTTGCCGATATCGGCGTTAAGGGTCTTATGAAACTACTTAGGGTCCATTTCGTAATCTATATTAAATGTGATAGTCGGTTAATATTATTTAATATATTGCTGCATAGATCAATTCACAAGAATTAACGCTAACATGAAAAAGCGAACTATATAATAAGAATTTATTATAAACTTCGAATAAAAGGTGAAAGCGAAGGAAGCATTCGAGGGACGAAAATCTGAAGGTCTCGGGATAGGGGATTGGGTCGGTTGGGCGATTTTGATGAGATGAGAATGGATGGTACATTACGCATAAAACTCGTCAATTAATATATGAAGTTGCTTAAACTCTCTTAACTTCTGACGCTTCATTTGATTTGAAATCAAAATCTCCTCACTTTCTCCCAAAACCGCCCGAACTTCCCAATGGGAAGATTATTTCTGTTTAAGCTTTGTTCTAGTTTACGCTGTCGTTCTGAAGTAAAAGCGTGAAATTATTAATTCTTGGTGTTGATACTCTTGGGAGATACTGCGTTGAGTATTGTGAGGCAACAATTTCCATTGCCGATTTATTCCAAGAAGAATTTTGTTATTAAGTTCATTATTTTTTGTATAATCAGGCCAAATCACAGGATTCGTGTCAGATAAGTTTAGAACCATTTAGATACGATTAAGAATCCAACAGGTGGGTCATATAATTTCTTCTTCCAACTCTCCATGTAAGAAAGTTGTCTTGACATCTAATTGCTCAAGTTCCAAGTCGTGATGTGCAACAACAACAAACAACACTCTGATAGAAGTATGTCTGACTATAGGTGAGAATATTTCATTGTAGTCTACTCCTCATTATTTGGAAACATCTAGTAACCACTCTAGATTTTTATTTTTACCCCATTTGGTGTTAACCCTTTTCTTCTTGAATACCCAGCAGTGACAACTTTTCTTCACTGTGGTTTTACAGCCAACTCCACAAGTGCGATTCTTAGTGATTCCATTTTATCTCCCGTGACAAGCCATTAGGCTGACTCGATTACCGGTAACAACTTCTTTATAAAAGGCTGGCTCGTGACTTTCTACAACGTAAATCAAAGAACCCAGCGTATCCTCATGCTTATTACATGAGGAGGTACCCGTAATTAACTCTTAGAGGTCACAAGGCTTAGAATGGAAGCTTTTTGATGTTTATTTTATATTATGGCCGAGAAGAGCTACTCTTGTCATTACTACTTATAGAATTAAATGCACTCCGCTTTCTTCCCCAACACCATCACTTGAAGTATATAGTTTTATGGTTTAACTAAACATAGAATTTTCATCAAATATTATATTTCTACTCGGAATAGCATTAATACCGGATGACCAAATTACATGCTGCTGGCGCCCGTAGCGATAACTGTAAATATGCCATATTTTGCTTTTTGGTTCAGCTTTCCACTGCATTCGAAGTACCCCAACACGCTAATCAAAATTTCGTTCTTTATCTTTTTTATGAGAGTTATCTTCGTTGGATCATGATCCTTGCCATCGAATCAAGCTGGGATTATATTTAATTTCATGTTGTTTTCCTTTTTGTTTTTTTGTTGGCCTGCCTCTTTTTTCCTTGGTGTATCATTTTCTTCTTCCCCTTTCGATATTATTTATACGTACCATGTTTGTTTGGTATTGACCTTTTCCCGAAGCTGTACTTCGACTATGGTAGAAAATTTGGTGTCTGATGTTTCTGCTGTAGCGATGAGGAACATGTATTCTTCAAAAATAGTTGAATTAAGTTTTTTGTACCACTATGAACTAAAATTTTCTTGTAATGTAAATTTGAGCACATCATTGTAATTTTTTTTGTATTATAAAATATTGTCATAACTATCATATATTTATTTCACATTGACACTATTAACATATACCTTGTTAATGGATTCTATGTATTCTTGCACAGGACAACCGATGTAGTTTTTCCCGAACATGACATGATAATAGATTCAAACATAGATCCTTCTTGATCGTGTTCGTTGTCGAAATCATATTTTTTGAAGAAAATTGTCCTTTGAATATATTAATATACCATGTACCCAATTGATATGATCCAAACAATAACATTATACCTTTGTATTTTTTGCGGTTTGTGCAAGAGAGGAATACGAGCTTTAACTGTTGCCTATTTCTTACCGTTGCTGACTTGATATGTACTTCACTTGTAGTTAAATTTTTATTGGTAAAGTTTGACTAACTTGTGATAGTTTATAATCAAAGTATTTTTTTATTAAAATATTGGTTGCCAAAATCTATTTTAAGTTGTCTAGTTGTAATAACTTGGGTTAAAAAAAAAAAAAAAAAAAAAAAAATTTAAATTTTTTGATTCGGTGGGACGGGAGATAGTATAATTTTCTCGATGATAATATTATTTAGTAGAAAACTTTTGAGCAATTTCATTTATAATTTAGTAGTGTTCTTGTGGAATAATTTTATCTTTGAAATGTTCGGGTTAGAGTAGATTTAAAGTACGATATAAGCGGGGAATTACTTAGAAAGCGAGCGGAATTTCGAGTTTTTAAAATATCTGTCGTACACACTCATCATCGCGTCGCCTTAAAATGTGCCTTTTCCACTTACGATGGCGGGGCAAGTAGCTGAAGCGAACCAAGAA
This sequence comes from Lithospermum erythrorhizon, assembly GCA_019722365.1. Lineage (NCBI taxonomy): Eukaryota > Viridiplantae > Streptophyta > Magnoliopsida > Boraginales > Boraginaceae > Lithospermum > Lithospermum erythrorhizon. Next base: position 53,912 of record JADFUC010001733.1, read on the forward strand.
TTTTTACTTAGTTTAAATCCACTGTTGCGTATAGCGCCGAGTTGGTTCTTGAGGCTTTATTCGCACTCACAATTTGAGGTAAGAAATTGGGAATTTGGTGATTTTTCTTGGTTGACTTTTTGGATTGACTTTTCCATAATTGAATTTTATGATAAATCTTAGTTGGTTATGGGTTCTGTGGCCTATATGTGATGAATCGTAGATTTCGACTCGTCGGGGAGCGTTATGGTCGAGTTGACTTTTGGGGTTTGGTTGACTTTTGGTGGACATTTTTATAAGACTTTAAATGTGTAGGAGGTTATATTGGGACCTTATTATAGTTGTTTATGATATTTAAATTGGTGATTTCTAAATTGATTAAAGGATGTTGTTATATTTGAAAAATTAAATTCCAAATTTAGTTATAATTGATATTTAGGTTGTTAATTATGGAATTGATGGTTAATTAGAATGACATAAGTTGAGTTGTGGTGAAAGTGATAAGATGGAATTTAGCGGGGGAGGATCGATTGGGTTGTGTCAAATGGGATTGTAATTCGATAGTTTATCGAGTCGAGTTAACCGTTTTGAGATAGTTTAAAGAGAGTTGGTTATGTATGTATCTTCACAAACTGTGATATATAGTAGTAGGTGTTATACTAGGTGTTGTTTAGTATAATTGGAAAATGATTGTCTTTCGCGAAGGTTTTGCGGTATTGCTTGAGGAGGTAGTCTTTCTCTGGCGGGTGTTCTTTCACGTGCTTAGATTGTGATATCGTGGTATTGTGTTATGATTATGAGAATGATATCATGTAATTGTTGTGTTATGTGGTGTGTTTTACGTGGCGCTTGTCGTGACATGATTTCACAACATCGTGACTTTATGATTTATTAATGGCCTTGTTAGGCGGTGTAATTTGACTTCTGATTGTGGGATGTTTTTGTTGTGCTTTATTCTTGTTTGGGAGTAGAGTGGTTGTTGGAGTTATGCGGTTAGGCCTTGAGTATCGGGGTGACCACATAGTTGGGATTAGGGATTGGCTTCTCGGCCTTTGCGGGATATGTGGCCAATTTATTGGCTATAGCGTTTTGATTTTGGCCTATCTACGGTATAGCGTGCGGTATGACTCTGTTTTGATAAACTTTCTTGTGTGCATTGTCGGTGTATTTTATCTACGGTATAACGCGTGCGGTTTGGCCTTATCTTGTTATAAGAGCGGTATGAGTCTTTTTGTTGATCACTTTAACATGCGTTGTTGATGTGGCCACATACTCACATTATAGCGTGCGGTGTGCCTGCTTTGTGTATAGAGATGCGGTGTGCCTTATACTTTGTGTATAGAATGCGGTGTGTATACTTTGTGTATAGAATGCTGATTGTGCGCCTGCTGTGTATAAGTGCGGTTTGGCACTTTTATCTTTGGGTATAAGTCTTGAGGTGATTATTGATTAGTCAAGATTCACTTGAATTAGGCGGATTGAGTATATCAAATTAAGGATGTGGTATCTTTGGTGGGGATATAGAGAGATGGGAGGTTTGATGTTAGAGTTTTAATTACCGTTGTTGAGTCCCCATTGTTTTATTTACGAAGAATTGTGTGTGCTTCTTGAACCTTACATTATATCCTAAATGTATTATGTTAAATTCATATGCTTGAATTATGTTATGACGCAGTTAGATAGTCTATATGTATATTATTCATATTTGATTATTAAATTATGGTATCTGGATTAAAGAGCGCAGCGAGTTATTTGTGTTAAGTTTATAGGCATTTCGTTGTGCCGAGGGTTGTGGTGGCTAGTTGGAGGCGAGGCTGGGTGTGTGTGTTAGGTTAATTTAGGTATGGGTAGGCGAGGATCATAACGATCTACATTTGATGTGTGTTGTCGGCAGTTTCATTGTTGTGTTCCATAGAAATCTTTTTAGCATGGTAAATCGATACGTATTTGATCTGATACATTATCATCTGTTAGCTTGCAGAAGCATTCTTTTAACTTTGGATTATGTTGTGTATATATATTTATGGGTTGGTCAGTTTGAAATAATTTGATGGATTATAAATTAAGAAGCTGTTTTGGTTGGGAAACTTAATTGTAATCCATTTTGGATGAAATTGTGTATTTTTTAATAGTTTGGTGACTCTGGTGTTCGGATTTTAATGATACCGAGGCGGCCGGCTGGGGCGGAGTCGTTCTGGCTAGTGTTAACTACATTGGTGAGAGTATCGTCTTCTGATAGCGTCTTGAGTGTTAATTCTTAAACTATATTCGATTCTTAGCGATATTGTTATTTTGTTTCATGCTCTTTCCTTATACTGGTTGTACATGTTTTATATCCATAAGAATCAATGGGGTGACTTGATTAATTTATCTTGATAGAACTTTAGAAAACTTCAATAAAAAGTGGCGGAAGTAGCTTTTAAAAATTGAACCATTAGGGTCTATTCTATTAAAAGCATTTTGGACAATACATAATTATTTTTGAGATCACGTCAAAATCTGATAAATGAAAACTTAAAAATGACATAAATAAAATGAGCATGTAAAGAAAATTGGGAGTCTTTACTCAGTGGATGAACCCTAGAAATAAGGATTGGGGCCCTGCTCAGTGTGTGTATAAAATTGTGTCAACCGTTGTCATCGAATGAGAGCCTGTGTCCACGCAACCCATTAGCTTTTGTCATTTTCGCTTCTAGAGCACCCTGAATTGATACTGACGAGGCAATAAATTGTTCCATTAAAGGTTTCCTTGGTGTGCTTTCCACCTTTTCCTGTAATTTGGTATAAAGTTGCTTCCCCTTGATGTCAAGATCCTTGACGGATATTCCAATTTGTTTTGACTTTTTTTGGTGCCTTTGTAAGTTGATTGTTGGTAGTTCCATTAAAGATTTCATTGGTGTAGTCTCTGCCTTGCCTGGTGAGATATCTATAAACTGCATCTGTTTTTGACTTTTGGTCTTGTGAGTTTGGTTTGCAACCACGATGTCCAAGCCTTCATGTAGGCTTTCTATATGCTACAAGCTCATTATTTCTTGTGAATGAACTTTGTTTTCAAAGATATTTAATTATTTTTTTTTTATATGCTACAAGCTCATTAAACTTCAGATTTTTCATCTTATTAGCATGGTTGTCCGTATTAGTGTTACATCCTGAAACCACTTTATTAGCAAACCTAGAACAAAATTCCTTGCTTGAGCATATCCTAAGATACTCAAATCTACCATAACAAGCTCATGATGAGCCTTCAAATTTACTAGTGTTCACACTATTGTTTTAGACTTAGAGTACCAACCGAGCTTTACCACTGGAGCTGGAACTTTATGTAACATATAGTTCAGTATTGTTCTGAATCCTTAAAGTTGTCTAACGTCATCTAAGAAAGTCATTTTCTAAGAAAAATAAAACTTCGTTGGATTCTGTTACTCCGTCTTCGTTATATAGAAAATTATAAAAAGGTTGATTTCTCTTGATAAAATAGATTACAGTTTGTGATGGGTGACTTACTACATAAATAATTTGTTGGACTAACTAAGAAAACGGAGTAATAGAATAACAATTAGAACAATTAGTTGTGTTTGATTACATCGTGCATGTTTGTACAAAGGTAATCAATTATTTTCTTTGATGGAAGCTTATATAGAATAGAGAGATCATATCCTCTAGAGACTTTTCTCTAGTATTTTCTCTCTAGAAAATCCTAGAGCTATCACTGTCCCGTTTTGGTTTCTTTTCCTATATTCTTTTACTTTTCATCAGTCTTCTCTAAAAAAATTTGATTTTTTCGATTACTAACTACACATCCTTTTTCTTTTATTACTAGACTAGTTTTTACTTGGTTATCCATAGTTATGGATGTAGAGGATATTCAAAATCTACTTAATTGCTCCCTCAATGAGGATGAGGCTGCTCCGATTCAGTTAGAGGAGGAAGATCTGTCGGAGGGTATAATTTTTTGTGAATCAAGTGTCTATGTTAAAGTTCACTCGGAAAGAGATTCCTTTGTTAGCCTTCCAGGCTTTAGTATGACTACAGGAAGGGCATGGAATTGTAAGGACTTGAGAGTGTTTCAGGGATCAATTCTTCATGTCTTCTTTTCCTCGCAAAAGGATAAGGATCGAGTTTTTGGCACAAGGTCCATGGAGCTATGACATCAAATTATTGATCATGGAGAGTTGGAGGAGGTATTTCGATCCACTTCAATGTGAATTCAACTCATGTGCATTCTAGGTGCAGGTTAAAGGTTTGAAGAAGGAATATTACACAAGAGATGTTGCGAGTAAGATGGGAAATACATTCCAGGATTGTGATACGGTTGAATTACGTGCAGACAAGCAAGGGAATAAGTTTTTTAGACTCCATGTTAAAGCGTGTCTTTGTTCGCCTCTTAGGCCTTTGGCTACGTTTAATGTTGGTGAGGAGGTGGTTGTTGGATATCTCACTTATGAAAGATTCCCACACTTGTGTTTTCACAGTGGGCGTATGGGCCATCTGATTCGTCAATGTCCGAAACTTGTGGCGGGGACAAATTTCAAATCAAAAGTGGTGTATGGGTTGTGGATCAAAGCCCCGATGGAGAAGACTTGGGTGGAGTTTCGATTAGAAGAAGATGTTGTTGATCTATCTGATAGAGGAGAAGAGGACCTCTGAATAGAAGACGCCATACACAATCATTGTTGGAGTAACTACAAAAGGATGATAATGTCCTGGCAGAGAATAGTGCCCCTAAGATTGCGAATCAACCTCTTATTTTGGGAATATTTAGGGGATGGGATTGCGAATTAAAATCAATCATTTGATTTGGGCAACGAGAATCAAGGTGATTCAAATCTAAATGTTAAAGCGGGGAAGGGACTTCATAGGCTAATAACCCATGAAAATAGAACCGAGGCAAACCAGACTGAGGCTGGCTGTACGTCATTCCCTAGACTCTGGGGTGCAGAAACTTGATTTATTTAAATTTCCAAACTAGGGGCAGGGGTCCAAAGGAGAGCTAGCCCACTAGATCAGAGAAGAAAGTTATCGATGATGGAAGAGCCCATTCCAAAAAGCCGGATTTTCTTCAAGGATGGTCATTCTAGCAATTTATAGCTCAAATATTTCTCCAAGTAAGGCCAAACTCCGATGAGGTTAAAGGGTTTCTTCTTCAAAATGTGCCTCGTATGGTGAGGGCTGCGGCGCGGTCTGGTAGATCTGTTTGGAACATGGGGTTGGGCCACCCACAGTAGTGCGATCACGCCCAGTGATATCTAAAAGCCTGGAGTTGGTTTTCCTTATCAAAACCAAACTTTGGAGAAAGGAATTGGATAGTGACAAACTATTTTGAAAATACTTGTATGTCAGCGGATAGAAGGCAGAGGTTGGTTTCCCTATTAGCCCAGGCACGGGATATTGAGGTAGAGATTATTCTTGCCAACACGTCATATTGAGGCTTTGATCAAGGAATTTGACTGCCTTGGGCTGAAATGGAAGCTGTGGACATAATAGAGATTTGACAAAAGCAAAACATTCATGGAATCATTGAGGTTTCTTAACGAACTTTGCTCGCTGACCTACTAAGTTTATTGGTGACTTTAATGAAGTGATTACGACTCTGAGAACATGTATCTCCTTGCTTGGTGGTCTCGGTCCGCAGCGAATGAGACAAATTTACATTCAGAGTCTGTGAAGGGTTGTAAAAGGAATCTCATGAGGTTTTCTTTTACATTGGCAACAATTTTATATCTCCATAGTCTACCAGGGCTAGATTGGATAGGAGTTTGATTAGCAAATATTGGATAGAGCTTTTTCCAGATGTTGAGTTAATGCATCTCTCAAGAAACACTTCGGATCATTTCAAAGGCGCTTAACATGCAGGGCATGAAACTCTTTCAGTTATTCCACGAACTAGGTTTAGATTTGAAGTCTTGGTGCTTGATGAGGAGAGTATAGAAGTAGTGCAAGCCTTGAGATAAATCGATAAGAAAAGGTGATGCATTATAACTTAACTCTTTTAGATTTAAGCATTAGATTAGGTTTACTCAGTGGGCAGGGATGTTTGAGTGTTAAGGCAAATATTATTAGCGAGGAATTGGACGTTGTTCTCAGCGAGGATTACAAATCAATCAAATGCCAAGTTATTGCTAAGCGAAAGATGTCATGCTTACATTAGGCGGATGAAGGCATATATTGGAGTAACGAGGCTCAGAATGGAATGGAAGGTCAGGGATAGAAATGTGTATACTTTAAATGGCATTTAAGGCAGGAGGGGCAAAGAGAACCTCGTCATTTGCATTCCTGAAATAGAAGTTGAGATAAGGGAGAAATTCAAAGTATGTTGGTACTACACGGAAAGGCTGTTTCGGCTTGATGAGGTATGTCACCGTTTAGTCTTTGGTATCCCGTGATTCATAACAAACAAACCAGCATGCTTGAGATGGATTCGTCTTAGCGGATGTTAAAAGCGACCTTTTCGCGCGGTATGGTAGGAGGCCTTGAGGACTGGTGTTTGTCGCCCAATTCTTTCTGATATTATTAGGATATTGTAGGAATGGATCTAGGGCATATGGTTCTAAACGTCCTTAATAATGGAGTCTTCTTAAGGGCCATTTAATTTCCTTTAATCAACAGAACAAAAAATTCGAAAAACCGGTCATGCTATTTCAGTTTATTCATGGCTTTATGTAATTCAGTTGCGAAGGTTATTACTTAAAATCACTTTAGATTAAAAGTATTTTTCCTGCATTATCTCGAGTCACAAAGTGCGCTTTTGTCTTTAATAATTTCATCCACGGATAACGTTATTGTCACATGAAGTGCATCGTAAATAGAAAATGGAGGTGGGGTGTATGTCCGTAAAGTTGGACATCTTTGAAGGCAGCATATGACAAAATAGAATGGAGCTTCTTGAAAGATATGATGGGGCAACTTAATTTCATCTCTAAATGGATCAATCTTATCATGAATTGTGTAATTAAGCATTGATAAATGGGAACAACGAGGTTTCTTGAGCACGAGGTTGACAAAGACCCGTCTCTCCGTAATTGTTTTTATTATTTGCATAGAGTTTGATTTCGTTGTTAAATGATATTGTGTGGATCGAGGAGATTGAGGAGAAGCGTAATATTGTGGATTAATTTGATCGAATTTCACATATCGTATTTCTGGGATGATACCGCTTCTTTTGGGACAGAGGCTACATTTAGAAGCTTTAAAGTTCAAGCAAATTTTGGGCAATATGAAAAATGGTCCGGGCAAGCTTATTAGTCCCATTAAAATGAGTTTAGTCCCAAAGTTGCTGGGGATACCAGGGAAGCAATCTCGGCTATTTTGAGTATGCAGGCTTCAATCGTGACAAATACCTAGGACTCCGAGTGCCCGTGGCGGGTGGTATCTTTAGCCATGGTTGATAGAGTTAAGTCTTGATAGTAGATTGGGAAGTCACAGGTTATTGTCGAAAAGTAGGAGAAATGAAATTTTCATTAAATGGAATTATTGAAGCCGTCACCGCCTCTGCATCTGTTGATGCTTTACATGGCTTTAAAATTATGCAATGAAATTAAAGCTAAGTCTTTGGTGGGGAGGAGATCTGAAAACGTAATATACGCTCGAACTGTGGGGCAATTGGGGCAAAATCAAGTTATGCTTGGAAAAGTGTAATAACTATTAGAGGCTTAATTTTTCAAGACATCGATTATCGAATTGGGGATGAAGTTAGGATGGTTCATTTATACGTAGTGCAGCGAAATGCTCCGAATGGCGCACCACCAGTGGTTAGGGCCCAGGTGACTTCGTGAGTATGGTTGGATTCATTGTAAGGGGTGGTGGGTGGGGTTTTTTTAAAAAAAAAAAAAAAAAAAAAAAAAAAAAAAAACATACATGGTCTAAATTACCAATAACTCCTCCAGTGGAAGAATACAAGTATTGGAAAGTTACAGATCTCACAGACGGTAAAATAGGGGTATATTGATACGGTCGGGTCTATTTTCTATGATACAGATCAACAAGTAATTTTGCAAATACCCCTACCCAATCTACACAAATCGGACACATCAGTTTGGGGAAAACATCCAAGGGGCGTATTTACAGTTAAAGGAGCATATGAACTATATGGATCTATAGTCACAACCGAGACATAATCATCCACTATCAGGTGGATAATGCAAGGTTTTATAATCGGATTTGGGGGATTAAGTTTTGAAGATAATCAATTTCTTTGTGGAGCTATGCAGTGTTCTTCTACAGTTGACAATCTAGTCAAACGGAAAATCAACATTCCTCAGGATTGTAAGTTTTGGCAACATCATTCAGAAAATATAATGCATGTCTTTAATTCATGTGTTTATAGCAGAGAAATATGCAAAGAACTTACAATTTCGGAGAGAATCGAAGGGGCTCATGATTTCAGAGATCTAATTGATCTTAGGTGGAGAATTACCCTTGATGTGGCATCTCAGTCTCTTTGGGTTGTTTGCCTAGGATCCGGGGAGGATTTTTCTCTCTATGGACCATTGGGCATAGGGGATTGATGGATTTGTGAATTGAGATTTGGGGCTTTGGAGTGGACTAAGTTTTTGTAAGAAGGATTGGGTCCGAGTTTTTTAACTTGGGTGCAAACCTTGTTGTTCTTCCACTATCAAGTTTCTTTGTGGTTATGGTGTCAAGATAGATTTCCTCTCGTTATCAAGATGGAAAACTCCAACATCATGACGGTGCCACATGTATCCTCGGCATAAATAACTCGATCTCCTTTCATGAGCTATTACTGAAACTCACTGAAATATGTGGAGAAATAGTTAGTCTGTTAAAATGTCAATTACCAGCAAAGGACCTGCAAGCCCTTATATCAGTTACCTCAGATGAAGATCTTACTATATGATTAAGGAATATGATAGAGTTGCATCATCATCTTCAATGAAGAAAATAAATTTAGAGATGAGAATTCCAAGACAAAGGAAAATAGATCTATATACGATTTAGATGGAATAAGGCCGCATAAAAAGTCGGTGCCTCCAAATATTGACGATCTTAAGAAATCTAGAGAAACTCAAAGAAATCTATTTGGAAAGTCACGGGAATTTATATCTTTAAAGATCCCACAATTGCCACTTTGTCAAGAAACTCATGAGACCCAGGTAAAAAATCCGAGCTTAATCTCTTTTAGGTGTAGAAAATCTGGTAACTTGATGAAAGTTGATTCAAGATTAGTTTGTTCTTGTATCAAATCAAAGAATTTCTCACATAATAGTAGAAAGGAAGAGATTACCAACAAGAATATAGAATAGAAAAAAGACGTCTAAGAGGGCAATTCATTATCTTTGCTCTCGGAGATTAATAAGATTAATGTGGATGTATAAATGATAAAACCAGGTGAGCATTTAGAGAATTGAGATCCTCTACCTAGCAGAAAATAAAAACCAGAGAAATCATGTCAGTGCAATTGGACCTATTCGTAAGGGAGAACGCTTGTTAGATCACAGAGATGATGATTTCATTATATCTACTTCCACTTCAACATTGAACAATCTTTCTAGCAATAAAAGAAAAGGTTCAGAGTAAAGACTCAACTTGAGGAAGACAACTATGGAACCAGCAGCGAAAAGAACAAAGATCATCCGGATAAAGCGACTTCGCGATGATTCATTCTTAGAGGAGTTGTCGAATCCAGCTAAGAAGAAACTCAAACCATCTCAGTACGATGGGCTTGATTTTTTGAACAGTGAAATTCTAGCCAGTAAGGAGGAACCTATTGTTATGATGCTTCCCATCAAAGACAATGCAAATTAGAAAAGGTAGATGTTAAGCCATTGGGTTGGGATGACCATGAATCCCAGAGCTCAAAAGGATTAATCAACATCTTGACTATAAGGGGACAAAATACTAGTATGATTTTCAATTTTAATGGTCCAGGTATGGCTCTAACCGCTACTAAATCAGGTATGTCTTTATCTCGTACTCACTCTAACGTTGTGGGATATTCTGAAAGGGTTTTGGTCATTTTCTCTCAACAACCCCAATACCCCTTATAATATCTTTAGTTGAAACTGTCGAGGAATAAGAAAATCTTCAATAGTTAAGCTACTTCAATTCAATTCTTCTTTCAAATCTGATAGTAGATTCTACTTTAGCTTCGTTACACTGCCCCATTACTGCTCATGTCACAAGTTATACGGAGTATTTCGAAGGAACACTATCGAAATCGTCAAAGTCGAATCTTTTGACGTTCCTTCCGAACATATCCAAGATAAATAGCAAAGCTCAATATCTGTTATGGGACTAACGAAAATCAGATGCTATAAAGTGGATATCATTTACCTTGGCAAGATATATACTAAATAATAATGCTTTTGTTGTAATGATGAAAATCTGAGTTTTTATTTGGAATGATAACGGGGAGGGTTTGGTGGTTTGGTGGAGGTTGGATTGAGGAAGAGGATGATGGGTTTAGTTTTTTTTAGTTTTTAACACAATAATTTTCAATTGACAAAATATTCACAAAAATTAGAAAAAATTATGAAAAATTCAATTCGAGAATTAAAATATCTGGAATAATGAGTTGAAGCCTGAGGAGCTTGGTGTCCAATACAGATGGGAATGATCGAATCTGAACTTATGAATAATAGTGATGCTTCGATGTCGTTCTTGCTTAAAATATTTTAAAAGCCCAGATATAAGTTTTTGTATGAATGGAACTTAATTTTTCTGGATGGATTTACTAAGGGTTTAAATGTCGAATTCGGATCGCTGACCCTTTGTCGTTTTCACAAAATCAATTTACTAAGCGAAATAATTATTTTAAACTTGAATCATTTTTATCTATTTTTCCTGAATTTAAATATATACTACAACATAGTTGTACTCTTTCTTTCTCACTAGCGCTTTCTGCTAGCTTACATGCTTTTTGTTCCCAAAAATTAAAATCTTTTAAAAAGGATATCAAAATTTGAATTAACCATAATTAGCGATATACATTTCTGAGTGAAACATTACAATCCATAGCTTCATTTATAAAATCATCCCACAATTAAGCTACGATGTTAAAGCTGAGGCTAACTTACGTGATTATTTGGATCTACTTTTAACTTTAAATAATTTTTAGGCACCAGCGTCTTGAGCTTAAAATGGATCATAAATGGGGACATAAATACTAAATTTTATTATTCTTGTTAAATCGAATCTTTAGTAGTAATATTTTTAGAATTAGTTGATTTCAATGGAAATCTAATAACTAATCAGAAGGATTTACACAATCATGTAATTGCTTTTAGGTTATTTAATCCGCACATATTGCCTAATAGTTCTTCGTTCGAGCCACTATCGATATCCAAGCTTTACCTTGATGATCCTTAGCTTTAGGTCACCACTTTCGCGCTTTTGAGGGTTCAATTTTCTCTTTTTCAAATCAATACGAAATCACACGAGATTCACAGCATGGTTTCAATGCTAGATTTTATCAAAAAAATTGGGACATCTTAATGATGATATTATAACTACTACACTTGATATTTTAAGTAATGGTCATTTTTTAAAGGAACTTAACAATACACATATTACTTTAATTCCAAAAAAACCTAATCCATTACACATCAATGACTTTAGACCTATTAGCCTTTGTAATGTCTTGTATAAAAATGCTTCTAAAATGGTTGTTAATCGTATCAAACCATATCTTTCACACCTTATTTCTAATTATGAAAATGGCTTTATCCTCGATCGTTTCATCCATGACAACATAATTTTAGCACAAGAACTCACTAATTTTATCCGAACCTCTAAATAAAATAAAATATGGACTAATTTTGCCGTAAGTTAGAAATATGACAGGCGCTTGATGATAGAATTTCTCGTGGCGCACTACATTAATTTATACTAACTAAATTAAATTTTCCTACTTCATGGATTCTGATTATCTTGATATCTTCTGATTATAAACTATTCCTTTAATAATCAATGGATTTGTAAGCTACGCCACTGTCTTGAGGATTCGACAAGGTATTCCGTTATCATTCTAACATACCTTTGAAGCCACAATCGGTATATGCCGTTCATCGAAAACATAATAATTTTCGAAAGGATAAATTTATCTACCATGACAACTCAAAATTAAGTCATCTCCTTTTTGTAGATAGCGGTTACTTTGATAAAATTTATATCGCATCGGCTGGGATATTATTAAAACTTACTATTTCGATTAAATATCAAATAAATTAATTTTTAAAAATCTCAAATTATTTTTAGTCTTTGCCGCGTGAAGAAACAACAAACTCTTCTCTTCTGATTTCATGAATCAAAACTTTTGCCTTTATTACTTGAGGATCTCGTGGATATAGTTATCCATGCAAATCTCAAAGAATTTTTCAAGAATATGTTAATAAATTAATTTAAAAATTCAATCAAGAAAATTTTAAATTCTTAAACAACTAACAGAAAGATACGATTAAATGCATTTCTCATGGGTATACTTGTTTACCACATGTTACTCTGTTCGTCCATAAAGATTGAACAAATATTGTAAAATTCTTAAACAAGCATTGAATTAATTGGTATTTTTTACAATTACCACTACATTCTGGGGGTCTTAGTATTAAAAATATTAAAGATTTAATTTATTCTTTACTAGAAAGAACATGTTGGAACCTCTTACAAATACCACATGCACCGGTCAATATTGTTCTTAAATAAAAATATTTTTCAAACACACTCATTCCCAAATATCCTCCTAAACAACATCCTTCTTGGGTATGGAAAAGTTTATGGAATGGATTTGTGATGCTCCTAACCGACATATCATGGACACCTCAGTCAGGGGAAACATATTAATCTTTGAAATGATTCTTGGCTCCTCCCTTCAACCCATTTACTACTTATTCAACTGTCAAATCATTATCCTTTGCCACCACCACCAAATATCCAAACAATTTATGGCCTAACAAATGAGGGTTTAGCATGAGACATCCAAAAAATTTATCACATCTTCCCTCCTCACCTCGTACCCAAACAATTTATGACCTAATAAATGAGGGTTTAGCATGAGACCTCCAAAAACGTTATCACATCTTCCCTCCTCACCTCGTATCTTCAATAATTACATTAAACTAGATGGTACAACACATATTTTTCATTGGAACCCTAATCACTCACAAATTACCCCTACTACTAAATTGATCTATCATTATATATTTCAATCCCATATACAAAGCATCAAACTACTAAAAAAAATTCACTTCAATCAAAACATACATGGAAATACCTCTGGAAACTGGCACCGGAATCTAACCACCAACTTGAGTGATTTTCAGCGGTCTTCATATTGACCTCAGTCACCATAGCAACATGCTCTTCTTGTTAAGTGTTCTTTTTCACCATATTGGTTACATTCCTTCGATAGATAACTTCGTTGCCACAATTATGTTTTGCAAAACCTGCATTCTATTATGTAATGTCCATATTTTCCGCAATGAAAATAAGCACCGTCCTTCTTAGAAAATCCAAAAGATTTGTTGTTCACTTTGAACATCTTTCTCTTCTTAGCTTTAGAAGCCTAGAAGTTAGTAGTGTTTCCTGAATTTGATTCTCCAAGAGAAATATGATGGACTTTATTAACCAAGTCATCGGTCTCTACATATCTTGAGCAATTTTCACACTCAATTTGTAGACTAATAGTAAAATCATCATAAGAGAAGACTTCCTTAGAATGAAGCATCTTCTTTATATATCACTTCCAAGAGGTTGGGAGTTTAGTAAGAATTTCTCCAATGCAGTAGCAGTATTAAATTAATACACCAATTTTTCTTAAAAAGCGAGACAAAAATTTTCAAGTCTCTACTTGATCTAGCAGTCTGACTTTTCATCAAATTTATACTCAAAGTACTTGCCGATCAAGAATCTATCGATGTCAATTTTAACATGCTTGCTTTTCATTTAAAATAAATTAAATACCTCTTTGCGGTATTAAAGAAGCGAATAAGATAATGTACAATTTTTGAGCGAGTGTTGAGAATGTGCCACTACGCAACTCTCATCCCAGCTTCCTTTTCTCCCAATGGTGGAATTGGTGGAAGATCATCCGAGAGAATGTAGAACACATTCAAAGATGTCAAAATCCACTTTATCTGTCTTCTTGAGTAGTTAGAACCATCGAATGTCTTCATTGTTGCGTTAGACTGCGACGTGCCAAAGACCTCTTCATCATTGCATCCATGATAAGATATTGTATTTAGATTGAAGGAAATAAACTTTTATTTCACTAATAACAACTATTACAAAGATACACTACAATATTTGAATCTGACAAACTAAACTACAAATTATAAGTCTTGAATCACAAATTAATATTTTCCTAAATACAATCCTTTGCAATATACATAAAGGTTGTATTGGTAAATAAGGCAAAAATAAAGATGTTTGATTGAAGTGAATATATCTTGTATGAGAGATTTTTAGAGAGTAACGAAATGGAAGTTCTCAGAATTTTTCTTAGTAATGAACAACCACCAAAACTCTCTATTTTAAGAACAAATCACTTCCCACATGTTGTAAGTGATGTGTCAAGATGATGTTCACTCACATGCATGTAATATATGTGTTGTCATCACCATAGAAGTGCACTTGTAAGTCCTTGGGTAGTTATGCATCAAAATTCATGATGACCACCTTTCACACGCATTTCAAGCTGGAAAAGCGGCGAAATGCGACCCAAATGGATGCAACAATGGCCTCTGCTATAGTCGTTACAACTTCCGTTCACAAAACCAGGCTCACTGGAAGTGAATGCCCCATGCTGTTGCGTCATGCGGCAGATTGATAGAGTAGATTTTTGGGAGGCACATTCAGGCACTTACGGACTTTAATTCCTTGATTCTTTTTATTTTCAACTCATAACAAGTCATATACAATTTTTTCTTATGTTTTGGCCAATTTAATCTTCAAAACTTCTCCTTTTTGAGTCGCATAATCATTCCATAAGATTAATTTCATTGCCTCCAACATGTTATGAATCTATAGAATATGATAAGTGTAGCAAAGCAACATGTATAATATAGATTATAACATTCGGCTGTTTCATTGCGAGTATTTTAATAATTATGAATGAACCTATGCTAAAAGATGAATGTTATGACTATATTAGTCGGCAATTTGAAAGAGTCAATTTAAAAAATCGATTACATTATTTTGAAGGCACTGCCTATGTCTTAGTGGCATGCTTAATTGAATAGTTCTACTATTCAAACTAAAGTTTTAATCCCGCATGCTTTTAGATGATGAATACCATCACTATTGGCTTTCTAATTTTTCCCCAAGGGCGAAATTAGTTATTTTAATTTTTTTCTCAAAAGTTATGTCAATGAATATCTTGGGTTTCTTTTAAATTCATTGGTTCAAGAAGTTGTCTTAGTGGACTATCTTATTGTAGAGTGTACGGTATTCAAAATTTATTGTCAAACTTAGTCTCCGTTCATAATTGTAAGCGCTCTCCTATATCCAATGGTGATTTGTTGATGTACAATGTGAAACATTTGTGACAAATCTTATAACATCTGCATATTAGTTTTAAATATCAATATTTTATATAGATACTTCTCAGTACAATTGTAGTTGAAGAATATAATTACCTATCAATTCTTTATTTTGTTTTCTTATTAACTCTACGATGTTGTAAGTTATCCTCAACTTGGTAATTCCTTACTGAAATTCGATCATGTACCTTGGCGTTGATTGACACTTCAAATTGCTGAATTTCAGAAGTTGAAATTGTTGACCAATAAGTCATTACTCTTTATTTCGATAATCTGATGATTGGCTAATATTTGTTTTAAGTGACTTTTACGGTGCGCCTAAATGGCACTTTGGTACGAATCAGAAAATCGAAGACACGCCGCCTTGTATCCAACGGTTGATGTGTTTCATTGCTTTATAGGCATTGTGTAAGGAATATCTACAACTTATTAAAGTTGTTTGTATTGTGAATGAATGTCTTTGACATTTTAATTGAAACTTTAAATTATTTTTAGCTTACTTGATTGATAAGTCTTGTTGTTGTTGTTCTTGTTAGATTATGATTGGATAATCTGAATCTTAGTGTAATGACTTGGTGTCATTTAAGTAGAATCGGAGTTGATTCAAGTGCTTAAATCAAGCTTGAAAATACGGTCCATCGAGCCTATGGCTCTCAATGGTAGTCTCGATGACAGGCAAAGGAAGCTTTCTTCTTAACTCATTAGGAGTGCTTCATCAATTCTCCATCGAGAGATGAGCACTGATGAAAGATTAGTGAGCTCTCAAATTTGCATCGAGTGCTTGCATTGTGTGCCCCAGGTTGCGATGAGGCACTCGATGGTGTTTAGCTTGTTCAATCAAGAATCATCGAGAGTTTCATCGAGGGTTGTGGCACTTTCGATGATCTCTTGATGAGCTTTTCGAGAATGCAACCGTTATTGGCTCCATCGTGACCTCCATCGTGAATTTGTTGAGCCGTGCGGGTCTCGATAGTGTGGTTTAAACGAATTTTCATCAACTAGTAAAACCCTCCTCATTTTAGAAACCCACTTTTCCCATCATCAAAATATCAATCTTGAATTTATCCAAAGAAAAGTCATCTCTATTGGAAATCAATGAAAATTGATTCCCTTTTATTATGTCCGTTGCGATAATTGTGTATCAATTCATTTACCGGGTTGGTTAAATGTGATTCTTTGGAACTTAGTGTCCGCCTTGGTAATTCTATATTACTAGTGTGGGTTCTCATGATAATTTGAGGGTTATGAGCGATTGCTAGAATCTTATAGTAATAGTTATAATAATATTAATTGGTCAATTATTATTATTATACAACTTACAATATCCGCCTAGAAAGGTCACACACATAGGTGATATATTTCATGTAGCTGAAATTAAAGCTACATTTGCTAAATTGAGAGTTGATTGTAATCAATGAATATTCTCAGGTGGAATTTTACAAGGAATGTAAAATATAAATTGGATGAACCGAATTATTCTTATTTAATTGAATTAATTCGATAGTTAGTTGAGCTTGTTAATAACTTGTTAGTTGCTATTAACAACTTGTTAGTGTTTGATTTTACTTAACGATTTAATTAAATCAAACGAGTCGGCTCATTAACCATTCGGTTGGGCTTTAGACTAAATGATGGACCACTATATAAGTGATCCTTATTATTTAGGTTTTATAAGATTCATGAAAAAAAGCTAGCCTCTACTTTTCTCCCTGAGAAATACCAAGGGAAGAATTGAAAATTCTTCTTTTGATTTCTCCCATTCCATCCATGTTCTAGCAGACTCAAATGTAGGATTGAACCTCTCCTGGTGTGGACCAACTAGAGGCACTACATTTGAAATTAACCAACCATGGAATTCAAAGGAAGCCGTGAAAGATTTGGAGATGGACTTCGGCATCTCGTAGTACTCTCGTATTCATATAAGTCATTATATGCATTTAGATAATTTATATCATTTTGAGGATTCGGGATGTATGAATTGGTGTATTATCACAAATGAAATTCATACTAGATGAAATAACCCGCTCCTTACCAATATTACATGTTGATAGTATATAAGTTGCACCGATTGGAGTATTTGGGTGAAATTTAAAATTTGGTGAGTAGTGGAGAATTCAACAAAATCGATTCGGTTGGTGGTATATTTGGGTTGGTGGTGGGACAGGAGATAGTATTATAAATAATTTCGGAATAAAATCGATGTCTGAGACTAGTATTATGAGTAGTAGTTTATGTCATGGAAAATTTACATTACGAATCGATTTCATTGAGATTTAAGTACGGAGAAGTGGAGAATTAACTTGAAACCAAGCGGAAATTTGGCCAGATCCTTAAATATCTTACCATCCTTATCTTCTTCATGATTGTCAAAAACCATTTTCTCCTCTTTCTTCTTCCCTCTCTCGGCCGAATGCTCTCTTCTCCCCCTTGAAAATTTCTTCGATTGTCGCTTAAACTCAAGGACAAAGTGGTGGATTTGCCTCCTAAATGCATTACTACAAGTAATATCTAGGTAAAGAAAGATCAACTCTTTTGAGATATTTCTTGAGTTTGGAAGAGTTCGACTTTTATGGGATTTTTGTTGACCATGGTTTGGGACTTCAAAATGATTCATATGGATCGTCTAGACTTATATTACATGATTAGAGGTTATGATGTCGATTTTGGAAGTTGAAATGTGTAAAATTGATAGGTTGCCTTTGTTGACTTTTTGAGGAATTGAGTTTTAAAGGTTGAAATGTTATAGAAGTATCCTCTAAGCTTGAAATATGTGAGTGGTTGTATAAATGATTTTTAGGGGTTGAAGTGTATTGATTGGATCGGTTGACTTTTTCTAAGTTTCTTTAAATTGTACGATGATGTTATGGAACTTTAATATAGTTGTTTTGGAGTATAATTTGGATGTTTTGAGGTTGATTGGTAGAGGATATTGTTGGGTTAAGTTATTCCAAGTTGAGTAGTAATTGGGTTTGAACTAAAGGTTGATTATAATGGGTTAATTAGTTGGCGATTGATTGTTGGATTGATTGAAATGTGACTAACGTGTTATTGTTGGGATAATAAAGGGATGACCGAATATTGGGAGTTATGAAGTTGGTAAATTGAATGTAGTTAAGTTGGGTTTTAGAAGTTGATACTAATTTCTGGGATAGGATGATTACTAGAAGGTTAATTTGAATTGTAAGACGTGGTATAATACTCGAGGTTTATATAGATGTTAAGAGAGATTATTCTACGGAATGTGTTATAATGTATAATTTCTTTGCATAGGAGTTGAGCTTGGACCTATGCGAGGGTGCCTAGGATTAATTCTTGCTTTTTTGGGCTCGAGGTGAGTACAAATCTCACGATGGGAACCTTTCATATATATTATGTTATATATTTTGACATGTGTATTGTGTTAACGTTAATATTATGTGAAAATTGTGATTTATATTCATATTGTGAAATAGTGAAATTTTTGATTGATATCATGAGATAATTATGATTATTTCTTTAACTCGAGATTCTCCTTATTAGCCTTTTCTAAACTTTGCTTAAGCTCAAGTTTCTCAAGATCGATACTCTAATTAAGATCAACTTCAAGTTTTAAAACAGTGATGTCATTTTCAAGTCTAGAGATTTGAGTGGTCATGCATCGATTTTTACGAGCTACCTCCTTATATTAGAAATCATATAAGCCATATCTTCTAGCATACGTTCATTTATTTTACTCAATTTAGCATATGATATTTTATGATCATCACATTCAGAATCAATATCAGTATTATAATCAAAACAAAAACTAGAACCAGAGTCAGAGTCAGAATGTACCTCGGTGGAGTCATTTGCCATTAGGCGGGGGCGGCATTAGCTACTAGCCCTGCCGACAGTGATCGGAGCTTTCATCAGTCCTTCATCATCCCAAGTGGCTTTCATAGCTTTCTTAGGTTTGGACTTCTTCTTCAGTCGAGGACAGTCAGCTTTGATATGACCAGACTTGTTACATTCAAAATACTTTGGTTGATCATTCTTGTAGCTTCCATACTCTTTAGACTTGCCCCTTCTTTCATGATTCTCATTTCTAGACCATTGAGGATACTCTTTCTTGTGGTTTCGGTATTTCAGAATCTTCTTGAAATTCTTGGTCAACATAGCCAGATCATCTGCATCATCGTCACTTTCATCCATCTCCATCAATTTTTCAGCCTTGGCAGCAATAGAGCGGAGATTTCTTTTCTTCTTAAGCCTTTTTATAAGCAATTACCTCTTCTTCTGCCTTCAACGACCCAATGAGTTCTACCAATGGAATAGTTCCGATGTCCTTGGCCTCGGTGATAGCACAAATTTTCCCATCATAGTCATCAGTGAGGGCTTCAAAAATCTTCCCATTAATCTCTTCTCTAGAAAATATTTTACCGAGAGCCTCCAGGTTGTTGAGTATCTCATTGAACCTCGTCACAATGGATTCTCCCTCTTTCATCTCAAACTTAGATCTTCTTTGGTCAAAGGCAGACCTTGAATTAGCTTCACTGATTTGTTTCAACATGAGCCGTCTCCAAGCAGTCCCAATCTCCTTAGTAGTCTTACAACTCTTGTTGCTCCCGTACTGCTTCCCTACTGGCATGGCGTTGTGGCAGGAATTTCTGCCTTAGCATTCAAAGCAATCTTCTTCAATTCGTCCGGTCGGAGCTCACTGAGATTTGTCTTATCAGCATCTGTGATTGGTACTTCAATAGTAGTAGCACCAACCTCGAGTGCTTTCTTTTTCTTCTTTTGACATCGCTCGTTTCCTTGTCGCGGCAAACCAGAGTAGTCTAATCTTCGCCGAAATCCCGGTGTTCAATCGATGATGATCTGATAGAATCTAGTATGAATTTCATTTGTGATAAACACCAAATTCATACATCCGGATCCCTCAAAAATGATATAAATTAATCTAAAACACATAATTAACAATTATGAATAACGAGCACTACGGTGATGCCAGCGGAAGTCTATCAACCAATTCTTTCACGAAGCCTCCTTTGAATTCCAATTTGAGCACTTCAAATGTAGTGCCTCTAGTTGGTTGCACACCAGGAGAGGTTGAATCCTACATTTGTGTTTGCTAGAACAAAAGGATTGGATTGGATGAAATGAAAAATTTCTTTTCATTTCTTGAGAGCTCACGGCTCTTCCATAATTTTGGAGGCTTTTTGTTTTCATCTTTTGATGATTAGACTAATCATTACGTTAATGATTAGGTTTAATATATTATTATTATTAAACCTAAAGCCCAACCGAATAGTTACAATAGAAACTGACCGTTAAATTTAATTAAACCGTTAAGTAAAATCAAACACTAACAAGTTGTTAATAATAACTAACAAGTTACTACTTAGCTCAACTAACTTCTCCGAATTAATTCAGTGACTAATTAATTAATTCGGGTTCATCCAATTTATATTTTACATTATCCAATGTAAAAATCTCAATTAGTATTAGATTGATTACAATCAACTCTCCAATTTAGCAAATGTAGTTTTAATTTTCTTACATGAAATATAATCCAAATCCACTTTGTAATAATATTGTGACGCTTCTAAGAGCTCGATAATAGTAAGTTGTATAATAATAATAATAATAATTGACCAATTACTATTATTACAAGGTAAGATCAGCAATGCTCGTAACTTCTTAAATTATCCTTGAGGGCAAACTAGTAATATACAATTACTAAGGTGAACACTAAAGTACCAGTAATCATGTTAACCAACCCGGTAAATGAATTGATACATAATTGTCGCAACGGGCATAATAAAAGGGAATCAATTCTCATTGATTTCCAACACTCCCACTTGCCCTTGGACGATTACCATACAATTCCTTTATCACGCATGATCTCTGGTAAATTGACAAACCATAAATTAATCAATGTAGAAACACCCACAATTTTGCTACTCAGGCGAATAAACATTTATGGGCGTCCATAAACCAATCGATTACCAATTGTGTGAGAGGCACAGATCTTCCTTGTATATCAGGCGGATAAATCCTCGATATATCAGCATCTATCGCTATACTCGTGGCCCATGCCATTATAATCCCCGGCAAAGAGCGGGGCGTTTGGTCATAGTAGAAAATCTGAGGAAAGCTTATATAACACAAATAGTTATATATCGTAGGTCTAAGAATTGTCGAACCTAAAATTCTAAACAAATATCATAGGACACAGATATCGTATCTTATGAATTCGTTCGATCGTACCCGACTCCAGTCACCAGGACCGGCGTACGGTATTGATCCCCAGTCTGCTTGAGGCTAAGTGATCGATCTTGATCACTAATCAAAAACACCATGTTAGTCATATAATGGCAATAAGCCCTAACTATCGACTGTCGACCAAGGCCTTTGGCTATCCTGTTTCTAGGCTTGAAAGGGTGTAGTCAAACATTCATGTTGCCTCTACAGAAAGCATAGACTAACCTAGGGATTTAACTTTTCACTTTCATCGGTACAATACATGTATATTATATATTTCAACGGCATGTGAAATAAATAATGGGTAACTATATGAATGAATCACGCATTCATGTAGTTTTAGTTAACAATCAGATTAAAACACAAAGGAACTTTTGTTTTAATCAATTACTTAACTTATTCCAGAAAGTGAATGAAGCCCAGCTCGGCGAACTTTGCCACGTTGGTTCGCCGATGCTTCGTGAAAACCAAACTTGGTTGAATCCGCGAGGAGAAGGATCTCGACTCGAGATGCATGCTTGTTTCACCATGGACTCCTTTAGCTTTGCATGACTTCTTAGATCATTTCATGATATGTAAACCAAGGCCCGATAGGTAGAAAATGGCCCGGAAGCTTGATAGCCTATCCTTGTCGCTGATCCGATACATCGCCTCAACGTCCTCGGAAGCCCAAACACAAAGTCCATGGTGGCAGTATTCTCCCGTGTCCACTCGGGGAATAGGAAGAGTGCGCAATAAACCCATTGGATATACATGCTCGGCCATATCTTGACAAACTAAAGCACTTTGCCACAAACTTCTGCGATCTACTATAACCTCACGGCCTGTCGTCAACCTCGAGTCACGATACATCTTTGTACTACCGGGTGTACATTGTAGGGAGTATTATGGGCCTCATCAGAATCTCCTTCTCGGCTCATCGAATAAATTACGCTGTCACGCCATTCATCTTCAAGGCTACTGCTCATCCAAGCGTAATCGTCATTTCCGGATTTCTCGCGTCCCTCTTGATAACTGCAGTCTCATCTCCCTCTTTGCAATTACAGATCGATCCATGAAATGCTGATGAACTCTCATGGGCAAAAATCTCCCCGAGTACGCTGCAAGAGCATCAAAATCGACTCAGGTGTTTAATACCTCTCTCGGGGTCCTTTGATTTCTCCTTTACACTCGGTCGCATCGACTACTACATTTGCCTTCCACAGGTGGTACTCAATAGTCAAGTCATAATCAGCGATGAACTCCATCCACACTCCTCACCTCAAATTCAAATCTCTAGCGTCGGAAGATATTTCAAACTCTTATGATCGGTAAAAATCGGCATTTAACCCAATGAGATAATATCTCCATGATTTCAACGCCAAAGACTATCGCCGCCCCAAGCTCAGATCATGTGTCGGATAGTTCTTCTCGTGATTTTCAGTACAATAGGAAGCATAGGCAATCACCTTCCCATTACGCATCAGAGCACCCCGATCACGTCCCCGGCATCCCTTTATAAATCACGTGAGCACCGGAGACGAGGCGGTATCGTCACTTGTGGCGCCGTAGTCAGCTTCCCCCTTAATACCACAGAGAAGTCCTCACAATCATCATCCGGATAAAAGCGGGCCTTTCTGGTCAGCTTTGGTCAATGGCGTCGCGATCAAAGAGAAGTCCTTGATGAATCTCCACAGCAATAACTAAGCTAACCCCCAGAGCTCTCGCCTCGGTCGCGCTGGTGGGGCCGGCTCCCAGTGTTCACGGCCTCCACATACGTGGATCAACACAAATACCCTACTTGGAAATAACATGCCCGGGGAATTGCACTTACGCCCAGCAGGAGACTCACATTTTGGAAAACTTGGCAAACAGGCGGTGTTGTCTCGAGGTCCCCCAAAACAATGCGCAAATGCACCGTGTTCCCTCACTCCCCTCTGGAATATATCAAAATATCATCAATAAAGACCACCACAAACTCATCCAAATACTCTCGAAATACCGGTTCATCAAATCCATAAAAAGGCGTTGCATTTGTCAACTTAAATGGCATCCTTATAAACTCATAATGTCCATAACGAGAGATCGAGCGATTTGAATATCCTCCCCGTTGATCCTCAGGCGTGATAACGGTCATAAATCAATCTTCGAGAACACCTTGGCATCCTTCGGTGATCGGAAACAAATAAATCGATTATGGGCAATGGGTATCGGTTCTTAATAGTCTTTATTCATTGCCTGCCATAGTCGTGCGCGGCCTGTTGAACCATCCTTCTTTTTCCTGGCTTAATGGCTGGTGCTTACGGAGACCACACACTCGATTGATGAATCCCTTGTCTAACAACTCCTGTGGCGAGTCATAATTCCTGCCTTTCAGTACGGAGCTATACATGCGATTGGAAGAAGTGGTGCCGTACCGGGAATAACACCGATAGCAAATTGATCTCCACTGCAATCCCGGTAAGTCCTCAGGAAAAACATCCTTGAACTCTCTAACAACCGCACATCTTCAGTCACATTCCTCTTCCCCTACTCAAATCAACGACATATCCCAAGAATCCAACACACCCTTTAAGATCAACCTCAGCCTCAGTCTTGACATAAAACTTCGAGAAACCCAAAATCTTTGTCTTCGCAAATCGGATATACGGTCTTCCTGAACCCACAAAAAGTAATCTCCTTCCGATGGCAATCAATAATGGCATGATATTTCCCCAACCAATCCATACCCAAGACAAGATCAAATCGGAAGCTCAAATTGGAAATAAATCGATAGACAATAGTGACGAGATACTATCAAAAGGGCAGTCATGTAAAATCTAACCGCGAATTGACCTCCCTACTTGGCGTCATAATCTCAAGTGGGGCAGGCAAGGCACACAACATACGAATAAAAGCGAGGAATAAAACTACGAGACACAAAAGAATCGTAGCCCGAGAATCAAACAACACCACAGCCTCAATGTCGCACGAAATAATGTACTGTCGCCCCGCTGCAGGGGTATCACAGGCCTCACGATAATGCGGCATGAATCGGCACCGACCCGGCTCGCTGGGGCGCTACCCGCGGCCTTTCTCCCCGAGGTCCTCTGACTCCATATCCCGGCCTCCACGGCGGCTGAATCGACCACCCACGACTCCCACGATAACCGCCTCGGCCGAGGCTGAGCGAGTCTTGTATCTGCGCCTCTCTCTCTAATAAGCGAGGACAATCGCCGCCCGAGATGTCTGGCTCTTGGCATCGATAACATATGACCACCTACTTTAGGCAATCTGGCACTGTGCCATCGACCACAAACGGTAACTTGACGGACAGCACTGCGAACCCCTGGGAGAGAACTACTACGAACCCCATGGGGATCTAAATGGCGCCCACGTGTAGAAGGCGGTGGAATAACTCGGGCGAACTGTCGAACTTGAAGTGACGCTACGCCCGGGGCGACTTCTGGTCCATCCTCCTCTGAACTCTAGAGCTAGAAGGCCTACCGGAATAGAAAGTCTCAGGTCGACTCCTCCTCGATCCACTCGCCTCTAGCTCTGCTAACTCCATTTCCACCTTCAGGGCCGCATTCCTCACAACATGGAAACTAGTAAAATCCATCAGTGAGATCCGCTGACGTATCTCCCACGTCAACCCATCCCTGAACCTAGTGATCTCTTGCCTACTTTGGATAAACATGAGTAGTCGGCGCGAAATCATTGACTTGTCTCTGCATTGCTCCTCCAGCAGCCTCGGAACCTGTGTCCAACGAGAAATCGGCTCTGCTCCCGAGGCCGCCATGTGGGTCTCCAAGCAATAATTCTCCCGGAAGAGCTCAACAAATCGCTCCCACCGACATGAACCTCCCCTACTGTGATCGAGCTGAGATTCTCGCTTGATCCGCGAGGCACCCTCCCTTGAAGTCTATAAGTAGCAAACTTCACTCTCATCTCGCCCACAATCCCATCGGCTAAAAAATAGTCTTCATATCCCGGATGAACTCAATAGCCTGCTCCGGCGAACCCCCTGAAAACTTCGGAGGATCCTCGCCGGCTCGGTGTTTCGCTGCTGCAGGTCGACCTCACCAGCGCTCGGCCACGAGCATTCACACTCTCACGAGTCTACCTCCAACTGCTCGGAAAGAATGCACCTCGGACCTGTGATTCCACGGCGTACTCATGGTATATACCACACCCCGGTACCGGCCCACTCTGGTACCACCTCTAACCTCTAAAATACCTCGCCCACGTACTCTGGGTGGCATCCTCAACTTGATCCTAAAGCAAAGAAAAAGACTTCGATTTATGCAAAAGACACCACTACTTGTGGTACCAGAAAACGAGAGTAAATATTGCCAATACCTTGAATAACCCCAATCTGAAACCTAAGCTCTGATACCAAAATTGTAACTGACCATGAATTCGGCCATGCAGTGAGATTCATTAAATCGAACACGAGTCACGAAACCGATGGACATTTCAGTTTAAAACACAATTCGTTTCATCCAAAAATGTGATCTCAATTAAGTTTCACAAAATCAAAAGCAGGTTTTAAAATTTATAATCGAAATGGTGATATCGAAATGACCAACCCATATATATATATACACACTTGTATATCCCAAAATAAAGTGATGCGGCTACAGCCGGATGATAAATGCGTATCTGCGAATGCAGAATGACTACCGGCAAGGCTAAGATTTCAAAAGGAAATACAACAATGAAAGCGGTTGACAACACATCAAAATGAGCGCTTAAGTCTCAATACCCGATGCTACGCTGTAGCCACTCGGAACAAACTCTCCAATGGCCTGCGGCTCAGTAGCCACGTCGGCGGCACAAATGAAAATGCCGCCCGTGGCGAAAGGGTGTAAGCCATGGCTTAGTGAAACTTAACACGGGGGTGAACACCAAGCGAGATAGTCGAGAATTTTAATAGTCAAATGAATAATACATATATCCGGGACTATTTAATCGGAGTCATACAATAAGGTTTTCAAGAAGGTCTCAGGCATAACATGTTAAGATATAATAGAAGGTCTCAATAAAGCACACAATCACCCAAATGAAATCACAGAGACTCAACATCGACTATAAATCTAGTCATCGCCTCATCTACCGTATCTCCTTGAAGTATACCAACCTCAATGCGCGTATACTTTCGATCCGTCTACTGGGGAATGGATCAACCGCTAATAAACACGCTTTCTTATGCAGTATAAGGCCAAACCGCCACGCTATACCGTAGTATAGGGCCATCGACAATGCACCACCCGGCAAAGTGATCAAAAGACTCATACCGCTCTTATACAGTATAAGGCCAAACGCGCTATCTGGTAGTATGGGGCCACGCCGACAATGCACCTGACAAAGCGATCAAAAGAGAGAGTCATACGCTCTTATACCCGAGTATAAGGCCAAACCATACGCTATACCGTAGTATAGAATGACCAATAGCGTCACATATCTGCGGAAGGAGAGTCGCTAATCACAGTAATCCCGACTATAGGGTCACCCACGATACTCAAAGACCTCAAACTCATGCATGCTTAAACAACTACTCTACTCCCAAACAATATTACGACTACAGCTAAACATCCCTCTGATAGTAAATCAATCTGTCGCCGACAAGGCCACAAACATATCAAAAGTGCCGACAAAGGCCACATAATATAATAGTGCGTCGAGGCCACGGAAATTGAGAATATAAGTTGGGAGTTGGTACATTGCCTCCGGCAATCTTGAGCGCCCACGGAAACACAATCACATAACACAACAATTACATGTATATCATTCTCATAATCATAACACAATGACATGTATCATTCTCGCATAATCACGCCCTGATAACATGTATATCACAAATCAAAGGTAAATGCGTAAAGTAACACCCGTGAATAAATTACTCACCTGCCCCGCTGCTTCTTACCAAAACAACCCTTGAAAAGGCAATCAAAATAGCGCCCTTTTTCACGATCAACGCCTAACAAAATACCAGAAATTATGATCGAAAACCTATTCTTATACGGCGTTACAGAGGATACATAACCAATTCTTAGAGCTATTTCTAAATGGTCTATGCCAACATTCCGCCCAGTCGGCCGTCACGAGGTTAAGATTAAATCACAACAACTTTGTACACCGAGTCACCCGATCGATGGATGACAACATAAAAAGACTTCATTTGACATTAATAATAATAAAAAATACACTTTTGTCCGTCGTGGTGAACTAACAACATATACAATAAAAAAAGCTTGAACAACATAATACACATCCCACCTTAATGATACAACTCAAAGATACACAAGAAATCAAAAAATACAACATAGAAATGGCCGATGAGAATTACAACCCTACCGCCTCATCTATGATCTTGATACTGCTGACTTATCAGCGACTTCACCGACAACCACCAGCGTCCCGGCCCTTAGAACCTAGGCATAAAACGCCGCCCATAGAGAATAGGGAGTCAGCTATTAAGCTGAGTGAATACAAATACCCTGGAACTTGATCCCGTCACATATATTCATACTTATATATATGTAACATATAACGTATGCAGTACATTAATCGGGTTACTTAATAAATAAGCTGTCCACATATCACATAGATTTTCTTATACAATGTTACATGGCCTTCTTGCACATGAGTTATATTCATAACTAATGCATATTTATTTAAAAGGGAAACAATCTCGACACACAAAGTAAATCGAAGTGAGGAATCATGCTGAATATCACGCATATGAGAATCGCTCCCAAATATACACATATGAGGAATCCACCTCCAAATAATACACATATGAGAATCCACCTCCAAATAATCGGATAAGGGCCTCCTCCATCCTCCCGGCGAGGCTACGCCTCGATGTGCATATCACACCAAACCTCCCGAATCACGAGCGGCCAGCCTTGATATGCACACCCCGCGCCCAAAGCACTCGGTCGGGGTCACCTTCCGCTCATGATAACACACAAAGCAATCAAACACGTGACACCTGACCACCTTGACACACGACCACACAAAATCTCATAACATGAATCGCCATTCACAACTATCCCATGATATAAATCATAATCACTAATATCGCTGATATGAATCAAAATCTCTATTATCTCGTAATATAACCCAAAATCTCAATTATTTCATCATATAAATCATAAATCAGGATTGACACATAATATCAATCATAATCACACAATACACATATCAGGATAGTCCCAAGACAACACATACAGAATATATAACATAATATATATGAAAGGTTCCCATCGTGAGATTTGTACTCACCTCGAGCCCCATTAATAATATTTCAAGCGGAGTCCACCGTGCTAGATCCAGGCTCAACTCCTATTCAAAGAAATTATACATTATAACACATCTTGTAGAATAACCTCTCTTGGCGTCTATATAAACCGAGTGTTATACGCGTCTCGCGATTCAAATTTACAACCCGCCTTGATAAATGCATCCCGAGATTGGTATACACTTTTAATATTCGACGCGCTACATTGTCCTTGACTTACGTAAAAATACCATTATTCGGTCATCGCCTTGTTACTGACAATAAAACTTTAAGCACGTTAATCAATCAACAATCAATTGACAATTAATTAATCCATTAAATACAACCTCCAATTGAAACACTAAAATGCTATACGAACTTTCCCCAAAACTTTCTCAACCCAATCTACACTGGCATCCATATCAACCAATAATTCTATACCCCAAAACAACTATATTAAGTCCTCAACCTCATATTACAATTTAAAAGTTAATTTAAGAAAAGTCAACCACCGACTTACGCGACTTTCCCAGCGATAATCACTCCAAAATCACGTAATCCCTATCACGATACTTAGATAACATTTCTATACCATAATAAAATTCAAGATCACAAAGTCAGCAAAAAATCCATAAGAGTCAACTCTTCAAAACTCAAGAAATATCTCAAAAGATTTGATCTTCTTTACCTAGATGTGATGAGGATAGCCCGGAGAAGAAAATCCACAACTTTGTTCTTGATTTTGGGCGACTGTCGATAGAGAAATGGAAAAAAAAAATTTCAAGGGGGATGAAGAGCATTTGAAAGCCAGGAGGGGGAGAAAGATGGTTTTGAATGAGATGGGAGTCAGTAATTGGTAGGTGGAATATTTGGGGAAAAATTTAAGTTAGTTCGGTTCGGTTAATTACACCTTCCGCTTAAATATCAACGAGAAACCCGATTTCCATTGTGTTATTCCCGAGGCATATATTACTACTTATCTGCATGCACCAATCTCGATATATCGTGTTATTCCAAAATTATTTATACTATCTTACTCAGTTGCCTGAGCCGAAATATACCCGACCGACCGATTAGTTGAATTCTCGCTCTCGGCCGAAATTTTTAATTTCGCGAGAATACTCCACCGAGAAACTTATATACTATCAACATAATATTGGTAGGAGCAGGGTTATTTCATTCACATACCCACATATATAAAATTTAAGTCTCGAAATTTACTTAAGACTCCCGATTTTCTTATCGTCCCAACTCGCCTTTCAATATGAGTGCTATTACCGAATATCATGTATCTTGTCACCCAATCACATTCTCCAACATAGTCATTGACTTCGGGCGCGTACTACCTAAGTAAATACATTCGCAGCATTACCACGAATGTGCCTACAAGCGGATATTACACAATCTAATCATATCATGATATTCATACGTCATCGACCCAGCTACGATATCGTCCTCGTATCCCATATTACACCAACACCTATCAACTCATATTTTATCATGTTATCAATATCATAAATCAACCACCAATAATACCACTCAATCAATATCCATATCACCCGATATCAACCGTATCCGCTCATAATTAAATTATTAAATACATATCATTTTTCGTTGTGACTACGGATTCATTAATGTCCAAATAAATTCTCTTATCAAAACCCCACTCATCAAATTATTTATTCTTGATTATCTTGGTATCTACGTATCTGATAAATACACCCAGAGTTTCTCGACATACAACTAACATATAATAAATCACGATAACCCGCGTTTAAGTAATGCTCATATATACCTCTTAAAACACCACTTCATAGTATAGTTATATCACCTTAACAAACCTTCACATATAATCTACCGGGTATGTATATATATAGCATCACGTCGCCAGCTCGTGATACATTACCACCATACATACGTATCGTTCATTTACCATTGTAAATACCGTCATGATTTCATTGTCATATAGGTCAACATCGTGTTTTTCCCTTGCACCTATCATTTATTTATATCAACATCATGTCATACCAATATCTTAACCATAAAGCTATCATTATCTCAATTTCACCATAGCATATATACCTAGGCTATTTATTAACATCGTATATTTCTAGTCTTCTTATGATTTATCAACACATCCGATTTTCCACATGATAATTCCAACAACATGCATATATATATCATCCATACTACAATGTTAACCGATCATTCGCACCACAGCGATAACCCTTTATCAAAACAACTTATTACTAGCTCGATAGCTGTCAATACCCCACCGCATAATCTCGCTCCAGTGTCGTTATTTTCTAGTCTAATTGAAAATTTCACCCTACCATATTCAACTTCACATCACACTTCATTAGAACTTTCCTACTAGCAAGTATCGTTAACGTGCTCCACAAAATTATTGAACTTGATACTTGGCTGACTTCCTACCTTCCCAGTCCTCCTTCTCTGTATAGTACTTTATGAATCCTAATTCTGTCAAAAAGCTTAGCTATATTATCGTATTCCTTCATTAATTTAACATATGAAACTTATTCTCAATTGTAGTCATATCGAGTTCCATTCTTCCCTCAGAGTTCTTCATCACTCATTAGAGTCATTTTCCTTTCCTCCCACGTCTCATTTATTGATATTAGGAACTTCGGCTTACCTCTTGAATAGCTTCCGATGGTGCCATCCTAACAGCTGGCAGAAGTTAGTATTACCGTGAAGCAACTTTCCTCTTACTTAAGTATCACATCTACATTAACTCAGGTATTACACTTCAATACATCTTATATCCTTATACCATAGTCACTACTTTCTGATAAGGCCTTTATACCGAATCAGCATAACATTCCCTATTTGTCATGGTCGTAATTCCCTTTATTTGTATTCTAATTGACATCTGACCTCGCTTTATTATTAACACCCACAAACGACGTTTAACATCTTGACTCACGTCCTCATGACCATTACAAAATCCACAGAATCTTATAATTGCTCCACATAAACTTTGTACCACACTTCACATAATGATTCAATCTTACAGAGAAAACTTGTAGATCTACTCGTAACAATTCAATTATTATTCTTATTAAGGATTTCTCCAAATCCATCATCCAGAATCATAAGTATAAATTTTTTTTTTTCAGTATCCTCTAGAGTTATGGGTCAACGACCTCTCTCTTCCTCTCATGATACCAATTATTCTCAAGCCACAATACACCTCAAAAACTGAAGTCTCGCGGTATACCCCCGCTGATGAGCTCATTCTCAAAACTATATACTCTTTTTGAATTATGTGTGCAACAACATTATATTCTACCACGCTTAATTAATACTCCATTGTCCACGCCGAGATTTGTCACCGCTTCATCTACACTCAGTGGTCCATTAATTCAAATCCTTAGAACTAACATTAGTGCATCCACCATCATTAGTTCCATGTGTTATTTTAAACAAAAATTTCCATTTATGACTCGTGCATTAACATATATTTCTCTTATAAGTGAGATCCCAAGATTCATTGATATTCCGTTACTAATTCCCGCAATTTCCTTTTGTAACTCCAACTTTCTCCGGCCAGTCGGTATTTTAAAATCTTATAATTTCACGAGAATTCCGCTTATAACCTGTTCGTCCTTGAAAAATTTATCCTCAACCTTTGAATCGGAACACCACCAGTTATCACCTATCTTGGAAACAGTATAATATCCAAACATTTTACTCCCCTTATCACCTTGAATTTATTGTCCTCATTCACGATGAAGAAGCAGGAATCGTTACCACGATTCATTTAACCTTTAACCTTCTTAACCGTCTATTAAGCTTCTCTTAACCATAATTTATGAGATTAGCCTCTTATAACTCTACTCCATCATCTAACCAAAATTCAAATTTTCCCCCAAAAATCGACATTCTTAGGTTATATATAATTACATAATATACTCAAATCTTCGAAGAAATCATCATTCTTTTCTCATATCTTTTCCTTGACTACTCGAACAACCAAATTGCACCCTTAATTAAATCTTTGATGTTCCAACTATTATTACCAAATTTATATCTTAATTTCATACTTTCTCCTTTCAATTCATACACATTTACAACTCCATTATCCTCTGCCCCGGCATAACATATACTCATGTCATTACCTTCCGTGGTTCTATTCCGTGCTTCCCGTTTCATCATAAGGCGATTATACACAACTTTGTCATACATTAACAACCACCAAAATCTCACTCCAATCTCATTTCGATCATGTTCTGAAATTCCCAAAATTTCCCTTATTATCATCAGCTTTAAATAATATATCACCATTCCGCTAAGATCCTTATTTCATAAAAATTATTGACAACTATGTATCACTCTCAAAGTTTATTAATAGAGTACTACTAAACATCTTTTCTTTCTCGAGTCCCAAAATTTTCAATTTTTTTTTCCACTTTATTCTCAAGCAACAATTCACAACTTAAGCAACTTAGAACTTCCAGGTGACAATCAAGCCCCAAAAATATTCATCTTTTGTCCCGATGCATTTGAGTTACATTAAATCAGAAACTTCCTTATCCATTAATAGAGTACTCGGATACTTAATTCCACCAATACCAATTTTTTCAATATTTCGAGATGTACGACATATTCAATACATCTAGTATTCGATAACCTGCATGACCAATCGTAACAACGGTTTTACGGCGATTTTTTCCATTTTTAGCTTATCCTCAATTCCCTTAGTATCCATCGAAATAGAATTTTCAATATCAACCTAATACGACACTTACATATTCTCTTCTTGCCTCTCATATTCATACCCCACATCGGACAACAAGATTCATTAACTTACTTCATCATCCTGATACGTCAACTAAATTAATTCCCTCTCTACCCTAACACTTGGGTCCAACTATCATAATTATCACCAACACTCTTCCACCAATTATTTCAGTGCACCGATTTAACTTCCACGCATCTATGGATTAACAATCTTATACCTTGATCACGAGATTACCGCCGCATCTTAGATTTATATAAAACATCGACCACTAACAATTCCAAATCAACATTATAGATTCCTTTCCAGCATCTTTGAGCCCTCTCCTTTCTCCCCAATAAAATTCCGACAACCCATCCATATCTTAATGTCTCGTTTTTTCAAACTTTTACGCCCGAGTTCACGTCCTACATAACTAGTGTTATCAGTGAAAAATAAAATCACCAGCTTCCAATGGGAACCGTTATCAAATAAACATCACGAGTGTGTATTCATCAAATTTACTAACCGCCTCGAATCTATATCGGCTTGTAGCGACAAAATACCGTCCATCTCAACTTTCCCACTGCGGTCTTGCGTGGATTCGGCGAAAATCTTCGGTGGCGTCACCGGCGGTCAGCGGTCAGCGAAGAAGAGAGAAATTCGGTCTCACAAGAAGACTCGAATATCAACAACCACGTGACCATCTTACACCCTGACGCATGCCACAGGACACCACAGCGAAACCTAAGCTACGATACCAAAATTGTAACGTCGCCAGTCGGCCGTCCACGAGTTAAGGTCATCAACAACCTGTACACCAGAGTCACCGATCGATGGATAACAACATAAAAAGACTTCATTGACATTAATAATAATAAAAATACACTTTTGTCCATCACTGGTGAACTAACAACATATACAATAAAAAGCGAACAACGTAATACCATCCACCTTAATGATACAACTCAAAGATACACACAAGAAATCAAATACAACATAGAAATGGCCCGATGAGGAAATTCTATGCCGCCACCCTCTATGATCTTCAATCTGCCGACCTATCAAGAAGCTTCGACAACCTCAGCGATACGACCCACTTAGAACCTAGGCATAAAATGCCGCCCATAGAGAATAGAAGTCGGCTATTAAAATTTGATAAATACAAATACCCGCAGACTTGATCCCATCACATATATTCATACTTATATATATATGACTTATATAACATATGCACGTACATTAATCGAGGGTTGCCCAATAAATAGCGTCCACGTATCACGCATGAATTTTTTCTTGCTCTGATGTTACATGGCCGCTATGCACATGAGATTATATTCATAACTAATGCATATTTATTTAAGGGAAACAATCTCAACACACAAAGTCATCAAGTGAGAGTCCCACTTCCCTGAGATAATACACATATGAGGAATCCACCTCCAAATAATACATATGAGGAATCCGCCTCAAATAATACACATATGAGAATCACCTCCAAATAATACACATATGAGGAATCCACCTCCAAATAATCGGATAGAGGCCTCCACCTCCATCCTCCCGACCCGGTACACCCCTCGATGTGCTATCACACCAAACCTCCCGAATCCACAGGCGGCCACCTGATATACGCGCTGAGCCTCCCGATTCGAGTCGCGCATTTCCCTTGAAGTAACACACAAAGCAATCAAACACATCGGCCTGACCACACACGGCCTACGACCACACAAATCTCATAGCATGAATCATGATACAACTATCCCATGATATAAATCATAATCACTAA
Source organism: Lithospermum erythrorhizon (assembly GCA_019722365.1). NCBI lineage: Eukaryota > Viridiplantae > Streptophyta > Magnoliopsida > Boraginales > Boraginaceae > Lithospermum > Lithospermum erythrorhizon. Next base: position 89,380 of record JADFUC010001733.1, read on the forward strand.
TATCGCATGATATGAATCAAAATCTCTATTATCTCGTAATATAACCCAAAATCTCGATTATTTCATCGTATGAATCATAAATCAAGGTTTACACATAGTATCAATCATAATCACACAATACACATATCGAATAATCCCAAGATAACACGTCTGAAATATATAACATAATATATGAAGGTTCCCATGCGTGAGATTTGTACTCACCGAGCCCAAGCGGTAATAATGACTCTTAGCAGGTCCTGCGTCTTTGGGTGAGGCTCAACTCTATTCAAAGGAAGTATACATTATAACACATTTTTGTAGAATAGCCTCTCTTAGCATCTATATATAAGCCACAGTGTTATACCACACGTCTCACGATTCAAATTTACAACCCTTAGCAATCATCCACATCCACAGATTGGTATACACTTTAATATTCCAACATAACTACATTCCTAATCGCCAACCGTAAAATCTCAATATTCGGTCATCGCCTTATTACCCCAACAATGAAGCTTTAAGCACATTCTAATCAATCCAACGATCAATTGACAATTAATTAATCCATTAAATACAACCTCGATTCAAACACTAAATGCTATACGAGCTTTCCCCAAACTTTCTCAACTTGATCTCTACCTATCCATATCCAAATAATAAATTACATACCCCAAAACAACTATATTAAAGTCCTCCCCGACCTCATTACAATTTAAAAGTTAATTTAAGAAAAGTCCAATAAAAGTCAACCACCGACTTACACCACTTTCTAACCCCAATAATCACTCAAAATCACCGCTAATCCCTATACGATACTTGAATACATTTCTATACCATAATAAATTCAAGATCTAAAAGTCAACAAAATCCATAAAAAGTCAACTCTTTAAAACTCAAGAAATATCTCAAAAATTTGATCTTTCTTTTACAGATGTGATGAGGATAGCGAGGAGAAAAGAAAATCCACAACTTTGTTCTTGATTTTGAAGACAATCGATGAGAGAAAATGGAAAAAAATTTCAAAGGGGGATGGAGAAGGCATTTCGGCCAAGGAGGGGAGAAAGATGGTTTGGATGAGGATGGAGATGAGCAGTGGTAGGTGGGATATTTGAGGGAAGAAATTTAAGTTCACGTTCGGTTTCGATTCTACACCTTCCGCGCCCAATATCCAGCGATTTCCATTGTGTTGTTGAGGCATATATTTTCTCATCTCGTACTCGTCTCGATATATCGATATTATTTCCAAAATTATTTATACTATCTCCGGGTCAGCACAAAGCAGAAATATCTGGCCGGCCAAATGGGTTGTTGAATTCTCCTACTCAACTTGAAATTTTTAATTTCACCCAATCTCCACCGAGAAACTTATATACTATCAACATAATATTGGTAGGCAGTTATTTCGGTCAACAGCGGATAAACTTCTCGAATTATAATCCCATCGGACACAACCCAATCGATCCCCGCTAAATTCCATCGTATCCTTTCTCACTACAAATCCAACTTATAAGTCATTCTAATTAATCATCAAGTCCATAATTAATCTATACTCCGAAATATCAATTATAACTTCGGCTTGAATTTTTTACTTTTCAACATAACACCGCTTTAATAAATTTTAAATCACCAATTTAACATCACCAACAACTATAATAAGGTCCCCGATAACCTCCCTACACATTTAAAGTTTTAGAAAAATATCAACCTAAAAGTCAGCGAAAACCTAAAAAGTCAACTCGGCCATACGCCCTCAAACAACCCTAAATCACGAATTCATCACTTATATACGTCATAGAACCCATAACCAACTAAGATTTATCATAAAATTCAATTATGTAAAAGTCAACTAAAAGTCAACTATCTCAAAACCCAAGAAATATCTCGAAAGACTTGAAATTTCTTACCTTAACTCGAAGAGAATGATAGAAAACAATATTCTACAATCCGATTTGAGTTTGGGCGACAATTGAAGAGAGAAATGGAAAAAATATTCGGGGAAGTATCTACGCCCAAAAATGGAACAAGATGCAAATGGGTGAAGTGTTTGATGATGTGGAGGATAAGCTTGCAATGATATTTATAAAATTCGAGTCCCGTTGGTTTAGGTTACTTCTCCAACATCGTGCCAAATCTCCACGAACCCGATTTCAAAGATAAAATTCTTCCATGGCAAACACTTCTAAATTATAAATGAAATTCGGCTAAAAAAAATTTTCTGAAATAATGTATCGCCGAAAAAAAATTATACTATTCCCGAGGTCCAACACGCCGACGAAATTCTTTTTTTTTTTTTTTTTGTAGCGAGTTATTCTGACATGTCGACAATGGATTCCTTCTTTCATCTCAAACTTACGATCTTCTTTGGTCGAGGCAGACAGCAATTATAACTTCTAGGTTGTTTCCAACATGAGCCGTCTCCAACAAATCCCAAATCTCCTTAGCAGTCTTACAACTCTGATTCTCCATGAAATCTTCCCTAAACATAGCATTAATGCGGGGGAGATTTTACCTTAGCATTCAAAGCAATCTTCTTCAATTCGTCCGGTCGGAGCTCACTGAGATTTGTCTTATCAGCATCCGTGATTGGTACTTCAATAGTAGTAGCACCAGCCTCGAGTGCTTTCTTCTTTTCAGCATCACTCATTTCCGCTGTCACAGCACCGGCTTGAGTAGTCCTAATCTTCATCGGAATCAGTGGTCCATCGATGATGATCCTGTTAGAATCTAGTATGAATTTCATTTGTGATAAACACCAAATTCATACATCCCGGATCCTCAAAATGATATAAATTAATCTAAAACACATAAATACAATTATGAATAAA